>VZZY01009949.1:0-23255 GCA_013400335.1 Eurystomus gularis | reverse complement strand
CAGCACGGAATGTCACTGTGCACTATGTAAGATAGAACTACCCTTAACTTTGCTGAATGTTAGATGCTGGGTCACTTAACTTGAGCCACAATAAACAGGCAACAATTTTGTGTTGTCACCATGCATGCAGAAACATATGGAGCGCCATACATGCCTTCAAATTTCTAAGAGCCTTGCCATATTGACTGCTCAGTCTTTACATAACTAGTGAGAAGAGGTATAATTTATACTTGATACATATGTATTTTAAATTCCATAATTCTTGATGGGTAGGGGCGTAATTCTACCTACTGTGGCAGAAATAGTGGAGATAAGAGTATTATGAAATAATATATGGCTGCTGTGAGTTCCCTACTCACTATCATTCTATCTGATACAGAAAGCATCCCAGTGGCTGATTCAAATACTATTGTCGGTTATTAATATTTTACTTTCTTTTAGAAGATAAAATAAAGAAACCCAAACAGTAGATAAACTAGTATATAAATATAGAATAATAAATAATCTAAGAAAAACAGTAATGCTACTTGTCCTATCCCTTCCCTTACAAAAGCCTCAGTGAAGTCCATCCAGAATAACATAATGTTTCCAAAACCCATAGTATAGGCAAGTATGCCCAGAATTCATGGTTAAGTGCTGGTACTGTGTTCTCACTGTACAGGACATGAATAGAAAGACAACCAAGAAACAAACTCAGGAAATACAAAAGATTCTGTGAGATCCAAAGGAGAGGGGGAACACTCCAAGTTTGTGTTTCTTTTGCCTTTGTTGGTTTCATTCTGTTCTCCAAATTCAGTGTTAGGGAGAAGATACACAACATGGGTTGCTGTTTGTAATAATTACTGAAAATGAAAGTGAATGAAAAGGAAAGCTGGGTATTACACTATAAAGTCTGTGAACTCTTTTCTGAAGACAGGTCTCTGCTGGCTTCTTTGTCTAAAATGGAGTTTGTAAGAAAGCAAGACTGTGTAGTGGGATTCGATTACAAAAGTAATGTGGGCAGACGGTGTAAGACAATATTTTAAACTGCATGTTAGAAGATCTAGAAAAGTATGATGGAAACTCAAGTAATGCTGGCAAATAAAAGGTTACACCACCTAAGTTGTATGACCACAGCACAGGCAGATGGTAAGACATCAGAATGTTACGAAGTATTGGTGTGGTGGAAGAAGAGATGATTTATGATAGCTTGTATGTGCTCTGAGCGTCTTTCAAAGAAGAGAAGAGCCACTAATGGTAAATCTATAATAAGGACCCTCAAGCACTGCATAAGATCATAAAGCAGTCCCCTTAACAGAAGACTTAAAAATTTGTTTGTCTGTTTCTCAAAAAAATTGATGCAGTAGCTGCCCTACATGCTGCCAGATGTGATAAAAGTATGAATTCCACTACTTATACCTATTAAGTATAAATTGAGTTGATTATTAGTGAGAGGTGATAGAATAAAAGTCCAGTCAAGGTGTCATATAAAACGCTGGAAGGCATTTTGAAATCCAATTCCTCCAAGTCAAAGGATCTGAAAGAAGTTCTACTTAAGTACAAGATTCAACTAATTAATTCTGGTTTTTAATGAAACTAAACATTTCCTAGTGGCAGAATCATCAGACTTATATTCTTAGAAATGCAAGAGCATGTAGGTGGAATTTTAAATATAGTGAGTGCCTAATGCACAAAGCATTGTTGCACACAGATAATTTTAAAAAGCCCCAACAATACCAAACCAAACAAACAATGCCCCTCCACCAAAAAACCAAACAACAACAACAACAAACCCCCAAAGTAATAAAATACATTTTAAGATCTACATGACAAAAAAGTGAACAAAGAGTAACAAATTTGGATAATAATTGCTTTTATTTCTTTGCAGAACTTTTAATTATTTTATTTTTCTTAGTGCCTCCCAGGCTGTTGTCATATCTTTATTTCTGCTGTTATTCTGTAAAATTCTATAATAAAAATCCCTACTGTGACTAAATGGCAGAAGTCACAAAGTTTTGATAATTTTCTGTGTGCCTGCGGAGTTACAACAAACTTTATTACATAATACTATCTCAGAAAAAAAAAAAAAGAAAAAAAAGAATTTGAGACTTTATCTATTTTGACCTTTGGAAATTATAAATGGGAAATAAATACAGATATGAATGGAAATGCTTATAATAAGATATATATATTCATATTCATACATGTATGTACACATACATACATAAAAATATACACAAGCACACGCATTTAGTCATATCTCTTGCTATTTTTTCCTGACATTGTTTTCCATGACTTTGTCAAACCTAAGTTTAAACAACTCAGGTCAAATACCTCTTGCTTTTTACCAAGGGAGACTAATGTCCACGTAAGTCACACTTTTTTAAAACCTTGTCCATAGTTTTAGGTTAGTAATTACATATATAGGAAGGACATTGTATTTGGAAATGCTACCCTTACTCTGTGTTTGTGAAGTAATTGTTATTATGTAAAGTACATTTGCAGACATGAATTATTATCTTTTATGGTGAAAATTGGTGGAGATTTCTGCAGTTCATATGAATCACTCATTGCAGTATTAATTAAGTAATCTCTTATCCCAGTGCAAAGTGAGCTTCATTTGTTGAATGCAAGTTTGCAAGGTTTGCTTGAGTAGAGCACAATAAAACATGTCCTTAATAGGCTGCTTTGAATTTATTTTATCCCATTACTTGCTAGTTTTATCCCCATCACCATGACAAGAAAAGAAATTCACTAACAGCATTATTTTATATATTTTCTCAGCACGAAGTTGATATTATTATTACTATTATGTATTTATTTCAATGAATATAATGCACCTGTGTAAAGCATTGACTTATACACTAGGAAGAAAAGACCTGCTTTTTCAAGCTAGAAGTCTAGCATAACCGGTTAGATAACTGAGTTATTTACCAAAACCTCTGCAGCCTCAAAGCATTTTTTGGAGCCAGGTTAAAGTGTAAGATAAATACAAATGCCTGGAGAAAATATAACCCATTTTTTGAGGCTGTTAGTGCAGACCAGAGAAATGAAAACCCAACTTGGAAAAATGCAGTGGGATTTGGAACATCATCTCTGTGGGTAGAAGGGGCAAAGCTGCCAAGAAAAGAACATCTAGTGATAAGTGGCAAATACATTGAATTAAAAGGAATTAGCCTAGTTACTAGAAAAAACATGAACCCTTATGGAATAAAAACAAAGCAGAATTAGAGCAAGATAAAAAACAAGAAAAGAGGACTAATGAAATTAGAGCTTGAGGTGTTGAGAATACAGAAAAAAAAAAAAAAAAAAAAGAGCTCGAGGTAGGGGGAAAAGAGTTCCAGCAGTGGGAGGAACATAGTGTTGAGAAAGTGACATGGTCAGGGAAGCAAGGCAGGGCTGCTGGCAGCCATGAGGCAGGGAGAGGAGGCACAGGAGGAGTGCTGACTGCTGCATGGTGCATAGAAGAGAAATGTAACTGTGATCTTGGTAGAGACAACCAAGAGTATGACGCTGCAGGTGAACATGGAAAGTAAACAATCAGGTCAAACAGAATGAATGATGGAAGTAAAAGGGAAGTGACATATTTTGGACAGTCATCAGCGAAGAGCCTGTATCACCAGGGATGAGAATGCAAGGTGGTAGTACATTGAGGAGGGCATTTGAAAGATGAGGAGAGAGAATTATAGTATGCTTTGGTATAAGTGCTCAATATTTACCTGTGTTCAGTCTTTAGCTTTTGCCCAGCAGAATGATTTTGTTGTCCTTCATACTCAAGAGGCAATTTTTCCCAGGCTTTTCTGCCTCTTGAAAATCCTGAAGAAGTTAGTGAGCTCCAGAGACAGAATTCTTGTGATTTTATATTGATAGGAAAGATGATTAACCAGATGTTCTACTATACTAGAAACTTAGAACTAGCACCATTTAAATGTATGTGATTTGTACACAAATTATTATAGATGTCTCTGCTCTACTTTGTTTTCTAGTGAATATATCCTTGTCATGTGATCTCACTTTTAAATACTGATATAAATATGCAGCACTGCTTCTTGGAATATTTATATGATGAAACAGAACCATTGTAATTATGCTCTTTACCTTCTCAAATTATTTATTTTCTTAGCAGGAGGGAATGGAATTTAAAGTAACTTTTGAATAGAAAAAAATAGATCTAAATTTCTACTTCACATGTAAGGCAATGTAATCATTCAAAGCATAAAATCTGAAATAAAAATTAAAGGCAAAGAGATTCTAAATACAATCATAGATTGGTTCTGTAGGCATTAAAATTCAAATGATTCTTGAAATAGAGTAATATTAAAATCAAGTTTAGACTTAATTGAAACTTTCTATGTAAACATTTAAATATTTCTTATTTTGTGGCAACATTTTGAAGTAGTTTCGTTGTCATTGTTATGACAGTGAATACAAAGGAAATTAGTGTGCTAAAGCTCTGCCTTTCCAAACACTTCCAATATCTTTGATGCATTTAAGGGTATTTACTATTTGCAAAAGTTCTCAAGATGCCAGCATTAGAAGCTAATTGTTTTGCAATTTCATACAAAACAATGTTGTTTACTATTCTTTAAAGAAAATTAAGGATTTTGAAAAGAATTCAAGCTCAGATTCTCCAGATTTTTCTTAGACCTTTTTTTTTTCAGTTTTTTGGCATGGACAAAAATCATAGTTTTACAGTGAAACATTCTGCCTGTAAGTAATCAGGAAGCGTGCAGTTATGCAACTAAATCCTCATTTTCATGTTTCTTTTTAGAATAAATTAAACATTGCTACAAGATAAATTAGTCTATTAAATTATATTTTGCTTTACTGTATGTAAGTTTATATTATTTGGGATATTTTGTAGGCATAGTTAATTTTATTTATACATGAGTGCATTACATGTTACTTTGGTTGACTTTGAATGAAATAACAGTCCTGACTGGTATATTACTATGTGTAAAATACTTGAACACCTTTTCAATATCACATGGAATTACCAGTGTCACGATCGGAGTTCAACTGGATTCAGTATTCTTTTACATTATTCAAGAATGTACGAAATTGTTTTGTAAGCTGCCAGACCAATACAAGCAGATTTCTTCAGTTAATCACAAATATTGTATTTCTTTTCTATTCAACTAAAATAAAATGCATTAATGAATAAATAAATAATAAACCCAAAGCATCATTCAGCTTTTCTGCTGCCTAGCCAAAATCAGCACCTGTGTGTAGAATAGCTTGAAGCCCTAATGTGATAATAATAAAAAATGAAACAGCAGCTTAAATACTTACTCTGTAACATGACTTTCAGGGAAGGTCATCAACTATCAAACTATGTGAACTCCAGCTTGGAATCCCCTTTGACTTCCACACTGTTTTGGACTACCAAAAAGGCCATGACAATAAAAGTTTTCCCTCTATCTGAAGATGACTAGAATACTGCAGCTGAAGTACCTGCTATGGCAAAACACAATTGTCTGGTATCTTGTTTTAAAAGATACAAACTATTTCATTCTACATTAAAGCTATGATAGTTCTCTTTCTTATGTGATGAATCTAATTCAGAAGGAAGGTGTCATTGAAAATGTTCTAGCCCTATGCTTCAGGCAGAGCTGTTAGGTATTTCTTCATCTCTGAGTATCACTGTAGGCAGTTATGCTTCTCTTGAGCTGACCCTTGCTTATCTGCATTTTTTGTCTTGATATTCAAAGTCCTTTATGGTACTAGCCCACCTACCAGATCAGTCACTTTCTTTTCATGTTATTATTTTCCATTATAGAGATACATCCATGTCATTGGAACAATGAAACTGTCACTAATTAGAAGGCTTCTTGCAGACAGAACTTAAATTAACTGGTCCTGAACTACTGGATTTGCTTTTAGTAAGAAATAACCACAGGCTCCAGTGTCCAGAAAAAAAAAAAAAAAAAGGTCATAACTCATCTTCCCAGTTATTTTCCTTTCTGAGTAATGTTTTGTGAAGCAATCAAATATCTCCCTGTGTTTAAAGTGCAAATAATGATTTAAAAGCCTCTATTACCATTGTACAGAATCTGTCTTTGAGTGCCATACACTGCTTGTGGTGGAATGATAAGAGCTTCATCACAGACAGCCTACATTAGTGCTCTGATTAAAAGTCTCCCTTTTGTCTCCATTTTCAGGACCTTTTCTCCACAATAAACTTCTATTCTAAGAAATAGCCCATTGCTGCAATCCCCTTTAGAATTGTAAGAGCTGTATTATGCCATCCATCAGCCAATTGTCTGAGTAAAGTAAAATCCGTAACAATACTCATTAGTAGATGATGTAAAGTCTCTTTCTCTTCTCACTTTTGAAACTTGAATTCCTTTGAAAGCAACTGTTTATTGTGTTTTATGTTGGGACTAGGGGAATGTGTTTAGCTGGATTACTGCAAATCACTGTTTTCAAAGCCAAAAGTGAAAACAATGCACATCCTTACAGATGTGTCAGAGTGTTTGTGTCTACTCCGCTTTCTCTTCTTTCAGTCTCCCAGCATTCCCTCGTCTCAGTTGCTGGCACAAGTCCTGTCTTGGTACTGAATGTAGCAGTTTAATGACAGTTTGTTTGTTAAGTAAGGGAGTGGTTCAATAAGTAAAGCATAGGGATGTCCTAGAAGGACCTTCCCAAGGGTATGGTGAGGACATTTCAGAATACTCTGTGTCTTACACAGTGTGTATGTACTTGGGGCAATCTGCAGATGGCAAGGAGCTAATTGTTGCACTGCAAATTACAGTTTAGGCTACCTGTATTCTCCATGAGTTGTTGAATATATATTTAATAGCCAGTCCACAGAACTGGGCCCCAAAGCAAACGTGGCATGCAATTTAGCTGGACTACAGAAACACACCTTCTATATTGAGCCCAAGAATGTGTTGCTAGTCCAGTTAAGGTGTTGATGGTCTAATCAATGAATTATTCCTAGTGTAGTTTCACAGATTATAACATTCATAATCCAAATTTTCCTATTGTTACAACTCATTCCCTATAATGATAAAAACTCATACATGCAGATCTCATTCTCTCACTGTTCCTTTGACTCCTAAAGCTGTCCTCTAAAGGTCATGCTTTCTACTGTAGGGAAAGGTGACATGTGAGTGATAGCATCCAAAGATCTTTCTGGGTGAAGTATACTGTTGATGTTGAAAGGAAGGGGATGTTGCTGTGAGTGGTTGTTTTGCCAATTACCTGGCTTAGCATAAAGAACGTGACCATTAGCAGAAGACAGATGCATAAACAGATATAGATTTTATTATCTATCTCAATGGAGCACAGGAATGGTATTACGTGGCTGGCAACAGAAGAAATAAACCCACTCATCGTGGGTGATATAACAAAAGGGAAAACAAACCGAACCACAAACTCAATACAGAAGGGAAAAGGAATCAGGCAGCCAACTCAACAACTGAGGGAGAAACCAAACATATCCTGAATACAACCATTGGCATGCACAGACCACCCTGGCACATGCCAGAGAGGTACACCAGCAGAATGTGATACATTCCACAGAGGTACACAGCTAAACTGCGGCAGGTAGCAAAGGGATAGATGATTAAATCCATTACCTGTGTCCTTTCCAGCGTTATGGTAAAATCTGTTACTCTTGTCCTGTCTGATGTTCTTGTCCTATCCCGCTGTTGCTGGGGAGTCCCGGTTGCAATGAGCAGTCAGGTACCTTTCTGGTAACAGGGGAAACACCGCGTGGTGCGTCCACCTGCAGGTCGGCTTCCAAAGTTCACTGCAAGTGGGGCCAGCTTTTATACTGTTGGATATGCAATTCAGGTTGCATAGGCAGTCCTCAAAAATAACTTCAAAACTGGGACACCTGCTATTTTCCTCCTTATTGGGTTCCATCCAAGGTCGGCCAAGCCTGGGAAGAAACTCAAAGAGGAGGAGGTGCCTCTATCTGCTTTGGCCCTGAATCATCTGTTTCTCAGGACAGCTGTGTGTCTATTCTCACAGCTCATTTCCCAGCAGAGAAAAATCCCCTGCTGGTTTCAGTCATACTGTCCGCTTGTGAGATTCATCCATATGTCAACTTTAATTCAGGGCCTATTGCTCAGGCCCTAGCACTTCAGTGGTACAGGGAAAAACAAGAGGTGAAACTGTACCAAGGCATCTAGGAGAGGAAAAGAACCAGTTCATGTCAGACAGGAAGGTGTTTAGTGCCAGGGTGTAAATTCAAGACTTTGTTGTGCTACTATTCTCTGCCTTGGTCAGTATCTGAAGCCTGCCTTGCATGAAGAAACAGTTAAGTTTTGTTTCATTATTCTGACCCTAGTTGGGAGTCCTCGTTTTCTATTTTATCTGCAGCTAGAGCAACCATTGTCAAACAGGGGACATGATTTGTGAGCCGAAAAAACTTCTCAGAAAATGGTGAGAACTGTTGAGAGAATTTCTTGGAAGTGGGTGACTGCGGTGTTGCTATAAGAACTTGTAAGCCTTTGGCTTGAGAAGGCTGAGGATAAGAAGAACCAGCAGAGGGGGATTTTCTTGCAAAGAGTAAAAACAAGCTTGTCTCACCAGGATCAGACCATATAAGTACAATGAATGTAGTTCTGCCAAAGTTAGTGTTCACAGAGGTCCATAATGTGTTTGAATTCAGATCATATCTAGATGCTACTATAGCACCACCTGCTCTGACTGCTGTGGCAGAAGAGTGAGAATCATGAGTACACTATGTAAGGTTATGGATATCTAAGTCATGTGAAAAGTATTATGCAGTGATGTGGTGATGGATGCTACAACCTTATGGTGGTTCCAGTAGTGACCACATTCAGTCCCTTGTTGTTCTGCAAGAAATGCCTGGTTGGGCAAATGTTGTTTATCAAACAAGGCACAATATTTCCAATGACTGGAAGATTGGCAGCCCATTCATTCTGCTAAGGATAAGGTAGATGACTATGTTGAAAGGAAGCACAGGATAAGAGGTGTTTCTGGAGTATTCTTTTCACTCTTGACACTGTATGCTGGCAGAGACAATCAACTGTTTTAAATAAGTTTTAAACAGGCTTCTGTGTTTAGAAGATGTATGACATTTGACCCTTCTGTTTTTCCCTATACTGCTTCCAGCAACAGAAGTATCTATTTGACAGTCTCTTAAATAACCTTTCATACAGCCCCCACTCAACAGCATCTGAGCAGAAGGTCTCAGTGGTGCATCTGGGGCTTGTAGGAAAACAGAGACAATGTGGCTGCCTGGTGTACATTGCAAACCATGACTGTGTGGTCTGGGCTTTAGTTGGCCTTGCTTACCCTCAGCCATGGACTTTTAGAGACTGTCTGGCCCTTAAGATCCCAGTAATACAGGGAAATGTGACAATAATTATTTCTGATCCAAGGCCAGCAATGAACCACCTTCAGATTTTTTCCTTTGAAAAAAACACTAGTTCACAGTTAGAATGCCACCTCTAATGTATATTCCCTGCACAGTGAATGTACAGAAATTTTCCTGAATGCTAAATAACAATTTGCTTTGCAAATGTTCAAAAGGACATGAGTTATTTCAGATTGGCTATATAGGTAAATATATACGTATGAGCATCTAAAAAACCTGATATGACAGATGTGGATTCAACCAGGGAATGAGAAGGCTGTTTCACAGATCACCAGCAATGGCCTTTCACAATAGCTTGCCGCTGCTAAGCATGACATGACTGCTGAAGAAAGAAAATAGTTTGCTAGAGAGCATTGAAAGGCTCCAGGCAGGTAAAATAGAGTAAGGTCTGGCAGAGTTATATCCATATTACCAACCTTTGTACAGGTTATATTACACCTATGTATTATCCATGCAGGTGCAGAAATGTAGAACTGAAGTGTTATTAGTCTCTTCACTACAGGGAAGTTTTTTCGCTCAGGAAGACAGCTGAAAAGCACCAATGCAAAATCCAAATGTGCCCAGACGTGTAGAGGGAGTTAATGGTGGTGTAGAGGCAAATGGTCAAGATGCAAATGCAGAACTGGGAGTAGAATACATGACTACGTAAGTGTGATCTGTATAAATACAGTCTCCTTCAAACTATCACTATAGGAACATGTTCCTTTACTTAAAAAATCACTAGGAAAAATGACATTATATTTTGTTGTGATACGTGACAACAGGATTTTTTTAATGGCTTGTGATTCTATTCAGGCTATCCAGTTCCATCATCTGGTTGCTGTTGAGATCAGAGGACTGGTTCTTGGACATACAGAGCACTCAGAAAAGACTGCAGAAAGCATTCCTCACTTGTGAGATTTCCTTTCTCTTCACTCGTTCTGTTGGAAGGGCTATGACTATAAATTGCAGCAGTTAAAGTTTTCACTAGATTAAGCTCATATTATTCCTTCTTACAGTAACTGTTCTGTGAAATGAATCTAAAGGTAGAATTATTTAGAATCATAGAATCATTCAGGTTGGAAAAGACCTCTAGGATCATCTACTCCAACCATCTTCAAACATCTCCCTAACCCCTAGACCATGTCTTGAAGCGCCACATCTACCCAGTTTTTTAACACCTCCAGGGATGACTCCACTACCTCCCTGGGCAGCCTGTTCCTATGGCTAATCACTCTTTCAGTAAAGAACTTCTTCCTGATCTAAACCTCCGCTGGTGCAACTTGAGGCCATTACTTCTTGTCCTATCATTAGCTACCTGGGAGAAGAGACCAGTACCAGCCTCACTACAACCTCCTTTTAGGTAGTTGTAGAGAGCAATGAGGTCTCCCCTCAGCCTCCTCTCCTCCAGACTAAACAATCCCAGTTCCCTCAGGTGCTCCTCATGTGATATATTCTCCAGACCACTCATCAGCTTCATTGCCCTTCTCTGGACCCATTCCAGCACCTCAATGTCCTTCTTGTACTGTGGTGCCCAAAACTGGACATGGTACTCAAGGTGTGGTCTCACGAGTGCCGAGTACAGGGACACAATCACCTCCCTACTCCTGCTGGTCACACCATTTCTGATACAGGCCAGGATGCTGTTGACCTTATTGGCCACCTGGGCACACTGCCGGCTCATGTTCAGCTGGTTGTCCACCAGCACCCCCAGGTCCTTTTCCATCAGGCAGCTTTCCAGCCACAGTTCCCCAAGCCTATAACGTTGCCAGCAGTTGTTGTGACCAAAGTTCAGGACCCAGCACTTTGGTAAGATGTCTCCATGTTTAAAGCCATTTTGCGTGTTTATTACTTGACATTTTTAGGGGCCTTTCACATGCCTTTGTTGCCACAGGAACCACTGATTGAATGGAGGAGAATTCACCCCCACCTCCCAAAATTTTTAGTTACACAAATTATGGCAAATGTCTTTTGCTGTAAGCAACACCCCAGGGCTAAACTTGTGTTCTAACTGAGTTGAAGCTTCACTTCCTTCAGAAAAGCACGCAAAGTTTGAGAAAAGCTGGAAAAGAGCAGAGATCTAAGGAGGTGATAGCCTGGATGAAGAAAACACTAATTAAAGTGTTTGACATTTCTTTTTAAAAAATGTTTTAAGTGACCGTAAAATCTTTGCTGAGAGTTACACTGTGTTTCCAAGGAAGAGCAGTGATTAAGTTCTGCCTTTTTTTGTGCATCTAACACCAGTGATCTTCTTCTGTGTTTGTGTGGAAGGCAGCTGATTACAAAGTTGGTCCCTCTGCTTCCTGAGAGGCCATTCAAACCAGATCCCACTGAAGTTCACCGACTGGTGACACTTCCATATTTCTGTAGCAAAATGTAGGCTGTTTGCAGCTTCACAGGGAAAAAAACATCTTATAAATCTCTTGCACTAGAAAGTCCAGAACAATGGAGAACCAGCTCATAGCTCTGTAGGTTTCTAACCTACTGCACCCTCCCTGAACCCTGTAAGATGTAATAAAGCAGGAAGCAAACTTGCCTAGGAGGCAGAAAACAAAAAGTTCTATTAATGTTTGATTTTTATCAAGGCAAAATGTTCCCAGAAGTATGTGAAGAACGTATTGATGTTCTTCAATAAGGGACTTGTTGCTTTGTAAATCTACTAAATAGCTTAAAAGATAAGTGATTAGAGAAGCAGGGACATTTGCAGAGCAATGAATGTGACTTGGATTAGTCTGGAACCAGAGACAATCAGGGAATGTTATAGAACTACATAAGAGATGTGCAAAGATAACAAGATAACAAGATAACAATGAGATTTAGTGTCAGTGAATTCTAAGTATCTCTCGCAGCAAGGGAAGAAAATTAAGGGTTTGTGTGCTTTAGAAGGTGATATTATCTATCACTTTTCAAAAGAGATCTGGAAAAATGCAGAAATCTCACTTCTGCTCAATGTGTAAATGTTTAACAAACAAAATTGCGTTAAGAATAAAGTATTATCATGCTATTAGAAATCAACAGCACTACTTCATTCGCATTGCAATTGTGCACTGAGTACTCATCAGAAATATGTCTGTATGAAATAAATGTTTCTGAGAAGGTTGAAAAGGCCATGAAAAACCTTTCCTATAAGTGGCTTCCTATAAAGCCACGACTGTCTTGATTTTTCTCCTTTAGAAAAGAGACAAGTAAAAGAACATATGAAAGTGTTTTAAACACTGTAATAAATACTATAATGCATAAATACTAGCTAGCTCAGAAGCATTAGCTCTTGCATTTCCTGAAGAATAGTCTCTCTTCTCTCTGCTACTCATGCCCATGTCCCTTGTCCCACCACATCCTAGAGGCTCTTCCAGATGAGGCTCCGTGATTCATGTACCTTAAGAGAAAAGCTATTTCACATTTTCTCTTTGCAACTTTATTGAACAAGTCAAACACCTCACACCGTTTAACTGAAAAATGAAATGTATTGTTATATAGAGTGACTGAGATCAAGAGTTTAGATTAAAGAATATCAAATAAAATCAACATTTAAAGTTTTCGTTAATAATAAATCTTGTAGAAGGGATATATTAAAATTAATGATTTAAAGTGTAAACCAGGATCTGTAGAGTACCCAGATTAAACATATGGGTAGATGTATACTTGATGCAGCAGTCTTCTTTCTTACTGAGCACTTATGCTATTATTGATCTTGCTGGATAAAGGTTTAGCTGTTCTTATTAGTTCTGATGGGTTAGCAGACTAATGAGAATTCAAATCTGATTTCAAGTGACACTGCTGTATTTTGGGTTTTTTTTTGTTTTACTTACCTTCCTTGTCTTCCAAGACTCTATTTCAGAGAGACAGAAATCCATTAAATAATGAGTAAAACCCATTCAGTTTCCTGGAATCAAAGTGGTTTTTTTACTACTGAGCAAAGTCAAGGCATACAGTCATATTCATGGGTGAAAAATATTGTAGATATTATGTGAAAATTTTAACTTATAAAGTTCTCTGTGATTAGAATTACCAGAACTTCCCATCACATTTCATTTTTCTTACAAGAAAGTTAAAATAAAAATCTTAATTATTCTGTCTCCTCAGAACTGTAACACATTTTGATTTATAAGATGGACAGTATCTTCACATCAATGACAGATATTAATTTTATTTGTTTCTCCACTAAGGAACAGGAGAGATCGTGTCTCTCAGGTTTACATTACAGACTAATTCCATATTCCAAACCTCAAACCAGGTAACCAAGGTTACTGTAAACACACAGGTCTGCACTTTGGGACACAGCTGAAAAGACAGAAAGAAGGAAGGAGTTCTTTCAGCAGAGACAGATTTTGCTTAGAGTGTTATGACAGCAGAAAGTTTCTGGCACCCTTATCTGCCCTCCTCCAGTCAAAGTGATAACATGGATGTATAAATATACATGGAGGTCACCACAGTGCAGCAAAAAGACCATTTTGGGGTTGAAATGGAGCCACCTACCAGTACCGTGGCTACTTATTTATTGGCTTCTAGCTTAAAACTTTAGAAACTGAAAATCTAAAATTAAGGTAATACTTATGAAATAGAAATTTTCATATTTTATATAATGAAAGGGCAAACCAAAGATAATGTTGCCAGCAAATTCTTGGGTTTAAAACATGTATACTTTGGCAGTTCTCAGTGACTTTGGTGATATATACAGTAACTATTTCTTATTTGCTGAGGCATCTTATCATTTTGTTTGCTAAACTTGCAAAGGTATGAAATTGGCTGTGTTTTTGTTTTTCTGCAAAAGCCAGGAAGTTTTCTCATTAACATTATCTTTTGCTTCAGCTTCTCATTTTATTTTAGCTCCCACAGTAACTAAGCTTGTTAGGGAGTTTCAGCCAAACCAGCCAGATGCTCCTAACTCCCATAACATTTTGTCAAGTCCTCTTATGGACCCTTGAACAATGGTTTGTAGTCCAATACAACCAAACTGAACTTGAAACACCAAACAGATGATAAACAAAATACAGACAGAGGAAGGGAGGGTATACTTGGCACTTGAGAGATGAAAATCCATGTGCTTATTGCTCACATTTTCGTTTCTACTACTGGCATCCAAATGTTGGTTTGATTACAAGAGATTTTTAATGCAATATTTAATTCTGTAAACTTGAATGGTTAAGGCAGAACTTTTTAGCTTATGGTTAATAGTATTCAAATGCTTTTTGAAAAAAAACAACAAACAAAAAACAATCTTCAACAGGAGTCTGAAAAAAGAATTTTTCCTTAGGCAGGTGAAATACGAATTGCTTTTAATATAGGAGAGCTACCTATCCACCAGGGGACCCATATGTTTCCCAGACCATCTGCAGCAAGTGCAGAGTATCATCTTCATCTGTGAAGTGGAACATTTTTGAGAGGAAGTGCAGCTGAAAAGCCAAGAAGAGCAGATATAGGTAAGGGAGAATCATACCTCTCACGAGCCAGGTCCACTCATAAGCTGGATGGGAATTTTGCAGATGTGTGTTACACCAGATACATTTTCATAACCACCTATTGATCAGATTGAGGAAACACAGTGCAAAATGTTAAAGGTAATATGCTAAATATGTAGATACATAGGTCTAGGTGCCAAATTCATTTTTCTGTTTCAATACCATCCACTAAAGTGCATGGGAAGTGCTGCCATCTGTCAATGTGATTAGAATTATTTTTTAATACTTCGACTGGTTTGTGCCAGCACCCTAGGATTTGCATCTAATATGATTTTACATTGATTTAAATGGTTTCATAATTAAATGAAAGGGGAAAGTGCCCATAGTTAGGTTCAGCTTTCTGAGGATGTTAAAGCAAGATAGTAAGTACCATCAATGAATACCTTACTGAAATGCAATGTGAACATGTAATCCCAAATACAATGTTGCTGTTGCTAGTAACAGGCCATAAGCTTGGTACTAAGCTGGGAAGGTCTCAGGACTGAGGTTTTTCAGGCTTGCTCTGTCTGTAATATTCTTGACCTGTAATGTGGTGTAGCTGTGACAGTAATTTAATCTAATTGGCTAATTTGTTCTACTTATGTTTACCTCTGTGTGGTACAATGCTAGTTTTATATACCTACCAGAAACTAGCAGTTATTTTAGATAGAGTGAGGTATTTATGACTCTTAACACAATGAGAAATACAGGCCTGGTAGGATAGCAGAGGCCTTGAGAAGCAGAGATGTAAGATGCACAAGCATGAGGCAATAAGTGATGGGGTCCCAGCTTTGCACTGCAGACCCCACAGCTATAAACAACTCACCCGCAGTCAGTTAGAGAAATACTAAACTGCAACTGGACCAAAGTGCTTCTAGGAGTAGCAAAGAAAGGAATATCTCACACAAGTAAACAGGAACATATAGAGAAGAGCTAGAGAAGATGTGGGCCCTCTCCAGAAGGAAACAGGAGACCTGGTAATGATGGATATGGAGAAGGCTGATGTACTCAATGACTTCTTTGCCTCAGTCTTCACTGGAAAGGGCTCTAGTCACACTGCTCAAGTTGCAGAAGCCAAAGGCAAGGACTGGGAGTAGGCAGATCTGCCCACTGTAAGTGAAGTACAGGTTCGAGACTATATTAAGAGCCTGAAGGTGCACAAGTCCATGGGACCTGATGAGAACCATCCGTGGGTCCTGAGGTAGCTGGCAGACCAAGTTGCTAAGCCTCTTTTCCATCGTGTTTGAGAAGTCACGACAGTCTGGTGAAGTGCCTGCTGACTGGAAAAGAGGAAACATAACCACCATTTTCAAAAAGAGAAAAATAAAAGACCCAGGCCAGACAGTCTCCCCTTTGAACCCAGCAAGATCATAGAGCAGATCCTCCTGAAGACTCTGCTAAGGCACATGGAAAATGTGCCTTATCCACTTGATGGATAAGGATTTGACTGGATGGTCACACTCAAAGAGTTGTAATCGACAGCTCGATGTCCAAGTGGAGGCCAGTAATGAGTGGTGTTCCTCAGGGATCGGTACTAGGACAACTCCTGTTTAACATCTTTGTCAGCGACATGGACAGTGGGACCGAGTGCACCCTCAGCAAGTTTATGGATGACACCAAGCTGTGTGGTGTGGTTGACATGCTGGAGGCAAGGGATGATATCCAGAGGGACCTTGAGAAGCTTAAGAGGTGAGCCTAGGCCAACCTCATGAAGTTCAACAAGGCCAAGTGCAAGGTCCTGAACCTGGGTTGGGGTTGCTAAGCACAAATACAGGCTTGGCAATGAGTGGACAGAGAGCAGTCCCAAGGAGAAAGACCTGGGGGTGCTGGTTGATTAAAAGTTCAACAAGAGCCAGCAATGTGCAAGTGCAGCCCAGAAAGCCAACCATATTCTGGGTTGCATCAAAAGTGTAGCCAGTAGGTTGAGGGAAGGGATTCTGCCCCTCTACTCCACTCTCTTGAGTACCTGGAGTACTGTGTGCAGCTCTGGAGCCCCCAGCACAAGAAGAACATGGACCTGTTGGAGATGGTCCAGAGGAGGCCTACAAAGATCATTAGAGGCCTGGAACACCTCTCCTACAAGGACAGGCTGAAACAATTGAGCTTGTTCAACCTGGAAAGAGAAGGCTCCAGGGAGACCCTGTTGCGTCCTTCCAGTATCTGAAGGGGGCTTACAAGAAGGCTGTGGAGGGATTTTTACCAAAGGTCTGTAGTGACAGAACCAGGGGTAATGGGTTCAAACAGGAAGAGGGTAGATTTAGATTGGAAATTACAAGGAAATTCTTCACTCTGAGGGTGGTGAGACACTAGGTCAGGTTGCCCAGGGGGGTTGTGGGTGCTCCATGACTGGAGGTGTTCAAGGCCAGGTTGGATGGGTCCTTGAGCAGCCTCGTCTAGTGGGAGGTGTCTCTGTCATGGCAGGGGGGTTGGAACTAGATGATCTATGACATCTTTTCCAACCCAAACCATTCTGTCATTCAGATTCTATGATACACAGCAAATTAGGATGTTACCTGGAGCCGCAGACTGGTGAAGAAAGAGTAAAGGTGTAAAAGGGTGCTAGCAAACATGGAAAAATGACACCAAGAGGATCATAGAGCAAGGAAGAATCAACATCAAAATCACATTCCTCCCAGTGAGGTATGGTAGGTGCTGACACGCTTGTCACCACAGCCACTTGGCCATGAAGCCAGAGACCTTAGGAGCCAGGGCAGCCTGGTAAGATTTAGCATAATACCGGGAAAAGGGCTAGCAACTATGTAAAATAATTTTTACTGAATTTTTGTTCTTTTTTGGTAACAATTTAGATATGAACTAATCACAATTAGCTATTAAGATTTCAGTTATATTAACAATAAATTCTTGGGTTTACTTATTATATAAGGTATTCTTCCTCTGTACCCATAAATAAAGTTCTGAGTGTAACTGTTAAAATATTACTTTATATCACAAATTCCTTTGGAAAAAAAGATTAATCCAATTATTACATAGATAGGAAAATACATAACTGCTAAATCTGAAGCAACTAAAAAACCAAACAAGACTGTGAGAAGTACCATAAGAAATGTGCAACTGTTCCACACTTCTCAGCTATTCTACAAACTGTATAAAAGATTTGCTTGAATGAATCATGTAGAAACTGCCCCTTCTCCATACCAAGTCTGTCTGCTCACAGTTTTCTTTCCCCCAGTATACTGTATCTGTTAAGCATTAGTTTGACTTCTAAAGGACCAAACAATTTAAGAAGTGGCAGATGTGGAGATGTTAAAATATTTGTTTACATATACACTCCAGTTTTCAGGAAAACTCATTTTAATACTTAATACTTTGTCTCTTTCTACAAAACTTTCTGTGTCTTCCTGTAATGTTCATTATGTTCAAATATTTGAATATGAGGATGTTTGTGTGCAAAATAGACATCGAAAATAAATAGACAAAAAATTCAGGTATGTCTCCCTAAGAATTAATTTAGCTAAACAAAAAATCAGACTAAATGGAAGGAATTAACTTTTTCAGTCTTTTTCATCTAATTCTATATTGCACAGCATGACAACAAGGATATATTTGGTTTTATATTGTATGCCTGTATACGAAGCATGTGATGAGAAGTACAATTCTAAAATGTCAGCATGGTGAAAAAGCATCTGAAACATGAAAATTAGAAATTAATGAGGGTTAAAAATTTAATGAAATTTAGATGATGCTATTTAAATAGATCATAACTCTATTAAAAGTGTTTTACCAAGTTGGGTATGTTTAGACATGATTAATTGATTAAATTAACTTACATATAACAAGGTACCCTTTAATAAAATCCAGCAATTTAATACCTCAAATTGAAAGAAGCATTCCAAATTGCCTTTTTTCTTTTAAATTCTGTAGAAGAAAATGAAAATTAAATCACAGCCTTCAATTTAAGACACAGATTTGTATCCTAAATAGATTTTATTTTGGAGATTTAGGATACCATCATTATCAGTCTAGCAACTTTTTTTCTGCCTTTATTAATTTGTTTTCACAGGATCTGATTTTGGTGGGAAAAAAAACCAAAACAACCAGGAGGTGAATGGCCAGCTCTTTGTGAAATGCAGATCAGTACAAAGACCTGGATTCATTCCATATGCTTTAAATTCTTAAACAGAGACAAGGAAGTGAGGAATCCTCCTACTTTTTTTTTACACTCTAGTTAATTACAGAATTTATCATAAATATAATATAGGCCTGTCATGCAGTATTGCCATAACTAGTCTAAACACTGTGTTTACAAGCACTCAGGACTGAGACTTGTTGGATTTGCTCCCTTTGAACTGTTATTGATCTGTCTACACATTTACTTGGTTTAGCTTTGACAGTTGCTCTTCTAGTAGGCAGGTAGCTATGGCTGTTGTTTTCTTTTTCTTTTCCTATGTATGGTAACACCATTATTTTAAGACAGCAATATAACCTAGTGACCACAGGACCCAAGTGAGCAGTTGAATAGTGCCCATAACACCAGAAAAAGGAGCAGAAACTAAGTGTGCATAACAATTTAAACCATGTTGTTATTATTGTTATTATTTTTTATTATTGAAACTGCTCTGCATAAACATATTCTTTCTTTTTCGGTAATAACAATTCTTCAGTTAGACTGTTAAGATTTCAGTAATACTTACAAAAATTCCCATACCCTCGTTGTCTATAAACAAGATTCTGAACAAAACAGTAATAATATAGTATAGTATAATACAGATTAATTTACTGCGTGTGCTTTGAAGATGAAATATGATGGATAAAGATGTGCCCCACTTCTTCTGATACCTGCAAGATGCAATGCTATTCTCTGTGTTACATCTGGTAACTAGTAAGGGTTATACATGATAGCGTTAAAGAAAATCAACTTTGCATCCAGCTGCTAAGGTTTAGCTTATAGCTATAAGCAAAAACTCTTTCTGAAATTAAGAATTTGTGTTACAAACTTAGAAATATTAAGTGACCTAGTTACTCAAGTCAGCTGAACTTAAAAGCTCAGGTAGAGGCCTATTTTCTGATTTTCTTGTGTGTGAAAGATACATGAATACCAATAAGGGGAGAAAAGGCATAGAAGGCTACAGAAAGAAGAATTGTCTACAAAACCCTTAGGAAATAAAAAGTTACTTGCAAAGGCAGTAGGAGGTATAGGATGATTTAAAGAACTGATCATTGAAAAAAGACATCTATAGCAAGAAGCATGGAAAAGAGATTATAAATGTTAGCTGTAAATCTATGGTAGAACATTTGAAAATTTAAATCTCAATTATTTCTCACTCAAAAAAGTAAAGAGAAAAAGGTAAGAAGAGTTGGTATAGTTAATATGGGATTATGACTAAAGATAATCTAAATGTGACTAATACTGGACAAATCCCTTGTCTCTGTTTTAGCAAAGGAGGTTGAGTACAAGGATAAACACATCACAGCAGTTGTTAGCCTGTCAAGCCAAATTGAAATTAAATGTTCAGGTGCTTAATATACTCTAGGTAGATACTAGGTAACCACAGTCTCTGAAGTCACTCAACCTGAAAGTTTGGCATGAATATTTTCAGAAAGAAAATCTGCTAAAATAGTGTTGAAAAGGAAACTGTGAGACTAGAGGAAGATTAGTAGTTCCTTTGTATTCGTTTGAGTTCCTCAAAGACTAGTCCAGCAATGGATCTTTAACGTTTTCATTAATTAATTTGGCAGAAAAATAAAGTCTTGATGAAAATTATTTATGACACAAAGTTAAGAGGCAAGTAAACATAAAGGAGAATTGGCATATCATGCAGGAGTATATGATGATACTGAGGACTACAGTAGTAGAAATACGATGGAATTTAACTGAAACTTGAAGCCCTATGAAAAGGGACTAATAAGATTTTCCACCATTAACTGGATATTTATCAATTGACGATGACATAGAAATAAGAAAGTCTGATATAGTAGCACTCTTCTGTGCTGTTAAAAACAAACAATATGATGATTTTATGGAAAAGTAGATGTGATTTTAGGTGGTTTATGTGGGAAACTGTGTGCTATAGGACAAAACACTGATTAGAGGGTTTTGCCTACAATATCTTGTACAATCTTGGTCACCTGTGTTAAAAAAAAAAAAAATGAGCTGAAACTGAAAGATTTGCAAAATAAAACTGGCAGGTAATCCAGGTAATGAAAAGGCACTTAGAGAAGACTTAGGAATTTTTTTCTTCACTAAACAAAACAAAATACTAAGGAAGTATCTAGTAGGAAAGAATCAAAAGACAGGAGACAAAAGCATTTAAGTAAAATGGGTATATGCAGGTCAGGAGCAGAAAGTATTTTAAGCATCAGGGAAGCAAGGTCCTGAGCTAGATTCCTGTGCAGAGTAATTTTTTGAAGATCTGGATAACTTAAGGTAGATTGTAATATTTTATTAAAGTGATTTTCTGATGTTGCTTCCTGCAATCACATATTGAATGACCTGCTATGTTATTTTTGTTTGTAGTTTCTTATATCTTTCAGGTTATCGTGTCTGTTGTACTAAAAGGAACCTTGTTCTGAAAGAAGAATTTTGCCTCCCCCTCCCAAATATGGGGTTTATTAGTATTGTATTTTGTATAGCATTAAGAATGATTCATAGTTTATCTGCATAATTTCCACATTCATTGAAGGTTCAAACCTGTAATCTACACCACAGTTAAACTCAGACTAGGATCAATTCCTTCTAAGTATTTTGTGGGGGATTTTTTCCTTCTTTAAATTATGCCTCCAGAAAGTGTTTGGAATATCTGTTCGTACTATTGCTCACCTTGCATGCATAATTACTCAGCTCAGTACTTTCTTATTACAGTGAAGAAGAATAATGTTAAAGTTAATGAATGATTAGGAAATATTCTTAGATCTAATGACCTTGATTTAATGTGTCCTTGGGAGCTGCAAAATGCTTTAGCTTGCAAGTTGTACCTTTTCTGTCAACCATATCTTCTTTCTCATACTTACAGGGTTCATAGGACTGCTTCCTCCTATTACTCTAACAGGCTTTGAGGGTTAATGTTAACAAAATCCTTTTAGGACCCACACGCTTTTCACATGTATCAAAGAGATTCACTGTCAGATATCATAACTTGATATAAACTTCCTCTTTCCGCATCTCTCAGGTTCTAAAGTCAACATGCATATCACCTCATAAGTAAGTTTTCTTATTGGAATTCTTTGCCTTGGTTTCAGGAGAACTGCTGCTATCAGGGAGACTGATCTTACTCTATCTAGAAATGATCTCCCAGTTCTCTGTCAGAAAGGGCAGACCCTGTTATGAATACTGAGACTTGATAATGCTCCTATTAAAATTGAGGCAAGCTACGAGCAGTTTGAAAGTATGGTCAGTCAGGGCCTTTGTACAAAAAAGGACCCTGTTCTCCAAGCTACCAAAATGTCATGGTCAGGACACCAACTTAGTAACCCCTTGAAAATTTTTTGCTTCACTATGATTAATAGATCTTTTTAAATTTGTGTCAAACAAGGACCTGGTTTAGGTTGTTCTTGGTGCTGGTTGTTGTTATTATTATTCATTTCAAGAGGTTATTAATAATAAATGTTTTAGACATTTAGGATACTGCAAATAAATATTTAACATAATTTTCATTCATAAAAGACAACATTGTTTAACTTCACTTCCATTAGCTTTCACTGACGCATTTTAAACATTTAAATTCAGTAGCTTCTTCGTGAGGTGTTGCTAGTTTTCTCTTGAAAAACTTTTATCTTTCTCATAGCATTCTCTTGAGTAGTTGTGCTCTTGAACAAATCCAAAGGCCACACTAAGGGCAGGCAAATTAAAGACTTAGGATACGAGTCAGATATTTTTCCACTGGTCAGCAAAGGAAACTGAAGGCACAAATGATATATAAACTTCAAGATTCCTTTGCTCCATATTCTGATTTGAGTTAGAACAGAACTGATTCTGTTCAGTGATTTTACTTTCCAGCTAACTCTCTCCTAAGTAACTGCACTTTCTGAAGTTAACAATGTTTTTTCAGACAATGTCTGCTTCTAGCAGCAATAATGCTTGATGTTTACAGTTATACCAAGGATTAGTATGCAGAAAAGATCTTGTTTATACTTGTTCCTATGGAGACCAAGGTCACTGCTAGATATTGTGTACCACATTGAGGGTCCTGAAAGTAAAAGGCCACACCAGTGGGGAGGAGTGAACAGGACAGGTGACCCTAAACTGACCAATTAGGTATTCCATTCCATGGATGTCATATTCAGCGTAAAGCTGTGGGATCACATGTGTTGTCTCTTGTTTGATGGCCAGCATCTGTCTACTATTCTGTCTTTGATCCCAATCCATGAATTCCCGAATCCAGTTCCAGAATCGAGCTCCTGAATCTAGCTCCTGTCTGCATCTGGGTCCAGTCTGGGAATTCCCCAGTGCCTGCTNGTCCAGTCTGGGAATTCCCCAGTGCCTGCTCACAGCAGCAGTGGTGACAACAACATAATTGCTATCAGGGAGCTGGGTTTGATATTGGCTT
>VZZY01009948.1:62369-84249 GCA_013400335.1 Eurystomus gularis | reverse complement strand
GTGCAACTTGAGGCCATTATCTCAAATTTACCACAATGCCTCTAGAAACAAAACCCCTAAATATAGCCAGAGACAGAAACCAAGACTGCTACAGTATTGTTCTAGCTGTAACTAGTAATATGTATGTGCAAAGAAAAAGTATTGCTTTAATGGAAAATACAGCATATAAATCTTTACCTGCAGCTCTGTAAAGTATTTTAGGTTCAAAGAATATGCATGGATTTTTGTCCTCTATGCATGACAGCAGCAGTCCTTTGGCCTGAAGAGGACTCCTTGGAATAACAATCTGTAAAAATATTTTTTAAACAGTTTATTTAAACTGCAATTCTGCTACAGGTTTCCTCAATTAATATTAAAAGCCCCTAAAAAATTTGCTTTAAATAAATAAACCTATATACAGATCAAGCAGCTCTTACAAAGTGAATTAATATCAGTGCTATGTTACTAACACACACTCCAAATTTTGAATTTTATTTTGTTCATTGATGAGGCTTGAACAATTCCCCCCTACACCATGATTTAAATACTAATGGATTCCCCTCTGATAAGGTAAAACTAAAATATTAACGATAACACTTAGAGCTAAAAGGAACAGAAGTTAGATTTTTAAAAAAATTCTATGTTAGTTCAGTAAAATTAATGTAGATGTATGTTGTATATATGTATAAATAATCAGTTGAGTGATCCTCAGTTGCTTGGGTAAAGATTCATCAGAGTCGGCCTGGAAGTTATTCAAACTTAGTCCAGGAAGTTTTGAAGACTTAAAAACAAAATAGCCACTTGAAGCTGACTTTCTGCTTATGGTAGAAGCCTTCTATTTGTTAATTTTGGAAATGAACAAATACTACACAATACTACTATCAAGCAAAGAGAAAAATAAGCAAGGCCTGCAGAGGAAATCTGCAGTACATGTAAGGAAAAAGTAAAATCAATTTGCCAACAGAAGAGTTAATTTTCTGTCATCTAAGAAAAATGTTGATTATGAACAGAAAATTACCAAAATAGCAACATTTAAATGAAAATAGAACTTGACAGCTCAATTCCCTCAAATCAGAAGGGCCAGCTAATTTACATACAAGAGATCTCAAAAATCTGGCACATGCAGCATGAAGACTACTAGCAAACATTTTTATAGCTCTGAAGTTAGAAGTGGCCCCTTCGGACCAAAAAAATCAGTTGTAGCACTTGTTTAAAGGAAAAAAAAATCCTTGTAAACACAGACATGTTAACTTACTACTTCTAGGAGTTTCTGAGGCTTCAAAATACATAATTAAATGTTCTCACTTTCAAAAAAGTAGTAGGAGAGAGTCAAAATACAGCTTAAATCTGCTATCACATCAAATTAACTTGACAAGTGATTTTCCTAAACAAGGGAGAAGCAGTCTATTAATATTTCACCAAAGCATTTGGTAACAGACACATCGGAAATTACCCAGCCGATAGATGTTAGTAGTGCAGCTCCTTGGGGATCACTTTTAAGACAGACTTTATTTACTTTATTCAATTACGATCTTAAATCAGAACATGGTAATGAAAACTATTCAAAACCTGAGAGTCACTACTGCTACAAAGAATGATACCAAAAAAGACTTTTTTGTTATAAATATAGAACTCAGCAGTAGAAATTAGATCTTAATTCATTATCTGTTCAAAGGATGACGAGGACACTATGCAGTACAGCCCTAAACAAGCATAATAATATAGCCAATGAAATTAGTGCTATTGCAGAAATCACTGCTAGAATCTCAGCTGGAATATTTCATGACTATATCAACTGTTTTGAAAGAAAATGAATTAAACGGGTGCCAAAAGAGCCTCAGAAATTGTTAACACCTCTTTTATAGTTTGATTTCTTTAGTCTAATAAAACAGACTAAAGGGAAGACAATTGTTCTCCTAGCATATGAAAGGGAAGATGAAGGACAGATAAGTTAAATATACAAGTTAGGAACAAATGCAGGCTGGAAACGAAAAGAAGGTTCTAGCAGTGAAGGCAAATACCCTGGAGAAGTCTTACAGTGGAACGGAGAGAGTCAATACAGTAATTTTAGAAGAGTGTCTGATCCATTAAGACATACAATCTCACAACACTGTACAGAAGATACAGTCATCTAGCAACATCCTCATCACCATAAGTCTAGTCTTACATACTAATGATTACAGTCCTTCCCCTGGACAAAGTTGTACAAACTCCTTGGAAAACCCAAACTTCACTTTTCACTTAAGAAATCCAAATCTCACCTTTCACTTAAGATTTTTTTTTTTATTTTTCTTAAGTTAGGAACCTGCCACAGAATTTAATGAGAGGGAAGTTTTGAAAACCACTCTCCTCAAAGATCAATTCTACCCTTCCCAAGTTGTACTGTATGGCCTTTCCTCCTGTAATTTGGAGAAAACATGCATAGATATGGGAATCTGACCCACAGATTTCTGGATTCATATATTAAGGGCTAGGTTTAGGTTCATTCAAAAAAAGACCTGCAACCTTGAAGATAAAGTCTTAAACATTCATAACTGCGTTAATTAACAGCTTTGCAAAAAATTTAAAGGCACAACATTGTTTTCACAAAGATAAAAAATTCCACTGAAAGGCTGAAATACTTCTCTGTGCATCAAAAACTAGTATATTGTTCCCTCAGTTCCACAGAATTTAATGTGCCCTTTACCTTTAACTGAGATGACAGCTGCTAGTGGTAGCAACCTATTTTAGCATTTCACCAAAGCAAAAGTGAAACAAAGTGAAAAACCAACAAGAAGAAAGGTCAGAGATGAGAGAAATTAAATTACCTAGAGCAATTAAAGAAAATTCTGATTTATTTATTCAGAGGCACAGTAGTCCTAGGTTGCTATGAATTACAAGAAGTTTTAATCACCAAAGTGGACAACCAAATCTCAGCACTTGGTTCAATATATAAAGATTCAGCATTGACCACAAGATCAGCATAAATTATAGCTAGATCTGGTATCAGTATTTTAATTACATAAGTTATCTTGTGCTTTCACATGGTAATAAACTACTCTAGTTTTTAAACAAGTTCAAGAAATCATTTGATTCAATTATCTGGCAATAGACTTCGTAGATTGCTTTTGTCTTTATCAGGAAATATTTTCAAGTTCAGAATAGGAATACCTCAAAGATCACAAAGAGTACTCAAAGATAAAAACACATTCCATTTCTCAAATATCATGAAATAAAATGCGAGTACAATATTTTTAAGTAAAGAGAAACAAATAGGAGAAATGGCTATGACCTCCCTGTAAATGAGTAATATCTGAAGTTGCAGAACACCAAAATCTTATATAGACAATAGTTTAAACAATAGATAAACAATGCACATGCGTCTTCAGCATACAAATACCGGTTTTGCTTAAGTCTTCCACATTAATCAAGCTATGAGTCACTTCTCAGCGGACTGGATGCCAGTTAACCCTGAAGTACATGATCATAAACAAAAATTTACTCAGAAAAAAATGGAGAGCTGGCAAACAGTACTCTCTTAATCGGAGATTACTAGATCCTACCCCTCCCTCTTCTCCAGGAAAGTTATCCACCTAAGTGCTAGCAATCTTAGCCCCAATGGATGCCTGAACCTTGGCACATCTCACATAAAAAGCTTGCCTAAAGTTATTCAGAAAAATCACAGAACAGTTGAGGTTGGCAGTGACCTGCAGAAGTCATCTGGTCAAATGCCTCTGCTCAAGCAGAGCCACCTAGAGCTAGCTGCCACGTGCAGACAACTTCTGAATACCTGAAGGGATGGAGACTCCACAACCTTCTTAGGCAACCTGTGCCAAGTGCTTCCTTATGTTCAGACAGAATCTCTTGTATTTCAGTTTGTGCCCATTGCCTGTCACTGTCATTCATACAAATTAATTCAATAATGCACTTAAGAAGATGGATGCAAAAGGAAAAAAAAAGGAAAGTACTATTTATTAATTTCTGTACTATACTAGACACAAAACAGAGGTAAAATGTATGCTTTTAGTGCAAAAAGCACTCAAATACAAAATGCTATGTCTACTAAAGATTGCCTCAATAATGGCTATAAATTCTCAAACACGTAACACAGTTTAAGTTTTGTAACTTGAAAACTTCTAAAAGAGTTTTTAACATATTCAGGTATTTTAATGTGGACTGACTTCCATTCTTCTTCCCCTTCCTGCACCCAGACTCATTGTTAGTCAGGTTCATCAAAAAAACAACCAAACAAAATTAATCTTCATAAAATAGGAGTTACTGTACCTTTATTCCTGGACAGTGAGCAAAAAAAGCTTCTGGACTTTGAGAGTGATATAGTGCACCATGACCCACACAGCCCCAGGGAGCTCTGATGGTGAGGTTTCCACAATTAAACAGATCTCCAGAGCGGTAACGGTATTTTGCTGCTTCATTAACAATCTGGGAAGATTCATGTACAAAAGGAACATTCAGTTCAATAACTTCAGTTGTGTCATTAAGCCTCTCCAATACATAAGATGTAATCACACCATATGCGCAATGCACAGGATTCAGAGGACCAAATTAGAAGCAAAAGGATCCTGTAAGTCAGTGGAAAGCCACACGTTTTCCAAAGCAAATGAAGGAATAATTCAGAGTGTTCAAGTTAGATGCCTAGGCCTCAGTGGCCACATAAGCCGGTTGTTTCCCCATTCCCATACCATTGATTAGCCCAGTCCAAAACTGTAGCTTCCCCTTTGGACACATGGCCAGCTGAAGCAGCACAGAGAAGTGAGAGATGGTTTTGGGAAGAGACAGATGAGGAATTTAAAGTTGCTGAAGCCAACACAGCCACAAAACCAAAATAAAAACAAACAAAGAGACATTTGCTTCAAACAACATCTTTAATTTCCATTATTTAATGAATGTTCAAACTGGCCTCAGTACCTTCCTGTTTACTTAAAGCATGCATAAATATTAGTAATACAGCTGTGGATATATTTGCAAAAATTACATATTCAAACCAAGTATTAATGCTAACAGAAGAGTCTTTTAAACAGTCTAAGATTTATTTTTACTTCTGAAATGTATTAGTACTAACCTGATCAAACGCTGGAAAAATGTAATCTGCAAACTGAATTTCTGCAATGGCTGTAGCACCTGCAACAGCAACTCCAATACCAAAGCCAACGATTCCTTGTTCACACAAGGGGGTGTTGAAAACTCTATCTTTACCTATTAAAACAAACAAAGAAGAATTCCTTAATACACCAATTCTAAAGTGGGAAACACAGCCCCAGAAATATTCAAGTTATAAACAAGACACCTGCAATTAAGTATACAACTCTTTAGATGGGCTTTTTTAGCTGTAGGAACAATAAACATCCATTACAGGTAAAGATACTATGATTTGTAACAGCTCAGAGGAAGACAAGGAGAAACAAAACGAAAGGTAAGAACAGTTTCTGTAACATACAATGTTCTTAACACTTCAAGGAAAATAATTTGCTCTGATGTATATACAGATAAGCATGCATACCCCTCATGCTTATACAGGAGGAGTAAAGAGTACTTACAGGCATTTAATAAAAAGCTTACAATAAAGTATTGTTTATTCAATTTTTTTCAAGCAGTCAAAACTAACTGTGCATACTCAAAGGCAGATGGATCTACAGAAGCATCCATATGAGAGTGGACTGTCTCTGGCCCACAGTCCCCATAAGCAGTGCCCGGTCTTACCAGTCTTCTTTCATAATGTAAAGTTGTGCTTACTAAAAATTTTGGTTTGTCTCCAAGACAAGAGAAAAAAAGCTGTTCCTGCTGTTGGAGGAACAAGACTGAAAATCAAATATGTTGGGTTTTGTATCTTCCCTGTGGGAGTGTAAAAGGTCATTTTAGCCCTGACATATTTCTGTGCCACAGTAATTTCAGATTCCAAATATGCATTTAACAGCTGGCTGAAGACAAAATTGTTCAGTTCATGAAATTAAAAACAAGTGGGGGAGGGGAGATGAAACTCCCTGTAGATACACTACAGTATCTTCTATAAGATACATTTACAATATTTGCCAGCAGTACTGCACTTCCACAGCAGATCAACAGGAGAACCTAGTTATGCTATTAAATTTTCCCTTTAGAATACTGGGAAATAGACAGTAGGTTTCGGAGTCCATCATGCATAAATATGCCAAGACTTCAAATGGGATGGAAAAAAGTGAGCACAGTGCACACCAGTGGCTATGAAATAAATTAAACAATAACTAAACCACCAAATAAGTAACTAAAAGAAAGACTAATCAATAATTAGGGAAGTTGTTACTATGAAGACTACTAATTTCAATAGCTGCAAGTTAAACTACAGAAAGGGAAGCTAACTAAAGGAATGATAAGAGGAGAACATTGCCCACAGCTGTATTTACAATATAATAAGGAGACGCATGTTTTACAAATCTTTCAAGTACAAGTCTTTCATCTTCACACATCACCCAGCACAGCATTGTCACTGCTTGTTCCCTGTTCACATGCTTTACCTGGCATTTTGAGTTTCATATTTCAAGGCTTACTTTGTTTTGGGTTGGGTTTTTTTTTGGTTTGAGGGTTTTCTCTTTTTTTGGTTTGGAGGATTTTAATTTTTTTTTAATATGTATTAGTAATTAGTTGCTAGCTCTCCCTCTGCCTTCCTTCTTTTCCCTCCCCCAGGAATATGATTAAGACACCATTCATTTAAGGCAAGTAAAAAAGTGCCACCAAATGATACTACAATGCTGGTGGTGTCAGTGAGGCTACACAAGCCAGCACAAGCCCAAAGGGCTACCATAATTGCAGGACGCTCCATGATTTTGCATCCAAGACAGAGCAAACATTTTCAGGCACCTTAAAGATCATCTTCTTGAGGAGAAGCATCATTTTCTCAAAATGAGTCATTCCAAACTTCAACTCATTTCTTATGTATCGGTGTTTGAAACAAAAATCCATGAGACTTACAACACCTTTAAAATACATGCACAATGAGCTGCTTCTTGTTTAGAAAAAAATTTCCAAGAAACTTTAAAAATTCTTATGACCTAGAAGTCCTGCTATAGCCACTGGAGATAAAAATGTTACCACAGCTAGCTCAGTAATCAAAACTGAATTCCAGATTAACAAAATTATTGCACAGCTTCTGAAAGGGAGTTTTGGTGTCTGGATGTCAAACACACCAAATATTCCTTTGATCAACACTGAATCACACCAAAGTGCCCTGCAGACCAGAGAACATTTTGCAAGTAGAAAAACCTGCTAGCTCTTATTTCCAAGGTATATGGATCAAGCTGATCTCAGTAATTTCCCCAATGGGGGCCATCCATACTTTGTTTTGTATTTCCTGCATGAAAAATAATAATCTCTGCAAGTACTATGCACAAAACTCATTCAGATTAAAAATGGCATATAAAGTGAGAATGGCACTAACTTCATAGTGCTGCCATGTATTCTTGCTGGGCACTTATTTTACCAGTGTGCTGCAGTAATGTATTTCTATTCTTTCTTTACTAGTACTACCAATGTGTCTTGCAGTGTCACTACATAAAAAGAGCCCCAGCCCTGACAGATTTTCATTCCAACTAACAGAAGGAGAATGTTCCAGGAAACCCAGAACTGGGGAAGATATTTATTGAAGCTGTAACTTGGTTTTGTTGCTCTCGTAATTAAGTTATACTCACTTTAGGTCAGATATTAGGAAAAATTTCTTCACTGAAATAGTTACCAAGTACTGGAACAGGCTGCCCAGGAAGTGGATGACTCACCATCCTTGGACATCTTTTAAAAGTCGTGTAGATATGGTGCTTAGGGACATGGCTTAGCAGTGGACTTGGTAGAGTGAGGTTAAATGGCTGGACTCAATCTTGACGGTCTTTTCCAACCCAAACGATTCTATGATGCTAACAGACATCAACTGTGTCTTGGCTTTACTGCTAAGCATTAACAAAAATGAGTTCAAAAAGCCTCAAACAGGAATCATCTCTTCCATTAAGAGCTCACAAAATGGGAAGATTTCAGTCACATCTGTACCATGCTTCTCCCATGCAGAATAAGGAACTTTGACTTTCAGGGCTATTTGGTTCCATTTCTACAGAGTAAACACATCAGTAAGCTAATCCATTGGATGGAGAAGGAAAGTAATACCATGGAAAGATGGAAGAACTTCTTTAAAAACAAGAATACAAGATTATTTCTGAACCTGGAGAGAGTCTATACTGTGTAAATTGTTTTCACCCCTGAAGGATGGCTGTAATCTCAGTTTCCAAGCCCCACAGCATCCTCTGGTGCACTCCCTCCACTGACAGGTGTCATGGTCAAGGAAAAAGGAACATAAACAACCTCTGCAAATGTGTAGTTGCCCCAGGCCTTACCACCATCTGTGAAGGTGGAGAAGCACTGCAAAAGAGTTGTTACTGTACCCATATCCATCTGTAATACTAAACAGCTGGCAAACATCTTCTTCCCTCTTTATTTAATCTTTAGTACTGTGAATTAAGACATCTTGTTTCCCTTCTCTTTAAGTGATGCATTTAAATTTTTAATTTAAAACAACTCCTATTTTAATAAACTTAAATTTAATAAAATTAATTTCATAAAAATGCATCAACATTACCAAGACATACCACACTTGCCTACTTCTTGAAAGCCTATTGGCAGATAAATACATTTCACTTTATTAGCTTACACGAGATTTTGATACAGGACATAACCAGCAAACAAAACACTGAAAAGGTAAGACTACAGAAGAGATTGAAGAAAAAAAAAGTTAAATTTACAGTAAATATAAAAATAAAGCATTATTATATCAAAAGCGTAATATTCAAATGGCTTTTTTCTTTCATGTGAATTTCAATTCAAATTTTAACACACACTGATTTACTGAAATGCAGGTGGGTCTGCTTTAAAACTCTGGCGGGTCTGCTTTAAAACATGGCCTAGATAAATAGACTAATATCTGAGCAGAACAAAAAATCCCTAGATTGTTGAGAAGTGCCCAGAAGTAAGATCATACACCTTACTCTCTACTAACAGATTTTTCAGAGTACACTGAAATAGCCTACCTATTACACTCGTTCCATAAATAGTTTTATATCACACAAAAATTGACATGTATTTGAATAATCCTGTTAAATAAGCTTTTAACTAATAATTGATAAAAACCTCAAAATCAATTCTTTAGTATCAGTTTGGGGTAGGTGAATGAATTTAAGAGCATGTTAGATCCACCACACCAGTGTGCCCCTCCATGATTTGAAATATAAAATACATCCTAATAATACTGCAGAAATACTATTGAGATATTAGAGGCAGCATGCTGCTATCAATGGAGTATGATGAAATAAATGAAGTGAGAATCAATAAAAACAAGTACGAAATACAACATGACAGCTACAATATGATCAGCTTGAAGGACTTCATTTGGACTTTCATAACTAAAGGCATAATCCTGAAGTACTATGGTTTAAAACTGTAGGCAAAGGGCCAGGTAATTGTCATTGAATGCGATTCAGTACTCAGAAATGGTTTTGATTGTACACCTAAAACAGCAACACTGATTCCTTAAAAAAATCAAAACCTAAAGCACTATTCATTAGATGGAAAAACAAGCCTTGGAAAGAGTTTCAAGGAGTAGGGTTTTCTTTATAAAAATCTAGCCCTTTAGGACAAAACAATATACATATCATTAGGATAAACCAAATTTACTGATTTCCCTTAACATTTTTATGGCATGGCTTTAACCTCGTATTTTAATTGATAATATGAAAATAATTACTAAAACTAACACAAAATATTTAAACACTGACCATTTAAAGGCATTAGGCCTATGTGGTTTTTTCTATTTTATTTAATCTACATTTTCCACAATTTTTTTCAAAATGTGAAAAGGAAGTCAATTTTGATAAACAGTCATACACACCATCCTTTGCAAACCGAGTCATATTTCAGCTGAAATCTGACCAAAGCAGACAAATAACCCAGAGATACTTTGTCATTCTGTATTTCATTTCCATACCAACGAAGAAACATTTCCTCAAATGTACTCTTCCGCAACTACGTGCGTCAGCCACACAGCTCAAAACAAGCTAACACAAGCTCCACGAGCTGACTTGTCACTCCAGGTGACGGTAGTACCTCTACATTATCTGAAAACAGGTGCGTCAGCCTCTGAAGAAAGATGTTATACTGGTGTCCATTTCCATTAACCTGCCTGGCTTTATAAACATCCCTAATTTCAGCCATCTGAACAGGTTGGTGCCCTTTTCCAAGTAGTGAGGGAAGCAATATGGCAAACGGGGCTATGTGAAAAAAGCATGATTCTTCTCATCTCTCCATTCCAATAACCCAGGAAGAAGATTAGATGCATGTTAAGCGAGTGATTAAATACACTAGAAGTGTTGCCTAATAAGGTAAACCTGAAAAGATTAAAAACATTAAGGAAAAAGCAGTATTTCGTTAAAAGCTATTTTCAAACAATTACTTCATCCTCTCCTGATCTTTTTCTTAAGAAAAAAAAGATTGATCTTTGTGATTTTCAGACTAAAAAGAACCTCACAAACATTCAAATTACCACTGACCCTCTGTCTAAGGGGCAACAGCTTTAAGGCAGCCTTACAGTCACCATCTTGTCCTCCAAGAATAAAGAGTTTCATAGCAACCTAACAGAACATGTTTGCAGCCATATGTACTCGATTATTGTGCATTAATGTTTTGGCCTGCTTCATCTTTATTTGTTCCAAGCCATCAGGAAAAAAGTATTTCAGATTTCAATATCTGCAATGGAACACATTCCTGTCTTAATTTAACTTCAAAAATGAGATATTCAAACAATATCAAATCTCCCATAATGTTAACACACCACCCAAGGTTCCAACTCTGAGTAATTTCACATCACTCTATGAGACTACATTGGACAATTTGAGTGGTTTAAGGAGTACTGCAAGTGATTTAGTCAAAGCAGGGCGTTTTGTTTGGTTTTTAAGACACTTCTACATCACTTATGTTAAAAAGGCATCTTAAACACTGTCAGTACTGAGTAACATTAACAATATATCTGGACAGCATTTTATTTGCCCCCAATGATCTCATTAACTTCCATTATAAACACCCATTAAAAATCAAACAGAAAAGTCCAACAAGCTAAATATGTCCTGTCTTCAATTGCCACAATCAGGGATGCATACAGAGAAACAGAGGACTGGAAAGAAAAGCAAGTCCCAGCAAATTAGCTTCTTTGCTACTCACTGTGTAGAAAATGCAAACAGAAATTACTGATTTTAAATCAGTCCTGCCTTTAAAGACCTGTTCTAATCCTAGAAAATCTAGGATTTTTAATAGATGTACATCCACATAAGTCTACTAATTCTATTACTTAACATAATTTAACACAATCTATCCAGCATTCAGACTTTCTTGGTCCCACAATCCCATTTAAGCCCTGTTTTACAATTGGTGACACTTGTTATTTTCCATTTCTCTGATACTATGCAAGAGGGCAGGCATCAGGGGAAGTAGTTTGGTAAATTCATAGTCTGTTCTTTCAGAGCTCCTGGTTGAACACAAAACAGTTCTAATAATTTCTTATTAATTTTAATCAATTTGTTCCACCACTTACTCTACTGTTATCCTCATCACAGTTCTTCAGCTTTAAAAAAGGGTGTACAATAGGCACTGTTCCACATTAGCTTTCCAACTGAATATGCAAATCTCAGATTTCCTTGTTCAAAGCAGGGCTTCAGTTTCACAGACACAGAGATGGTTTATCTTGAATCCTTGCACACTAATGTGCCATGCTGTTTAAAAAGCTGCTTTTTCCAGAGCTGCCCACATTAAAATAGATCATTTCGCCTACCTAACAGATGAAAAGTAATTATATTAAAAGGATTTCATATGCAAGTAGCTCATAACTTCTTATGATTCATTTTACCTACTGTGTGTAGAATAACACCATTTACAGAATTGAGCTTTACTCCTATCCTGTTCTTCCCCAATTCTGTATCTTGCAAGAGTTGCACAGACTGAGCCAAGAACATGTGTGTATGCCCAGACATCCCCAGCAGGCTACAAGGACTCAGCCATACCTCTGGCGTAGCTCAGCCAACTACCCAGCTGAGCAGCGAGGTCTCAGCTTCCATTTAAGTCAATGTAAAGTTTCAAGTCAAGTGCAATGAGTTGGGTCTGTTATAGGAGAAACATATATCCACACACATACACACACCAAAAAAAGGAAAAACACTGTGTATACACAGCCTATGCTTTCAAAAGAAGTTCAACATTTAGTTACTCTGAAAAAAAAAATCATTCAATTTTTTATTAATTAGCAACTAATTTCATGGCAGATTGCCATCACTTTTTCATTAAATATTCTAAAAAAATCAAATCATGACAATAAGATATATGAACTAGTCAAAAAAAGGTACTTTAGAAATCCCTGAGCAACCAAAAACAGGGTCAGAACAGAGATTTGCATGCACTAAACTAAATTAGCTGCTTGCTCTTCTGCTGCCGCCCAACCCGCTATTGCGCTTCACTCTGCAACAAAGGATCCAACTTCTTATTCTAGACAGAAGTTCTACAAAGGTCAAGTGACAGGTAAGTCTTTCTTACTTAGTTTTACTTGTTTACAGGGGTCCAAGTTAAGCTTTATCTGGAGGAGAAAAAAAAAATTACACCAAAAAAAAAGTATCCTTTTGAGGCACCAATCTCCACATTATTGCCCAAAGAAAAGAACACCAGTACTGACAGGGCACTGGTAAGACGAAGATTCCTCACAGGTTTATCATTTATTCCATTGACACAACCAACACTTCTGAAGAGTACTTCCAAGTAAATTGGAAATCAAAACCAGCTGAAGGGTAAGTTACTAATTCCAAAGCATGCATACATTTGAACCAATATGAGTATTTGAACTAGGAGTTCTAACTCAAAGTGTTCTCAATATGTCATTCTCTTACTCAAGACAGCAGTTTATTTCCAAGAGCTCCCTTTCACCTCCTCTCCCTCAAGATTCCCTTTGGAGAAAAGCATGTTTACTGCATTTTCATTTAATTCTCACTCTCAAAGACCCTAAACAATATCAGTATAAGGCAAACTGCTAAAGTACAAAGAAAATGTTACTACGCATGGGGACCAACCTTCGCAAATAACTAGAAATTCTTAACAATCTGCACAGTTACTGAATTGCAGGTTTGGAAGGAAACTTGCTTTCTAGTAAAACTTAGTAAATTCTTAAAGTTGTTCACAGCGTGAACACAACATTGAGCATTTACTCAATTGTCAGGCTTATAGCCCTCTGCATGAGGAAGGATCCAGGAAAATGTCTTTATAAATAGCTCTACCTTCCTAAAGCAAATAGGGAAAACTTGTTTTTCTGTCCCTCTCTCCCACTTCAGATTTCCTGTCACTTGTGACAAACTAGCAACACACCAAAATCTAAAGAATAAACCAGAAATATTAAAATATATTATCTAATTATCTCCCCTTCTCAGGGAAGAAGTAGGATCAGGAGGGGTCAGAGGAGGTTAATGCACAGCTTTGGGATAGCTTTTAATGCCAGTAAACTTGCACGTCATTTAATCTTTCCATGATGAAAAAGCAGCCAAGAAGCAGCGTAAGCAGGGGGAAGATGAGATTCTTTTCAGGTACACGGCAATAGGTGAAAGAATTACGCAAAAGAGGAAACTGATTATATAATAGGAAAAATCCTCACTCTGACAGTCAAATGCTAGAACAAGCTGCCCAGAAAGGCCTGTACAAGCTCCTTCCTTGGACATACTCAACACTCACCTAGACAAGACCACAAACTGGCTCTACCTTGAATACTAGTTTGGACCAGATGACCTTCAAGGTCCTTTCCTTCAGGTCCTTTCCTTCCAACGCTTATTATTCTATGATTCATTAACAGCCCCAAGCAGGGTTACATGCTGACTGTCCAAACTTTTTATGTCTACATGTCCTGCTGATAGAAGCATTTCATGACATTGATAAAATAGTACTGATTCAGCTCCATACTGTCAGAAAAATAGTCGATAAGCAGTTCACATCCAAGTGGCAAGTTTGATCTCCAGAATTTTTTTACTGATGACTACGCAGGTAGCCCACTCCAAACTGAATTCCTTCTAGTCCTCTGGCTCATACACCCTGTTGTATCAGCCTAAAGAAAAAAGCACAATGCCCAACTGCACTAAGCCATTCAAGCGTTCCTCCAGCTATGATTAATAACATTCCTCGCCCAACCACAAAAGACTTTGCTGTGTGCGAAGCACACTTGCAGAAAAGCATAACTGCTATGAAGTTAGATGTGTGAAGCTATACCAGATGACAGAACGCTCGCTTGCAAAAATATCCTCTGAAATTGACATCTATCGAACACTTACATGTGAATATAACCAAAGGATAACATAACAGCTTTATTTAAGCGCCTTAGGTCAGTTCCATGCATTTTCAGACTATCTGCAACATTACATAACATGAGAAAGATCCAATAGGAAAATACACAACAGTTACCAAAGCGAAGCATTACAACAAGCTAGAGAAAATTCCGCTGTAGTAGGCTGGGTACACTGTCTGGATGAGAAACCAAGGAACAGGCAAAACTGTGTCAAATACAAGGCACTGTCTCTCACACTCCTCAGAATAAGTAGCATAGAAATAGAATCATGGAATGCATTGGGTTGGAAGGGACCTTCACAGGTCATCCAGTCCAAACCCCTGCAGTCAGCAGGGACATCTCTAACTAGTACATTTTATATAAATACATAAATAATTTATATAAAATATATATTAATATTTTTATTTCTATACTATATATATAAAAAATATTTATAGTAAATTTGATCTACCCTAAATTGTGAAGCAACTATTCTCAACACAACAGCAAGGATTTAATGCTGCTAAAAAAAATACCTGGGAACAAGGTGCCGAGTGACCAGTAACCTGCAGTAATGAAAAACATCTTATGAATCTCACTTGTAAACGGGCTTGTCCCTTGATAATATAAAGTGTGTTGTATTGGGCTTGCGTGGCAAGCTTTTGGTAGAGGAGAGGCTACAGGGGTGGCTTCTGCTAGAAGCATCCCCCACGTCCAATAGAGCCAGTTCCAGCCAGCTCCAAGACAGACCCGCCGCTGGCTAAGGCTAAGCTGATCAGCAATAGTGGTAGCGCCTCTGTGATAACATATTTTAGAAGGGTTAAATGCTGAGCAACAGCAGCTGAGAGAAGTGAGAATATGTGTGAGGAACAACTCCACAGACACCAAGGTCTGCAGATGTGGGAAGGACCTACACTGGAGAAGTTCATGAAGGACCGTCTCCCACGTGTGGGATCCCACACTGGAGCAGAGGAATAGTGTGAGGAGGAAGGCGCAGGAGAGACAACATGTAATGAACTTACTGCAATCTCCATTCCCCATCCCCTGTGCTGCTTTGGAGGAGGCAGAAGAGTTGGGAGTGAAGTAGAACCCAGGAAGAGGGGAGATGTGCTGTTTGTGGCTGGGATTGAGTTAACTTTCTTCACAGTAGCTTGTATGGNTAAAGTGTGTTGTATTGGGCTTGCGTGGCAAGCTTTTGGTAGAGGAGAGGCTACAGGGGTGGCTTCTGCTAGAAGCATCCCCCACGTCCAATAGAGCCAGTTCCAGCCAGCTCCAAGACAGACCCGCCGCTGGGCAAGGCTGAGCCAGCCACAGTGGTGGCACATCCATGATAACATATTTAAGAAGGTGGAGGAGTGACAATACACATGAGGAACAGCAGCCAGGAGAGAGGAATACATGAGAGAAATGTCTTCTGCAGACAGAAGAGAGAGAAGGTGCTCCAGGCACCAGAACAGAGATTTCCCTGCAGCCCATGGTGAGGCAGGCTATACCCTTCCAGCCCATAGAGGTCCACAATAGAGCAGATATCCACCTGCAGCCCATGGAGAACCACAATGGAGCAGATATCGACCTGCAGCCCATGGAGGACACCACAATGGAACAGGTGACTGTCCAAAGGAGGCTATGACCCCATGGGAAACCTGCACTGAAGTAGGCTCCTGGCAGGGCCTGTGGACCTGTGGGTAGAAGGAGCCCGTGCTGGAGCAGGTTTGCTGGCAGGACTTGTGACCCTGTGGGGGACACACACTGGAGCAATCTGTTCCTGAGAGACTACACCCCATGGAAGGGATCCATGCTGGAGCAGTTTCCGAAGAACTGTAGCCCATCAAAAGGACTCACATTGGAGAAGTTCATGGAGGACTGTCTCCTGTGGGCAGGACCCCATGCTGGAGCATGGGAGGAGTGTGAGGAGTCCCGCTTCAGAGGAGGAAGAAGCAGCAGAGACAGTGTGTGATGAACGGACCATAACCCCCAGTCCCCATCCCCTGTGCTGCTGGGAGGAAGGAAGTAGAGAAATCAGGAGTAAAGTTAAACCCAGGAAGAAAGGAAGGGTGAGGGGAAGGTGTTTTTTAGATTTGTTCTTGTTTCTCATTATACTACTCCGAATTGATTGGCAATAAATTAAATTATTTTCCTTATGCTGAGTCTGTTTTGCCTGTGACAGTATCTGCCAAGTGATCTCCCTGTCCTTACCCTCAACCCACAAGCCTTTTGTTCCATGTTCTCTCCCTGTCTAGTTGAAGAGGGGAGTAACACAGAGGCTTTGGTGGGCACCTGGCATCCAGCCAGGGTCAACCCACCATACATGTGCATGAAAAAAAAAAAAATAATAATAAAAAAAAAATCAATAAATCGATCTGTACTTGGTGCTTCCATACAAGTTTGAAAACTCCGTGCCAGATTTTGAGAATCTCATAATAAAGGAGATCTTTTTATAATAAATGACTAGCATGTTATGTCAGCCTGCTCACTGCAAGATGGCTCTGAATCAAGCTACATTAAGAGCTTCTGTTGCAAAGCTGCTTAGACAAGTGACTGGACTGGGGTGGTAGACTTGACCTTTTTGACCCTCTAGGCTTCTTGCAAATTACTTCCAAGAAAACTCTGACTGTTTTACTCCATGTAATAAAGTCTGCAGCACCTTCTTAAACTGAAGTGGTGATAATTACCACGCTCTTACCACCAGCTTCAGAGGCAGAAAAAACAGCCGACATACTGCATTAGTCCCACTTGACAAGTACAAATGAAATAGAGGGCATACTGATCACAGCACTACCCAAGGAAATTGAGAATCACTAAATTCCACCTAATAGTAAAGGCATATAGACTGACATCTAAAACAAGGTACACAAAATGTGCTTGCAGAGCTGGTATTAATACAGACTGCAAATACTAGTTGTGCTTCCCTATTAATTTTCATATCTTTTAATAAAGTTTCATCTGCCTTGACACTATATTACTAAAATACTACTTTTTAATATTTCACTGCAAGTATTTCCTGAAGTGGAAAATTCCATTTTTATGAAGTTCAGCAGCACATACTTTTTTGCCCAACAATGTATCCTGAAGTATCTTTAAAATACATTAGAACAGCTTTCTTAAGCTCTGTAGTGAGTATCAAGTTGCATATTAAAAAGTATATCCTCTATCTTTCCCACAAACAGGTTTACAACATATAAAAAGAAACATAATAAATATTAGTAAGTCCCAAACAAATAAAATACTGGTTTCACACCAGGCACACCAGCAGAACAACTGAAAAAAATTCTATTCAGCTCTGACACAGAATGATCTATACCAATATCACACAAATTCAAACAGTGAATACAGGACATACTACACTGTATCAAGTTTTCAAATAACTTTTTCCTTTCTAACTGTAAATCTTAAGAAAAGAATTGGCTATTTAAGATGAAAATGAACAAAATGTACTATTGTGTAATGAGTCTGGAATACATTCTCCAGATGTTACTGTTCAAAGACATTTATATAAATCAGAACAAAATCCAGATCTTGCCAAACTGCTCTGGAAGACCAGGCAAGCAAGCTGCAGAATTCTCCACTTAAAACCATCTACAAAGAAACAAGGCTAACCAAACTCAAGACTTTTTTTTTTCTTAACTCAGTCTATACACAACAGCTAGTCATTTTTAAACTCTGAATAAAATGTTCCACACTCAGCTTAAGTCCACCAGGCAAAAATTCTGAACTACTTCATTCTACTATGTGCAATATGTAAGGAAGGACCAGCACCTACCTAAAAGAGGTAGCACAGTGCTTCCCCAACAAGCTTGCATGCTGCTTCTGAAGCATCAAGCTAACATTTTCTATCTGTTTAGACAATTAAATGTCTAAGACTTAATTATGCCTATCTGTTTAGACAAATAAATGCCTAACAATTTCTTATGCTACTTTAGGCTGAGTTTTCCTCCTCTCTATAATATCATATTAGTATGTTCTTCAAGCATGCAAAAGACCCCATGACTATCAATAAAAAACCTCACAGGAAAACCCCAGAGTCTCTCTACCTATTGACTAGTAGCTTCTGGGAGGCAGAACTCCCTTAATACACTGCGTCACAGGCCCCAGCCAGCCCATCTAGACTGTTTTCCTGTACTTCTTGCCCTTGCACTGTCATGGTTGGCACCATGAGAACAGACCAAGAACCTCTGTTGATCTCTGCTTCCTCATCAGCAACATGCTGTGAATTCTCCACAGTAAACAGTTTTGTGGCATCACTAACAAAAAAATATTTACAATGTTAACATTTGACAGTATTTTATGAATTTTGGATGCAAATTATTAGCTTTTTAAAAAACAGCAATAAAACCACAACTATATCTACTTCTGTTAGATCAGCTTCAAAAGGTTCTCCTATTACTTCATGCTACTAAAAGCCACTTGGACATGAAGCAGTTTTTGTAAGCGTATCCAATCCTTAGCCAAGAAACTCCACCAAATACCACAACAGCCTGGGGACAACCTTATCTTCTCACTCATGTTTTCCCCCTGTAGGCATTTCACTCAAACAGGACTTGCCTTCAGGAGTTTTCTACAGCTCAAGCTCATAAAATAATATTGTGTTCAAATAAACACTTTTCTTCAAAGAATGACTTCCACAATTTTAGAAAGGCTGGTGTCCCTTGGGCATGGCTAGGTATTTGGTCATCTCCTGGCCAAATAAACAAAAACTCCTGAATTATTTTACTAGACTATAAACAAATGACTCATTTATTGGTGATCCCTGAAAACTCACACATGTTTACACCTTAGACACAAGGTCTACAGAATAACAGCCACAGATTACAGTGGATCAGACATTGGAAACAAACATTACTGCTGCAGGAAAAGCTAGCATTATCATCAGATGTATCAACAGAAAGCTGTAAGCAGCCAGGTTTTACTCAGTAAGAACGCAGAGTAATGTTTTGGATGGCCCATATCCTTCAGCTGAAGCAACGAGAGTCAAGAGAAAACTGATCAATAAGAAAAGCTTGAATAATCCTGCACTGGAACCATGTGTGTAAGGAAGCCAGGGAATCTCCATCACTGAAGGCTAAGAACAGCCTTTGCCAGCTGACCCGCCTCAAAACATATCCTGTGCTTCGGAGAACTAATCCTGTAGGGCAGGCAGAAAGTAGAGGAAAACAAATATGGAAGTGATAAAATCATTTTTAAAGCATCCAGCTGATTGCTAATGTGGCTAGGTCATCCTGACATAAGGATGTTATTTTCTTGCTATTACTGTGGCTTTGTGTGCAGTTCGGTCACTTGCTTTTTGATGTGTTTGAAAGTTTCCACAAGGGAAATCTTTGATTCAACTCCCCTCACACTCACAGGATTCAATACAAGTGTTATTTCTTCTCTTCATTTTCCTTTTCTTCTGTGATTTTCCAATTTACAAGAAAATATCCTGGACCAATTCAACAGACACTAATTACTGTTTACAATCTGTTCCACATCTATATCACACTTTTTAAAAAAAAATATGGTTTGGAAGAAAAAAAAAATTCTACCAACTTTATTTACGCTTCTAGCTCCATCAAAATGAGGTATAGGAAGGATTATTTACAAAACAAGCCTGTGCTTGAATAGAATAGGACAAGAAAATAAATTCATTTCAAGTTACTTGTGTATACTTATTGCACCCTTTCTACTCCACATGAAGAAATCTATTTTATCTATGAAAAGTTAATAAGGAGAAAAAAAAAAGAATCTGCATATTCCTCTTTTACTACTATCTGCATGTATTAATGTCTCTAGCCATGTATGTAAATCAGAATTACCTGAAGGGAAATGATCTGAGATTGATTTTCTTTTATCATACATATAGGAATGACACACAGTTGTTCTTACTGAGTTTCATTTTATCAAGTGTCTACGCAGAAAAGCAGCAATTACTGGCTGCACAGCAGTACAAAGGAAAGGGCTGAGGGACTAAAGCATGCCGCAAACTGATAGTCAACACCACACTCCTAATAAAGGCAGCAAACACCACTCCAGAACATATTAGCAATGTTACACAGAAACCTTATGGAAAGCATTTTGTTCTAGCTGGCTTTGTATGGGAGTACCATAAGCTGATGGGGGCAGTAAATCTCTGTGAGCACTGACAAACAAAAAGAGGAAGACAGCAATAACAGAGGCCAAGCAGAACAGCTAAAAGCAACCAGAGCCAGCAAAAATAAAAGCCATGAGTGAAGGGCTCTCAAACCCCTCCAAACAGTGATGGGACATTCATCCAGAAAGGAGGAAACCCATCTTGCTCTCGTTCACTCTGCTATCACACAGAGGATCCTGGTGACAAATGAGTCACACGAGCAAAAAACAGATTAATTCCAAAACATTTCAAAAGAACAAGTGCTGACAGTGTTTCTGCTGCATCTCCACAGAGATCAGCTTTGATATCTCAGTCAACTCTTCTTTTTGGAATTAAGTTCAGAACTCCCAAGAGCCAGAACTGCGGCCAATGCTCTTCTACCCTGAGCAAGCACTCGCTTCTGGTGGGAGACACCACTGTGGCATCATCCAGGAACTGAGAGGATCTTTGAAATTAAACTTCCAATTCAAAGTATTCGCATTCTACCCATTATTTCCAAATAGTTGCAAGTGAAGTGAAATTGCATTATTCAAGAGTTCCCTACTAAAAAGTAAGAAACCTCATTTACACTGCTATTTCAGTCCAAAAATAATTTCCAATAGCTCAAACACTTAAAAAGGTAATCTAATCAGGCATCCAAATATTAGGAATCCCAACTTAAGCAGTCACCTAGACTACCGGGATGGCAAACAAAGACATGTCATGAAAGAGAAATGTAGGCTGATGTGTGACAGGGGATCAAGTGCACCCTCACTAAGTTTGCAGATGACACTAAGTTAGGTGGGTGTGTTGATCTACTTGAAGGTAAGAAGGCTCTACAGAGGGATCTGGACAGGCTAGATCAATGGGCTGAGGCCAATGGGATGAGGTTGAACAAGGCCAAGTGCTGAATCCTGCACTTGGGTCACAACAACCCCACGCAATGCTACATGCTTGAGGAAGAAGAGCTGGAAAGCTGCCTCGCAGAAAAGGACTTGAGGGTGTTGGCTAACGGCAAGCTGAATAGGAGCCAGCAGTGTGCCCAGGTGGCCAAGAAGGCCAACAGCAACCTCGCTTGTATCAGAAATAGTGTGGCCAGAAGGAGTAGGGAAGTGATTGTACCTCTGTATTCAGCACTGGTGAGGCCACACCTTGCGTATTGTGTCCAGTTTTGGGTCCTTCACTACAAGAAAGACATTGAGGTGATGACGCACATATCCAAAGAGGGGCAACAAAGCTGGTGAAGGGTCTAGAGCACAAGTCTTATGAGAAGTGGCTGAGGGAACTGAGTTTGTTTAGCCCAGAAAAAAGGAGGCTTGGGGGAGAGCCACACTCTCTACAACTATCTGAAAGGAGGTTGTAGTGAGGCGGGGGTCAGTCTGTTCTTCCATGTAAAAGGTGATAGGACAAGAAGAAATGGCATCAAGTTGCACTAGGGAAGGTTTACACTAGATATTAGGAAAAAATTTTTCACT
>VZZY01009948.1:0-53101 GCA_013400335.1 Eurystomus gularis | reverse complement strand
GGCGGGAGCGGGCGTTGCGCGTGCGCGGGGGGGGCGGGCGTTCCCTGAGGGCCGCTGCAGTGGCCGTGGCGACGGTGAGGGTCGGGGCGTGTCTGCGTTGCCGGAGCCGCGTTAGCGGGTGCTGATCCAAATGTACTTTGGGTGACCAGCGCATTAGTGGCGATGAGTCCTGGCATTCCTGTCCTTCCAGCTCTGATGGAGTAATAATTGTATCCACGTTGTTCCTGGTATATGTTACGGTGTTCCAGCAACTGCAACTGCGTTTTGAAAACAGCTTTCTCATTTGGAAGGTGTTCAGTCACTTAGGGCCACTTCTGTTAAATCTATACACCAGACTTTTAAGAGCTGAAGCCAGCTATGTTCCCCATCTGTGTATATTTGCCATTATGCACATCCTCGCTGTTGTTGACAATCCTTTAAAAACTCTGGCAGTCATTACTATTATTTCGGAATAATCATGCGGAGCAATTAATGAGGACCTGATGATGACTTGCGGACCCTCCTGACATGGACTAGGTTGTGCCTGTGTTTATGCCAGCATTAATCAGTTGTACATCCCTTGAAGTCTGTATTGTTACCTCTGATTGACATGGATCTAATTGTGAGTAAATTGCAAATATTTCACTCTCAACATGAGCATATGGCTCCGTGTCTACTATTCTACTCCAGAATCTTTCAACGTTGGGACTTCACTTGCAGCTCAACCTTAGGCTTCTGTGCTTGTCACGTTTCCCAGTAGGTGTTGCTTTATTTAAATTACATCTCTGTAGATGATGAAGCATCCAGGTGATTTTTGTTGCATTGCTCTGAGTGTAGTTTCACTGTTGTTTTCTTGTCAATTCTGTCTGTCACACTGTAGTGTTGTAAGTTTCCCTCACTGTTCTGTGGTTCATTGAAGGAATTGTGTAGCACATTCCCCACCCCAACAGCCAATTAGCTGATTCACCCCCTTTTATAGGAGCTGCTAGTAAGCACTCCTGTCATGCTAATACTCTGTCTTGGCGCTACAGTGGTTTTCTTGCTTCCTTTACTGTCTTCTGCCTTCCTCCTACCCTAATTATGATCTGCTAAATCCTTGTTTTTCTGTAATTTATTGGTGCTTTGGAGCTGTTTTCTCCTGTCCCTACTTCCTCATTCACTCAAATGGGTTATTTTGCTGGTTAGGGACAGTCATCTCTTGCTTGGGTGTGTATAATTTAGGAACCATCTTCTAAAGTGTGCTGTGGAAAGGAGAAGATGTAGCTTTTGGGCTGGCTGGTTTTTTTATCAGGCCTGTACAAATTAGATGTGTGAACGGAAGTTTAATCTTACCCCAGGAACAAGTAAGACAAACCGAACAAGAGCAGAGCTGCAACAGCTTTTAGCAAAAAGACTTCAAAGTGAATGGTTTCATCTTACGAATGCCAGGGACCATTTTACAGTTTAGCAGAGAAATTATTTTAGACTCTGGTAAAAAGCAGACCAGGGGCACTGTATCTGGAGCCAAGTCTGGCAGAGAGACAGAAAAAAAAAGGAAAAGCTTTAATGGAATCATTTTGTCCTCATTTGCACATAGGGTCAGAAGTCATCCAGTTCCTTCTGCCATAGCACCCATTTCTGTGTTAAAACAGTGCTTCCCACTCAGTCGACAATAGTAACTGTGGCTTTCATCCTCAACAGCATTTCAGATTTTTTAACATTTCACTAGTATGATCACACTCAAGTTAAAGACAATCCTAATTGTAAATGATATGAGTAATTCCTAACAGTAAGTGAAGCAACGCTAGAAACGGTGGTGTCTATCCACAGAGATATTATTCAGCCTTTTTTATAAGATGTTTCAGTGTTTCATAATTATGGGAAGAGAATCCCACTCTCCTCTGTTTAATTCAATCAGTTTTAATTGCTGTGAAACCACAGAGCTTATTTAACTCTATTTTCTACTGTGACTCAGTCTAGAAATACCTGTACAGGGAAATGATTTCTAATAGTTGGCAGCTCATAATTCTAGTGCAAAAATAGTCATAATGAAATCCAATTTGTACGAGGAATAAAGACCACATTTTTGAGGATAGTTAAATGTAGGAACAATTTACCTGAGAACATGCTGGATTCTCATTACTTCTGTTCTTCAAATAATAACCGGATGTCTTTGTAGAATATGTACTATAGATCAAACAAAAGTTAATGACCATAATACAAAAACTACTGGGTGAGGTCATACAGAAATAATAATTTTAATACCTTCGAGTTCTAAAATGCCTGGTTTTGTTCACGAATAAGTGAAAATTGCGACTTGACCAATCAGGTAAGTACACCAGAAAAATCTCAGTCAATCAGATTCAGAAACAAATGGAGAGATGGATTCTTCATATATGTGTGTGTGTATATACACACGCAAACACACAACTGACATTATAAGCAGTGTTCAAAAAGCGAATATGCAGAAGTCCTGTATTCAGGATTCTTGGGATAAAATATATCCATCCAGCAGATTGTACATAGAATACTGGAATGCCTCTCATATTTTGATAATATACTATAGCATACTGGTCAGTTTTGATGACTAGTCATAGTAGAGCAGTGTTTAGAGGAAGTTTTAAAAAAAAAAAAACGATAAAAAGGAATGATGGATCAACTCGTGCCAGGAACCCACAGAGCGGAAGCCTTGCTGTCTCCCAGTAGTTAGTCATTCCCCTAGAGCACAGTGTGGTTCCCATGTCTGTTTAAATGAGCTACCTTTACTAAACATCTTGTCCTCTGTAGGTAATCCTGGAGCGTAGTTCCATATCTTTACTGCTATTATTTCTATTAGAGGACTGTCCGCTTATTTTATTCAGACTGATAGCATTAGCTCTGATTTAAAGAATAGTAAGCAGTAAACCTTGTCACATGCACAGGTAGAAGTGTGTTACAAAAAGAGGTAGAAAGGAAAAAACACTGCCCATTAATTATCTTTTGTCAGAACATACAGTTTTATTTGGTTTATTTGGCTTTGAGTAACAGTCATGTGATCTAAAGAAGTCACCTTTGGATCATGTGAGTTCCCTACAGGTTGCCACAGTGTTCTGCCTGCTGCTGGCAAGGACTGCTCTAGAGATAACCACGTAGCAGCATTTGAGATACTGCTCGCCACAGACAGACCTTGTGCTGCTGATCAGAGAGTTGTGATCAGTTACAAACATAGTAAATCTCGCCCCGTGATGTTAATATTAATTTTGGTAAGTTAAACATGCAGAATTTGTACTCTGCCAGCAAGTGAACAAGTAAAAGTCACACTCCTGCCATACAGTTGTAAAATTTAGACATTTAAATATGGAGACATCTATTTCTATGGATTTGTTGAACTGGCATTAATAGCTAGAGAGGCAGTATTGCAGAAGCCAGTGCAGTGTCCAGGCCCACCTTTCATTGCTGTCAAACCTGAGAAGATGGAAGGAACTGTGTATTCAGGCTGTGAATAAGCAAAGCTACCCAGAAATAGATTGTACTCTAGAGACACCTATGTTACTAATTTTACAAAAGCAAAATCCCATACTCTGGTGTCAATTCTTCTAAGTTTAATCCAAGTGATGTCTTTTTTTCCATCTGCTTGCCTCTTCTTTTTAGTTTGACCATCTTTCCAGTTAGAGGATGTTTGAGGTATTTTTTCCTAGGTTAATTTTTACAAAAGTTTCAGGTATTGAGTCATATTCAGATTCTAATGCTGCACTCAGTGTGGTGCTGGTGTCTGCAGCAATGCAGTCACCCACTTGCACTCATCTTAAATAAGGTAGCTGCTTGTGGTATTTATTACTATTTCTTTTTTACTTCACCCAATCCATTTTCTTCAGCCTAGCAAAAAATGTGTAGGTGCATTTTGAATTCTAACATTAAAAGAGTGTGCCTTTCTATATGCTCTTTTAACTAAAGATTTTCATCACCACAGGGTCCCTGCAAACTCTGTTGGTGACTATTCAAAGCAGGAATGCGTAACACTCGTGGGATTCATATGGCTCTTGGGAAAACTAAGAAAAACAAGTAGGTTGTGACAATGCTGTACATTGATTCTTTCCAATTTTTATATAAGTAATTATTTCAATTAAATGTATGACAGAGTTCTGCCTATGTTCAATTTAGATGAACAGAATATTCCATGTCAGGTTTTCAGAGGCACCTGTAGGCAGCACAGGCATTTAATGTAGAAATACAGCTTCACAAACACCCAGCCTGGATCTCACCAGAAGCCAGTAATAGTAATTCACATTTTTATCCATAACCTTCATCTTTTTTTATATTTAAATAAATATATGAAAGTCTGTTAGAAATGGTGTAACTTGAGAATTATCTTGGTGATTTGTAAATTTTGACATACACCATTAGGTGGCAGGGAACAATGAAGATTTACTTAATGAAATGTCATAGATATGTTGAAATACAGATCTGTCTGATTGTGCTCTCCACCCTTTTTGAATCAGAATTATTTCCTACTCCGAACTGTCGAGGCCTTTGTCTAGTTATTATTAAATGACTTACCAACAGGACTCACTGCTTTCATCAAGACTGTTTCAGATTTCCTTTCTGTGCAATTCTTTTGTTAAATGAGAAAAAAACCAAGGCATATTCATCCTACTGAGACTTCTCTAAAGATTCAATTTCACCACAGTTTTATCTCTACTTCTACTTCTGGTCAGGCTAAATCTGAGCGCTGGAAGTAGCCCCTAGTAGCCTGGCTAATTCCAGCAGGCATTAGTCGGAGGCAAGAAACTTTATTACTCTTTTGGGAGCCTTGATTCTGTTTGGGAGCTTATACTGGTTGTAAGGGCTAGGCTTTTGTCTGGGTCCAGCTATAAATCAGGACTTTTTACATAGCATAGGTACAAGAAGTGATGGGGTTTAGGTACTCAGGCTGACAGACATGTCAGAGGAACATTTGTTTCTCTGAATCTAGATGGCTGCCGATTGTAGAACTGCAGTGGATGTCACTGGTGAGAGGGTAGGTGTCAGGAGTTACAGGTCAAGAGGTACCTGCTTGATAACTCCCTCGATGATTGATGTATGGGAAGTTAATCCCACTACTAGTGACTGTAGGAGTTAAGGATGCCTATTCTCAGCCTTTCAAAAAAATGTACAATTAAGGCTGTGGCAAGAGTAACCCCTAAGAGATATGTTCTTATTCCCTCAAACTGCTCTAGTGTTGTTGGTAGGAACTGTACCACAGATACTGCCTTATATGCGTAACTGGAAAGTCCCAGTGCTGATTCTTCCATATGTTTATGTAATAAACTCATGCCAGAAAAAGAAGTAACAATTCCAGAAAACACGATAAATCTGCACTTTGCTGTACCCATTTGAACTAACACTTGAAAGGAGGAAAAGCACAGGAGGGATATTTTGTTGATTTTCTATTGACTGGCTGAAATTCAGCTCAGTGCAGTTTTAATATGACTGAGTGACAGTGGAGAAAATGAAATTCGTTATTGACAGAAACACGCGTGGTAGCAACTCACAGAACTCCTACAGTGTGTCTCTTGTCCCAGGCAATTGTGTCTGGAAGCAAGGAGTCCTTTGTTCACCCAGTCCAGCCTCAGCATTGCCTGGGAACACTGATAGTAAGAACACAAGCTGTAATCTCAGTGTTTGTGAGGTCTACATGTCTGCTTGGATTGGGATTCAGTATTTTTTGTCTTAGACCCTGAGTTTCAGTCACTATGTTGTATCTGCCCCGTCTAGACATAGGCAATCCTGTGGGAAACTATGTATCCGAACAGGAATCTTCAATAGTTAAAAATCCCAAACCCAATAGTGATGATGCTACTGCAAGATGACTTAAGCAACAGATTCTTTGAATCTGGATAGCAGAAAATCAGATTCCGTCCAAATAGAGATGCTTATAGCCTGTGCACATCACAGTCCCATGCATAAAAGATGGGTCACCTTCAACAGCCACTTGTTTCTTTCACAAATAACTCACAGACAGAGAGGAGCTGCAGTGTGTACAGAGACGGAACTTGGACCCTGAGTGAAACCAAACAAGTGGTATTTTTTCTGGTGCACTGTGAACCATTCAGTAGTCGAAAATTGCTGTCTTTGAAAGACTTGATGAAAAAGGGAGTCACTAAGCAAGTGTGTTTCTCTGAGAAGATTGTGTTCCATGAGGCTGTCCAGGCTCTCTGAAGGACAGTGGGCTGCTGGGAGCAAGTCCATGTCATGTAGTGCAGTAGCAGTGCAAGCTATGTGCACTCCTTTGCCCCTATAGTCTGCAGCACACTGAGACAGTGGGTTTCACATGAAGTGATCTCTGCTTGTCAACACTAACGATGCTGCGATGCTCTCACTGGCCTGGTGCCTGACAGTACATTGGTTAAGGATGGTGACTGGGTCTGGGGCAGATGTGATTTCTTTATCTTTGTGGAAAAGGGAGGAACATTCTAAAGATAAAGCTGATCTTTAAAAGCCTTATGCCTTATGTTTTTAAAACCATAGATAAGTAGTATGAAATGTTTAGATGTCCAGAAAAGAAAGTTTTTTCCAGCCTGCGTGATTCACACGTGGGCTACCTTATGCTTGAAGCTAGGGAAGGCTGTTTACCTATTACCTGATTTTCTTATGATGTTCTTCACAGAAAGACATTTCTTGTATCAGAAATGTTGAGAGCTGCTTACTCAGCTGGGCCCAAATCCTGAAGATTTCCATTTGTGCCTTTGGTCCCTTCATTGTTTTACAATCAGATTTGAAAATATGCCCCAGAAGAGGATAAACATGTTCTGAACTATTGTCATAATTTGAGAATGCAGGGACCTAAACAAGATTCAGTCTCACTGATCCTCCTTAGAAGTTATAGTTGTTTGCAAGAGTCATGACAAACACTTTTTTGGTATCTCCTGAGCTATGTCCTAGAGGAAGAAGTTCAACCCTTTGCATGATTTTGTATCTTTCATCAACTTTCTGAGGTAGATGTCATGAAAACAACAATATGACAAATTATCTGCTTCAGCACAGAAAAAAGGTCACTCTTTTTTATTGCTGTTCTTTCTCACCTCCTTTTACAGAGAGCATCAAACAGTTTGGTTTTGTATTTCTTCAACTGTCTAGGCAATAAACTGTAAATTTGTACTTTCCAGTATTTCTTTTGAGGAGCCCCCAGTAAACTGAAGCATATTTCAGAATGCAAAGGAGGGATAACATTTCACTGTAAGACAAGAGGAAAACCCTCAGTCTGAACTAAAACTTATGAATTAGTTTCCTCTGAAAGGGGATCTCAGGCAGGACAGTAGAAGCTTAGCTGAAGAAGTAAAAAAAATAAATCAGAAGAGCAGCAGGGCTAAGTGTATTTCCTAGGCATATGAAGACTGTGAAGGCTCATGCTCTAAACAGCCTTACTCTGTCTTCTCTGCCAGGCTTCTCACATCACTCAGAAGATTAGAGGAAAGAAAAAAGTATGCTTTCTTAGTACGCTTTTCATAGCATGCTGATAAGATGATAAGAAGAAGTAGGATGAGGTAGAAAAGCAGAGTGGTTTTTTTCAGGTCTGCAAGATACTGAGATGATTGCAGTAGATGAATGCCTACGGTTGTTTTCCTTCAAATGTGCCAGGAGGTGGTATGAGACCTACTGATGGTTTAATATGTTCTGCAAAGCTACTGCCTACGACTGCATACATTCAGCTTCTTGTGAAAGACTGTTGCAGACAAGACCGAAGGAAAAACTGCTCTTGCAGGCAATGCTCTACCTGCCCAAGACAAACAACAGCAAGGGTGGTTTGTGTAACAATTTGTAGGAGGTCTGGGGATTTTCATCCTGTCTTTAAGGCTGGGATCTAGGAAGAGAACATGAGGGGTAAGAGAGGAAGAAGGATACAGTTCTAAAACAAAAATTAAAAAGTGATAGAAAATAATAAGTTCAGAAATGAATTTGCAGTCATGGAAAGAGATGTGAAAAGGCAGGCAGATGATGGAATGGCAGAAGAGAAAATTAGGGAAGCCAGTTGCAACAGAGGAGAGGAAGATATGATTGAGACAGCTAAGAGGTGGAGCCTAAGATAGAGCAATGAGGCCATATGTGAGACTATGCCATAGAACAGGAAACAAAATGTCCTCTAGGTGAAGGAGAGAACAGATGGGAGAAATCTCTGTACCAGAGAGATTCATCCTCTGACTCAAGCAGATCACGTGAACATGTTAGGCCATCAGTCAAAAACAAAAGAATAAGATATGGACCAGAAGTTGAAAATGATGAGAGTAGGGATGGCAGGAGGGGCTGAGAGCGGTGGATGGATAGTGTACACAACTGTTGTCTATAAATGTCGTGAATGGACACCTTGGAGTGAGGAAAGCTGTTTTTATTGAGTAACAATATCAGTACAAGAAAGAATGTGTGTATATTGGTCATTAATATCTAGAATTGGAATTAGAAATTTTCTAACCATCAGATCAGGAGGGCTCTGAGTGCTGTCCCATTAGGAACAGAGCATGCAAACGCATCCTAGATTATCTTCAAGTGGAGCTTCATAAGTTTGGGGATATAATCATATACAAGACTGATATCCACGATGAGAGAGACCAGATTGGATGTTGTAGGAGGACCTTCCTAGTCCCTGCCCTAATCTTATTTCCCTGATAATGATGCTATTGACTAATATATATTGACCAGGACAGGTGCAGACAGACATATATTTGCCTCACTCACTTTCCAAGCCAACTGGATGCCACCCACCTCTGGAATCTGTGTAGCTGGAGTGTCCCAGGGCTGTGCCTGAGTTGTTAAATCTGTGCAAATACATGACTTTCAGATCTGAACTGGCTTGCTTTTGCCTAACTTGGAGTGTGGGCGAGGGAGTCCACACCTATCCATACACCCTCAGAGGGCTTTGCAGGGCTCACATGTTCAGTGCCTCGGAGGAGTGTGAGATTAGGGGTGCAGAGGCTGTATAAGCTGAACAAGCTGATGTAGCAGGGCTGAGGGGACTCAAGATCCCATAAGAAATGTAGTAGGAACATCTACTAACCCAGGGCACCGCAGCGACACACTCAGGAGCTGTGTGCAACAACTCTCGAGTCACTTCTGTATGACAGTGTGGTATTTGGTGGCAGACTAGGAGTCTGATTCACCAACATTGTGTATGGACATATCACCAGTAACGACGACTTACTCTTACATCTTTGATTGCCTTCCCAGTTGTGCTGAGTTCCTAGACAACACTGCTTAATGGAGATGATGCCACTGTTCTTCCTAGTTAGAGCATCCCTTTCTTGTCTGTCATCATATTTCACTCATGCTCCCAGAAGCTGCATTACTCCTCAACAAACATACAGCCTCCTGCCCATGCTGCAGTGACCACAGCCATCTACTGCATCCTGTTATGTTCCATTGCACTGACTGGTATTTGTGTATTTGGAAGCAAAGGTTTGTATATTATAGGCCTATGACATTATTTTTAATTGCTAATAAGATTCCAGTGGTGAAAAGATTGTTAGACCCTTTACTGCATGGTCATCTGCATAAACAAGACCTTTATTCTGCAAATTCCTCTCCTGCAATCCTGGCTGCTGTCTCAACCATACCAAATTTCCAATTTACCCTCCTAGTAAACATCTGTTCTTAGGTGAGCCTGTGTGGCTCGCACTGTGTCCACTGTGACTGAAATGGGACCATTCCCACACTACTTGAAGCTTTGCATTCTTGGCTCCTGAGATTACTTGCTAGCAGATAGCTGTGGCCATGTCTTCCTTTGATGAAGAACTTCTTATCTTAGATGAGATGTGGAGTGCTTCATCTTGCAACATTTCTGCTACCCCCCCAGGCAGAGAGAGAGACAGAGATCACACAGGAAGAATGACAACTTGTACTTTCAAAATCACAACCTCACCTAGGACAACAGTTGATAACAAGCCCAAGCAAAACTGAACTACTGACTCACTCTCCCCTCTCCTGGCCCACTGGAAAGGATTGAGGGTTTCTGTCCAATTAATAATGCTGACACCAGTGAGATCCTTTTTTTGTCATTAAAAGAATTGGAGCCTCTTTAGCCTATACCATTGTTATAGAAACTTGTCTTCAGGTTTTTTTCCCCCATGTTAGGCTGTTTTTGTCAGTGGACCTATGATGGAAATAACTGGCATATGTTTCCTTGTGGTGCTGTACTTCATATTACTATAGTCACACATTTTTCCACATATCAGTGCCCTATAATAGTTGGCTCAGCTGCAAATAAAGTTCTATCTAAGACTGAATTTATGACTTGCAAGGGCTTTCTAGCAAAAGTGAAATTTTAGGTTTCTTGAATGAAATACCTTTGTTTCTACAAAAGAGGTAACAAAGGTGTTCCACAGGAAAGAAAAGATCAGAAATATTGATACAGCTAAGGACATAGATATACAAGTGTGATGTCCCATGTGACTTTGAAATCTGGTATTATTTAAACAAAATAGATTAATATTTTCTCTTTTAGTCCTTTCTGAGCAGGTAAATAAATTCACTGAATTATCTTCATTTCCAAGCCTATATGAGATGTCTGTTATTTATTAGAAATCTACGTTTACCTAGAAGCGTAAGTCTAAAACCTACTGTTTAAAGAAGATCAGGACTGCAAAGCCAAAGATGCTGACATTAGAAGACATTAAAATTAAAACTGTGTGTGCAAACCAAATCCAGACCTCTTCTATATTTGTTGTAGAGGTGAGATTAATCCCACTTTTACTATCTGAAAGTGAAGCAGTTAATCTCAAATGGTCAGGTAGGCTCCTTGGCTGTATCAGTAGGCAGAAGTCAAGCACATTGTAGTGTGGTTCATCCAAACCTAAGAGAGGTGTGTAAGAGGAGGAAGGAATACCTCCCCCAGAGCATGCTCATCTCTGGGCTCTGGAGAGAGAGAGAGCAAGTAACTCGCTTGCAAGGTGGATCCCAGCATAGCAAATGATGTTATTTTTGCCACAGGATCACTGCCTTACTCAGTGCTTACTAAATCGTACTCTTCAGTATCTTTTCTTTGTATCCTTCCCCTGCCATGTGTAGGCCTCTGCATTATTTTACTGTGTGCTACTGAATATAGCGTAGAACACAATTACTCATTTTCAGTGGGACTTTCTGAGGTGCTCAGGTATAGCATTTGTTAGCTCTTTACAAACACTGATTAATATCTTCAAAGAACTGTCATGAAAGAGGCAGTACTTTTTCAAAGGAGGAATGAAAGCAGCAAGGTTAGAGCTGTTGAACGCTTCCCTGCACTTTGCGTGTGCACAGGCTGGTTTTTCAGTGCTCACAGCACTCTGCATCATTTTGGAATGTGAGATGCAGTTTGTTGTGACCTGGATTGCAGCTGTGAGTGCCTACTGACTTCAGCAGACCATGCTTCTCCAGGCCCCGTGTTTGCCATGAGGAAAAACAAAAAACTTTTATTCCAGTTAACGCTGTTAGTAGAAGCTTTATTCTGGTACACGTACAACTCTGGTTGCCCCACAGGTGTCGTTCACTCAATTTAACTGGAGGAGCATTGTTTCTGTCACCGCAGACCCATTTTAATCCAGGTTCTGCAATGTTCGTGCTGCAATGAAAGCAACTGAGCCTTAGACAGCAGCCTCCTCCCTTGCACAGTCATAACAAGTTCCCGCAGCACAGGCCATTCTTTCTCCATGTAAAGGAGGGATTCCTGACAGGAAACCACAGGAGTTTGTAGTCAGGTCATTTAAAGAACTTATGACAACATTCGGAAGGAGGCTGTTGTAAGGTTTCACAAGCAAACTGAATTTACTTTTTCATTCTTGATTTTGCAAATGTAGGTTTCTTCTAACAAAAATATTGTCATCTAGTATTTTGAAAAGTCAGCAACTGGGAAGTGAGAGGTGTCTCCTGGATCATCAACAGCACTAGGTACTTTATTTGGCAGGTCTCCAACAGCTAAGCTACCATTCTAGGTGGTGGCAATACTGTCATCTCCTGGGCACTAGAGGGGGATGGATACACATACTTTGCTGGTAGATTTCACAGCCAGAGAAATAGTGCTTCTGCTTCTACTTTCAATTCCAGAGGTGAAAGGAAGTGATAACAAACCTTTATCTCCTCATTGTGTTTTTTTCCCTTTTTTTCGTTTCTTTTTTTTTTTTTGGTGGGGGGTGCAATTTTCCCTTACCCTCCTTTTGCCTTCTGTTCATTTCTGTCTCTGCTTCTCTATTCCAATGCATTATTTCCCTTGCCTTCTAAAGGCTGTCGTGTGCTGTGCCTTTCCTCCTTCCAGAGAGAGCTCCTGCTTTTACTCCTAACCTCTGCTCATAATCCCTCACCTCTCCTGCTCCTGCCTGCCACTTGTACCTTCGTGGCCTCCACCTTCATATGCAGCTTAATTACATTAGATACAGATTCTTACCCTGTCCTCAGCAAGACAATATTATTTCAGTCCCTTTGAACAGGATATAAAGCAAATTATTATTAACATTCATGCTCTCTCTGTGATCAGGTCTATGAGATGGGGAAAGTTCAGGTACATAGAGCTGTAGCTCAAGGTTGTTGAGTTTTTTAATTGCATACATACTAAAGATGTGTTTTGTTAAAGACCTGTTGAAAGACTGAATCTTGTATTCAGAGCACAATGAGGTGAGGTCCACAGGTATCATATCTTGTGGGAGTTCTGTTTGAAGCCTAGTATTTGCCTTCATGGTAGAAAGTAACGCTATCTTGAAAATGCAAGATGTTGATCATGATCTTCGCTGTAGAGCGCTAGGCATTCTTTTCAGACAGCTGGTTATGAAGACACCTATCAGACTGAAAGAGTAGTCAGTGGATAAAGCATTGTCTTCCAGGTGAGCCAAGCCATGGGAACTTGCTGGCATTGTGCCCTCCAATTTAAAGAAAGTTGAACTGAAGCCATTGTATACCTTGAAGATAAAGTCAAAGACCTTGAAGTAGGTTTTGATAAGAAGTAAAGCTGCAAGTAGAGACTGTGATGTGCTCTCAGTAGGCTGAAGTTCAGGCTGCTGAATTGTGAACGCTGTCCTGGGTTCAGGTTGTTGGTGAGTCACTGAGCAGACCTTTGGCATATGAAGGTAAGCTGGACACTACACAGTAATTAGCTCTATTAATAAGCTGCCTCTGTCCCCCTCTCCTGCTTTTTTTTTTTCAAATCTCCTTTTTGCTGCTGTCCCTAACCACCCATGACTATTTATCATTTTACATGTTCTCTGTAGTTTTTACCTCTATCAAAAATTCCTTGTTGTTCTCACAGAGCTTCTTCCCCTCTCTGCTCTCTTCACACCAGCAGTGGGAGCACTGAGATCTGAGCAGGGATCTTCTCCCATTCTCATTGCAGAAGCTGCTTCATGTGCAAGGCCAGCTGGGTCCCACTCCTGCAGCCTTGGCCTGCACTGCACTGCCACCTGCGCAAGTGGAGCATTTGTAGTAGCAAGAAGGTAGATTTGGGAGGTGTTTGAGAAAAAGAAACTCATATGTCTACTACCATTTGATATTGTTGATACCAAAATATTGTCAATATAGTTTTTGGATGTATACTGCTTAGGTGAATCGTAAAAAGAACAGACAAACAGCACATATCTGGAAATAATGTTTCCATCCACTAACACAAACACCTAACTATGGAATACCCTGGTACCACACACCACTTGATCTGTGGCAGTACTATTGAAACATTTTCATGAAAACCTACTGAAAACTGCTAGTCTGAAAGCTTTCCGTGGAAAATACCAGTCCAAAAAGCTTAATTTCTGAAAGGTTCGGCCAGGACATTTGGTTAGCTTGCAACAGAGGAAGGCGAGTTGTGTTTACTGTAGAGGTTGTTACTCCCATGATCACTAGTACACAGTGGGTTAGTTGGTTTGCCTTGTTAGGGGTTTGCTTTTTTCTCCTTAGTTTTTACAATTTAGTTCTCAGTTACCAAAGTGGGGAAAGAATGATAGAATCGTAGAATCGCTTAGGTTGGAAAAGATCATCAAGTCCTACCATAACCCTACTCTACCAAGTCTGCTGCCAAACCATGTCCCTGAGCACCAGATCTACATCTTTCAGTGAAAAAATTTTCCTAATGTTAAGCCTAAACCTCCCCTGGTACAATTTGAGGCCATTTCCTCTTGTCCTATCACTTGTTACCTCTGAGAAGAGACCAGCACCCGCCTCTCTACAACCTCCTTTAAGGTAGTTGTAGAGAGCGATAAGGTCTCCCCTCAGCCTCCTCTTCTTCAGACTAAACAGCCTCAATTCACTTAGCTGCTCCTCTTAAGACTTGTTCTCCAGGCCCTATATGTGCAGTATTTAGTCAAAACTGGTATGTAAGAAACTCCTCATTTTATTTAAACTTATTTCCTTGATTGACTTTCTTTTAAAGTCCTTTGAACATCCATATCTATATGTAAATATGTGTTGATGTGTATACATATGTGAGTACTTTTTCTTGGGATTTTAGCTTGACTTTCTAAGGAAGCATGGATTAAGCTATCATACTCTTTGTCCTCCTGCCTGTCTACCTGCCTGTCAGTTCTCATTTGGTGAATTTCAGCCCCATTGCCAAACAAAACTAGATTGGAGTTTCTACTGAAATCACTCTACTCATAGAAACCAGTGGGAGAGGAAAGGGACAGGAAAGAGATACAAATAGCTTCCCCTACTGCAGCTAAAATATACACTCAATGGTTTTTTAATCCTGATGGATGACCCGTTAGCACACACATAGTTTGGCACCAACCCCAACACATGCTGCTTCTTCTCCAGACAGACAGATAGACAGCAAGTTCTTGTGGGGCATGGCATAGCATACTTGGAGATGAAGACATGGAACTCTTGCAGTGAGAGGTGGAGTAACAGACTGTACACATTTGTAGGAACCCATATATCAGCATGTCTGCTGTCCAGGGAATGTCTGCCATCTGTCTGAGAGTAATTATAACAGGGTGCTGGGTCTTAAATATGTAGGAAACTGGGCTATGTTCTGTTGCTTATGGCATAACACAGGAGCTTTCAGCCTTTGTTATTCACATCCTGGAACAATCCTGAACAACAGCTTTTGTCTAGTCAACAAATTTTTGGAACATATTGTTCAGAGTCTTAGTCAGGGAAGGACTTTGTGGATAATGAAAGAGGGATTTAATGCCCACAGTTTACCGCAAGACTTAGGAAAGGAATCTAAGAAAGCATTTAGTCAGGGGGAGCTCCATCAAGCAATCAAAGCTAAAGACTAGACTTCTTAGTGGAACAGAAAAGGGATTGGGAATGGCATCCCAAGAAAAGGAAGGTTTTATACTCATTTTACCATTGATTGGCCTTTTATGTATCTATTCATCTTCAATTGGGGATGCACTGAATAAAATTTACCACTACCCCTTTTCCTGAAAGCAAAGATTTCTGGAAAGCCAAAAAGCATATAGTGTAGTTTTAAACAGCTATAAAAATCCTCACTAGAAATAATACGGTTGAACCTGGCACAACTGGAAAATATGCTGGTGCCACTAGACAGTCTTCAAATATGTTAGACTAAAGGTTTTTGAAAGCATCCAGAATCATGAAATGCTTGGATTTCTATGCTTTTTAATTCTAAAATGGTGCAAAATTGCTTCATCATACAAAAAATATATACAAAAAATACAAAGATGCATCCGATTTGTTTGAAATAGCTCATTAAATCCTCTCTTTAAAAATAGGTGTTTGAGAGCACAGATGTTATCTGTTTTCAAAGCAAGTCTGGCTTGGTATGTAGGGTTTCTAGAATTAACAGCTTCCTACTGTGGTGTTTGTACATAGGGGAGACATTTTAGGACATAGCATTGTGTCAAAACAAAGGATGAAATAATAAATCTTGAGTAAACACATTCTGTGCTCGTAATAATGATGTCTGGCTTTCGAGCTTATAGTACTACTTTCTCTAGAAAACAATGCGAACTTTCTAAAAATATGTTTTGGAAAAAGGATATGTGTAGTTCAATAATTTGAAGGAACATTGTGCAGCATTATAAGCATGTTGGAATCTAGCTCTTTGCATTAAATTCAGCTTTGAAATGGTAACAGAAGGTGACTTTGACTCAGTATGGATGGAGACCAAGCTTTATAGTGTTGTCTACTCACCAAATGATGCTGAGACCGTAGTCTAAGTAGGTGGAAACGTTCCAACTCTAATCTAAGTAGGTAACATAGGAAGATGGAGGCATTGGTTTGGAGCAGGCTGGCAGTCTGAAGATGTGGGTTTCCAGTCTACCCAGTCCCATCTCCTTCCTATTGTTGCCTCTGCTTCTTAGACTAAGCTGTGGTACTATGGTTCACCATGCTATCTAGATATCTTCATTTACAATCTAAAAAGAGTGTAAAGGCTCTCTGCGAGATCATGACTCACAGGAGTAGGATAGAGAGCTGTGCTTCCTGATTTTGTACTCCCTTTCCTCAGCCATTTCTGAAGATGGAGAGGTCTCTGCCCTGTAGAGTCATGGTCTTGAGCCTTAATCACATAGCACATGACTTCAAACCTGCTGGTTCACTGAGAATCTTTGTTCAGTTCAAAGGATACCTCATGTTTATCCTTTGCCTCTGGTGGGATTGCCTTGTCATGTAGCTCTTAGCAACCTGTTGCCTCCTGTCCTCACCACCTGAGGATAACACCATCTTTTCTTTCCTAGAATTGTGGCATTCTGGACAGGGATAGTAGCATGAATCCCCAAGTTTTGACCTCTGCCTCTCCTGCTGTCCGTGTCTTATTTTAATCAATTTCCCAGTACACGCTTCAGGCCTGTTTAGCATCTTTTACAGTGACTGAATCCATACTCCCCTGAGATGTGATCTGAATAGCTTAGACTGGGGAATGTTTCACACAGGATCATTTGTTTAAGTGTGGGAGGTACTAGGGCAAAACCAACCTGGTTGGGATTTTTGTAGTCTGTGGTTGGCTGTCCTCTGTCACTCTTCAGCAGCTCTCTTCTCCCTAGACATCACTGCCAGAGGAGAAGAAGCATCAGCAAAGCCTGCAACCGGACTAGTCATCTTCTCCCCTAGGACTGCCAACAGCTGCAAGCTGTAAGGATGGTTCCAAGTGTCAAGTTTTTCATGGAAAGGAAGCTGTCAGGATTTTGTATATCCAGGATGAAATGGCAATTGCTTATATCCCTTCAAATTTGCTTAATTTCCCCATTTGGTCTCCTTTTATATGTAATCAAACACTGGTTATAATTTACAAATAATGAGAAACTTCTTGTGCTGACATATGCTGTAATGATATTCAGTCAAACACGTGTTTCCAGCTGAACTGTAAACCTCTTAAGAGTGTTAGTTTTAACAGAAGTCCTGTCACAGCCTTGATGGAGTTATATATATATAAATATATGTATATGGCACTCATAAAATAGCAGCACTGTTTCTCATGATTCTCATCTCTTCACTGCTCAGTTCCCATTGCTTTTCAGACAACTATCAAATGCAGCAAGAGCAGTTTTGCCTCACTCTGTGCTGTTCATGTGTGGTGGGACAGTCCTACCTCCTTTGACTTATTGCCTGGGTCCCAGAGAAGGCCTTGCAGCTGGACCCTTCACCCATACACAGAATCACAGAATCACAGAATCGTTATGGTTGGAAACGACCTCCAGGGTCATCAAGTCCAACCTTATCCTAGCATCACTCTAACCACTACACCACTACACCATATCCTCTCTAACCACTACACCATATCCTCAAGCACTGCATCTATTCGTTCTTTAAACACCTCGGTTCACCACAGATGGTGACTCCACCACCTCTCTGGGCAGTCCATTCCAGTGCCTAACTACCCTCTCAGTGAAGAATTTCTTCCTAATATCTAATCTAAACCTCCCCTGACGCAACTTGAGGCCATTTCCCCTCGTCCTATCATTACTAATTTGAGAGAAGAGACCAACACCAGCCTCGCTACAACCTCCTTTTAGGTAGTTGTAGAGGGCAATGAGGTCTCCTCTCAGTCTCCTCTTCTCCAGACTAAACAAACCCAGTTCCCTCAGCCGCTCTTCATAGGGCATGCTCTCCAGCCCTTTCACCAGCCTTGTTGCCCTTCTCTGTACCCGCTCCAGCACCTCAATGTCCTTCTTGTACTGTGGTGCCCAAAACTGAACACAGTACTCAAGGTGCGGTCTCACGAGTGCCGAGTACAGGGGCACAATTCACACACTTCAGCCTCTCCAAAGCCACTTAGCCAAAGCACATCTGCGAAGAGCAGGGAGGGCCATAAGTTCTGGAGAGACTGGATTCGGTTGATGCAAGGCTGCCTGTTTCCCCTCAGGGTTTAGGCACATGCTTTCTCCTTTGCAGGTTATTGCTGGCACAGATGTGGTCAATCAGTAGCCCAGCCAGAGCCTCCCACAGAGAAGTACTGCACAGACTGTGCTTTGGTGGGAGGACCTACACTCCATGCTGCCTGCCACCCTTGTCCCCAAAGGGATTTTTTAATGATCAATCTCTATGCCACAAGAGATGACTTGGGGCACAAGCAAAGCTCTGCCGTACTTGTTTGTCATGTTTCTTGCCCAAGCACTGGCCTAGCTGTGCTGCTGCAGCCGCATTTCTAGGTGCTCTGTTGAACTCCAGCTCATAACCCAGCTGTGGACTGCTCCATGCCTGGTCCTTGCTCTTTGCCTCAGCCAGTTTTGGTGGTCCTAACAGGAACAAAACATTCAGGGTGAGAGCCCACATGAGGTACTCCGTGATCCAGGAGAGGGTGAAATCCAGCCAGTGCTGGTGGCTGCCTAAAATCCTTTTAGAACTGAGGCCTGCAAAATATTAAGATTTGGCCAAATATCAAGCCAAAACTAGGAGGGCAGCTGAAAATGTGCTGCATGTCTGTAGAAACCGTTTTCTGAGTTTGGTGTAAAGTGTTCAAAAACTATTTTAAAATTGTAATTGTGAAACAACTGCTGTACAGATGTTTGCAGAAAAACAGGTAAAGAGAGGGCAGTTTGGGCTGTGTGTAAGCCCCGAGTACCTGTTTCAGCCCAGAGTTAGACTGTGACTCTTTGTTTCATCTGGACTCAATCTAGGTTTAACTGTCCAGCCGCCATCTGCAGCCCATGGAGAAAGGCACCTCTGGAGAATAGGGTCATCCCACCTAAGAACTAGGGAGTGCCTCTGAAGCTCTGGGCAGTGTCTGCAGATAGCATGAAGGGCTGCTGGGCCTCTCATATGGCACACTGCAGAAGCAGCAGGCGTTAGAAGGCACAAATCCAGAACATAAGACTGCTTCTGCTGATTTCTTCTTAAGTGAAAATCACATTTTATCCACAGAGATAATAAAAATGCCTGCTAGTTCAACTGTATAAGCTGCTACGGCTGAGGGATTTTGCCTCTTATCATCACCCTGAATATAACCGGTGGTTTCTTTCAGCCTGATTTTATTGTGAAAAACTGGGAAAATAACTTACACTGAAATGAACTCCACTGGTTTAATGCTGCGGCACAAGACAATACTAAACATCTGGATGACATTATATCTCAAGAATCAGAATTTGAATCCTATTGGAAACAAATATAAAGTCATTACAGCCTTTGAGCAGCCTATAAACCATTCACCACAAGAAGTATCATGGAATAACTGAAGCATTCAAGTATCCTTTTGGTGTAGTCCCAAGTATAGCACACTGCTGACAGAGCAGCCAACAGCAGGAATTGCTGTGGAAGGGGTCGGGGATCTGAGCCAGAACAGACTGGAGTCAATAAGTCTTTCCATTTACTTTAGTGGACTTAGAGCTCAGCTTTTAATGACTCACACACTCCATGGTGCTGCCCTAGGCAACCTTCCTTCCTAAAGAGGGCTGAACTTGGCACTAGAAGTAAGAGGATGCGATCACTAGCCTGAGTTTGCCCCGTGCCTGCATTTGAATGTAGAGATACTAAAGGATAAATAAATAAAAGCTGTGTCACTTCAGTGCAGTATCCATTTGCCTCGTTGATGAAAATCAGATGGTACAGATTGTCTTATCTTCTCCAGTGTTCTTGCTTCAGAAGAAGTCTTTGCTGAAATACTTCTAATACTTCCATCACGTAGCCGTGTACCATCTCTCCCTCGCTGTACTACAGGTGAGGCTGCTGTATTACCTTTGAACTGGGAATCAGTTTGAAGTTAGACAGTTAATTCTTTATGACTTAACATTTGTCTAATAGCTGTTTTGGATTACAATGGGTGGCCTACTGCACACATCCAAGGAGCCTAAGTAAATTACTTCAGACAGAAAATCTTTAAGTTGTGGAATATAGGTTTTTGAGAATATTTAGCTGTATTAATAGAAAAGAGTAAAACTATAAACATTTGTCTATATGCAAATGAAAATGCTAAATGTCCTTCTAGGCATGTAATCATCTGTGTAATTTCCAGGAAGGCTTACCAGATTTAAAAATAATAATTCCTTTAAGGCAGGATATTCTTTTGCACTTATATCCAGGTCCCAGAATTTCCACAATAAATTCTTCATCTTCTGAACTTCTGCTAAAAGATGCTTCTAGTGAGAAGCTGCCCAGTTCATTGCTAGCTGTCAAAGACTGATTGAGGAGGATTTTTAAACTAAGGACTGAAATCTCTCTCAGGTCAAAAACCACCCCTTCTTGTGCCATGCCCAGGACAAAATGAGGAGCCCAGTTCTGCTGTATGAGGACAAGCTGATCTTCCCAGGGCACGTGATAAAAAGAAGGCAAGTTTCTAATAAAAGTTGGAAGTCCTCAAGAGCACTTCAGGAGCTCTTCTGCATGTGGCTTCTGGCGTTTTCAGGCTCAGGTTGTTTTGCACAAGCAAGAACCCCTGACGAAATGGAACCATGGGAAAATGGCAGATGAAAAGCAAAAGTCAGGACCCTAAATTTTAGGAAAGTAACCCTCCAGCTCTTCAAGGAGTTAGTCAATAGGACCCCCTGGGAAACAGTCCTCAGGGACAAGGGAGCAGAGCAGAGCAGAGCTGGCAGTTCTTTAAGGATACTTTCCATAGAGCACAAGAGCTCTCAATCCCGAACTGTAAGAATCAGGGCAAGGAAGGAAAGAGACCAGCATGGCTGAGTTGAGACCTGCTGGTCAAACTAAAAGGCAAGATGGAACTGCACAGGCAGTGGAAGCAGGGACAGATATCCTGGAAGGAGTACAGGGATGTTGCCCGATTGCGTAAGGGCAAGATCAGGAAGGCCAAGGTGCAGCTAGAGCTGAACTTGGCAAGGGGTGCAAAGAAAAACAAAAAGGGCTTCTACAGATACATAAACCAGAAAAGGAAGGTCAAAGAAGGTGTCCCTCCTGTGATGAACCTTCTTGCTCCTGTACTGAGGAAAAAAATAAGGAATCAGGCAATCCTTATTCACCTTCTCTATAACTTCCTTTGTTTTATAAATCTCATAAGACTCCCACAGTAATCCTTTGTCCAAACTAAAGAGACATAGCTCCCAAAACTGTTCTTTCTTTAGAGTGGTACCATGCCTTTGATCATCTTATAACCCTTCTTTAAACTTTTCCTAGCCCTACATCTTTTCTAAGATTCCTTTAAGGGGAAGTGGGAAAAGTATCAGAACAGGGCACGGTACCTAGGACTTATGAGAACAGAATGAAGTTCTCTGTTTTGTCCTTCCCAGAAGTCACTCCTAAACACTAAGCCATGAAACTGTCACAGTCCCCAAGTTTTATTCTTGATAGTCATCAGTTCAGAGGCTCTCACCTTAGCCAGGAGTGGAGTCAAGAGTGTTTTATCCTACGTGCATCTTTTGCCTTATATACATATACACTGGCTATCATCTATCATCAGCAAACACATTCTGAAACTTGGAAGGCAGTACTCTTCAGAATAGTTCGCTCTATGCTGTGGGTTGTTTAAAAGACTATCATAATTTAACTATGGGGTGGAATATCTGACATTGTCCTTGCAGTAGAGTGTCTATATGGACAGGTACATATATGTTAGACTATACATATTGGTGCACCATATATATAGTAACTCAGTTATTAAGAAATGATGCAAGTTCTCCTACCTTCCTAAAAGGTGAGACTGGAGGCAGATGCATTTCTGGAGGAGAAGAATCTTCCACTATTATTTCATATGGGCTACAAGAAAGAAACACCTTCATAGGAACCTGGCAGCAGCCTTTCTGAGGTCATCCTGTCACACCAGTCTGATACATGCACGTATTCCTTGATTCAGTGATCTCTTATCTTTCTGGTGTCCCATACAAACATCTAATTGGCCTATAAAGATCTATATGACTTCAGCACAGGATTTTCTCTAGGAGCTGTATACATTTTTGTTTTCTGGGAGGAGTTGGGTGAATGTCATGTCACAGTACTTTCAAGGACACCTAACTTCATTAACAGCCTTAACGATGACAAAAGGAGCCACTAAAAAAACCAGTGTCTTTCTAGAAGTGATCCATCTTCTCCTTGTCCCATGAGGCACACAGTCTTTCTTGAGCAGTAAAGGTATTTATTTCTCAACTAAAGGAACCAAGAAGCACCATTCAGACTGCCTACTTTGGCTAGGCGGGTAGTGGAAAGTATCCTCCCCAAGCTAAAGCCCGCTCAGCTTTGAAATGTGCTCTGAAACAGTTTCTTTTCTTTAACTGAAAAAACAGGATTTGGCCCTTATATCTGAAGCAAGGGTACCTAAATTATAAATCTGGTTAATTTTAACACGTTTAGCTTATCTTGAAGGTCAGTGGGTGAACTCAAGTGACTGAAGTTAAGCAAGTGCTTAAAATACTTTGCTTGATTAAGTCTGGTAAAATCAGCATCTTTTTGATGATAGCCATTTCAACAGAAGTAGCAAATTTATAGAGAGGCAGCTGCTCCAGGAGGCCCTCCAATGAAATGTTGTCTATCACTGAAACTAGACCTGTTTCCAACTTGCCTCTGATGACTGAATTAGGGAATAAGCAAATGCTTCTAGCTTCTGCCTCACATCTTAACATGAAGTAGGAGCTCTGAGAAGCCCCCTTTTATAAGGGCACCTTGGGTGGGAGGGGTGTAGAGGTTATTAAAAAAAAACCTAGGAATTACCTCATAACAGATTGTGTCATTTTTCTACAGCTCCCCCACCAAGGAGATAGTGCTTGTACAGTCCCTTTTATCACCACTGGGCCAGGCACCATCTGTCATTTTAAATATAGACAGATATACCACTTATTATTGCTCAGCAAGTGGAAAACACTGGAAAGCAAGGTAGAAAATGGGCACAATTTAAAAAAAAAACAAAATCAGAAATTGCTCCTGGCTAGCAATGCCGTCTCCAAAGTGGCACTGAAAAGGAGACTTCTCCCTTCAGACCCCACCCCTGCTGAGAGGAGTGGTTGAGATGAGAAACATTTTAATGTAGTATGGAGCCCGCTATCATATTATATCATTGAAGATAAATGCCTAATCTAGTGATTAGCACTCTATAAATACCACAGATTAAGGAGTGAAGGTTAGGTGGCAGATTAGGCATGTGGTGTGTATCTTCAGACTTGTCTGGATTTGAAGTAGGGCTGGGAAGAGTTCAGAAGCAGATGTCATATTGCGGATCTATGTCCTTACTATTTTGCTACTATTTCCCAAATGGACAGGGACAGAGCAGTTCACAAACCCGCTGCATCTGGGCACTAGGATATCAGGGGATCTCTGGAACTGAGAGGAGTAACAAAACCCAGTCCACTTCTGGAGCTTAAACATTTTTGCAAAAGCTGTACCTCCACATCTAAACACATTTTCAACTGCATGAGCTTTAATTACTTCAGATTTTAGAGATTATCTGGTATTGCATGAAATTCATCCTCAATCTGTTAAACATTTACCTAACTGGCACCACTGAAGACCAGTAAAGGTAAGAACCTGCCAACCTTTAGGCAGTCATTCCCTTAGGAATAAGTTGGTCTGACAAAACTGGGGAGGAAAAAAAGATGTTGAGTCATATACGCGTTGGAAATCATAAAGGAAATCCTTCTATCTCCATGTGTGATGCTGTATTGTCAAGATACTTTGGGGAAAGAGACAGCTTTCTGATAACCATGGAGTCCAGCAAGAGTGAAGAAGAAAGGATGTGAAAACCTTGCCAAAGAGCAGTATGCTTTTGAGCAAATAGGATTAGGAAACTAAAGCTAAGAAAATGAATCTCAAATGCTCAAACCCAGAGTAAGATAGTTGCAGTGTCTCTGTGTAGAAAGAACACGGATGCTAAGAGCAGAAGATCCTGAAACTTAAATTGTGCAGGTTAAAAACTGAAGGGAGAGAAAGGAGGAAAAGATAAAGCTGAGCATATTTAATAAGAGCAGATTATGACAGGATAAATGTTATTTGCAAATATTCATATGAACATATGAGTTGCCCACAGAGTCAAAGGTGGTCACAAGACATGAGCACTTCCTTGCCATTCCCTGGTAGTTTGAAAGACATTCAGACCTTCTTTTGGACCTATTTCTATATGCAGTAAATGAATGCTTTGCTCATTCAGTATTGAGATTTCAGTGTTGTGAGATCAACTGATGCTTACTCTGGCATTTATGTTATTCCTGTCACTCTGAAAAACAGCTCGGAGATTTTTAGAAGCAAGCACATTTGCAAAAATCATATTTTTGAAAGAGAAGTCTGGCTCCATTTGTCTCATAGAAGTCTGCACTGAACCACTTTGTAGCAAATGCTATTATTTTAAGGTCAGTGGAAACTCCATTAAAGTGTTTCAGGAAATTGTCAGATCATTAAAGCAATGGAAATTGAAATGTATGCAATGTACTGATTTCAAACACATTATAAAACAGTGGGCAGTAAATCAAGTGTGTTCTTTAGTCTTAGTGTAATGTTCTCCTTGGGGACCCAGACAATTTGGGAGTGATTTTATTATGCTATATGCTAGTGACTGCTCCTGGCTTGCAGCAGCTGCCAAAAGATACTTTTCCTTCAGAGATGCCCTGAATTGTCACCTCTCAAACTGGCCTTTGAAACTAAGCAAAGGCGTATCAGATACTGGACTAGGCTGCCCAGCGAGGTGGTTGAGTCACTATCCCTGGATGGGTTAAAGGGTCGTTTAGATGTGTTGGGGGATATGGTTTAGGGGAGAACTATGTAGATTAGGGTTGATGGTTGGACTCGATGATCCCAAGAGTCTTTTCCAACCTGAAGAATTCTAGTATCTTTTTCTTCTTTAGCTACCCTGGGAAACACATGTATGAGGAGCTTTGTCCTCAAGAGACTGTCTGATACCTAGAACTACCACCCTAAAGGGAACAGACACCTCAGAGTCCAGCCATGTGCTTGAAATCATATTCAGAAAGGCAAGATTCATCTGAAAGCAACTGAGAGTGTCAGAGAATCCAGATCAGTCAGTAGAGCTGCAAAGCTTGTGTGAATATGTAAAAAGAAACAAAAGACCAAGAGAAGCACATGTCTCCAGAGTGTTTAGGTTAGTGCTCAACAATCCTTTCACCCTCCCTGGTTCTTGTGACAAGGTGGTAAGAGCTTTACAGTACCCTCCTACTCAACACTCCTGTAGGAGGGTAGATCCAAACTCAGTTGGACATTTATACCTTTAGGACCTGCTTCCCTTTATAGTTCAGATCCAACAGTGGAGGTCATTCTGTTCCAAACCTCTCCCCCTTTTCCTCCCTCCTTCTGCCCTCTATACTTCTTGTTCATTAGGTCAAGCAGAAAAGGTCTACCACTTCCTTCCATTAAGCCAGTACTTGATACTATCTGTTGGGCAGATGTGAATCTCCTTTGGACAGGGCTGGAGGGTTTGTCCTTGCTCAGACAGTTCACAGCTATTCCCATAACTGGCCAAGACCTTTAGCAAGCTCTGAGCCCATTGTGAAGTAGAGTTGAGCTAGGAAATGCCCAAATCCCAGGATATAAATGTCTCATATTAAACCTCCTATTCTGTAACCACACCATGTTCCTTGCTAATCATGTTTTATACTATCTCCTAAGTGTGAACAAATGACACAGCTCATTACTTGATCTCATTTGAGACTAGAGTTGATGGCAACCACACGTGTGGAGGTGACGGTATTTTGGCAGGTACCTCAACCGAGTTCCCAGCTGAATGTTTGGAAAGGCTGTTGGGACAAGAGGTACTAAACTGACCAAAAATAAAGTCAAAACAAATGGGGAAAAAAGTAATTATGTTTTTATTTTAAATATCAAAGTAAGATATCACTTTAAACTGTTCTAAAGTTTAAAAATAATATAGAATATATGAAAATTGCCATGTGGATTAGCTAAAAATGTTTATTTTTGGAAGAACATTTTTTTCCCTCCTATATTCGTGTGTCCACAGCAAGGTGATTGGTTTGAAACAACAGCAGGCAGAGGTATAGCAGTTTCATTAGCCAGCCTTCCTCACCTTCTGTTTGAATTTGTGTTTTGGTGTGCAGGGAGGATTAGCAGATGGTTAATATCACATCAGAAAACACATATCTAGACCCAAAATGTCATTTCAGGCAGTAAAAGAACAGAAAAAATGAGTAGAACATAGGACGTCCCAACCCACTAAATAATCATAATAACAGGAGAGGAAGAGGTCTCTGGAAGATCAGACTTTCTTCTGAAAAATATTATTGAGGACAACTTTACAAAAGAGTGGGTTCACAAGCATTGATGCCATCAAAGTGAATGACTTGGCCAGTGCAGTAACACTGAAGTGTTCCAGTTCCTGTTTTATTACACCTCTGCCATTTACAGTGGGCCCATGAAAATTAGTCAGATGCCACATGGCCACACAACCACTTCAGTGCTGAAAAGGATGAGGGTGAGACTAAGAGTGAGGCCTTTGTGCGTTCTGTTACATATTAAATCCCGACACAGAAATCTCAACAGATGGAGGCATTCAGAAGAAGAGAAAACTGAGGAAGCAAACTACACAAGCAAATAAATTTATTGCACCAAAAAAAATTATTACTGGTTATTGTTATTCATTGTTATTGTTGATTAAGAAATTAACACTTCGCTATCTGTGCTAGGAGTTTACCATAGAAGTTTTAATCTCAAAGGAGATAAAAAACAGGAATGGGGGAAGAATTTTTCCCCTTTAATTTTCTTTTCTAACAGCAAAATATTTTTTTCACTGCAAATAAAGCATTTCTAGCACTGATGTCCACAAGAAACCACACAGCAAGTGGCTGGGTTTGGACATTCCTTAGCTGCATGTAGCTGATACTATGAATCACAAATGCTAAAAGAAACGTTGTCATGTGAAGATAGATCAAAATATGCATTAACTTCATTTATAATCATACGTTTTCGGCTAGCCCTTTCTTTCCTGCCTCCTGTTTTGTGTGCTTGTCACTGGGTGTTTGCAGAGCAGGTAAAACAACTGCACCGTGACCTTCTTTGGAGTCATCACAAAACAAATTAATCTAAGAAGCAAATATGCTCTAGCAATTTACTGATGCATCCTGGCTCATTTTTCTCAAAAAACCCAGAACATTTCTAAATATAAAAGTAAAAACAGAAGGCAGATTAACCCTGATTACCATATATCATTATTTCTAAGGTACTTGCTGGGGTATACACTCATGTACAGGTATCACATGTAACAGGTGCTATTTATGGTAATATAAATAGCCGGAACAGCAGTGATGGAGAAATACTTCCCTGTTGATAAAGTATTATGAAGATTTGCTCTGTCACTCTATTTCCAAGACTTCTTTTTTCTCACTTCATCATTTAACAAATCCAGGTACGCTCTGAGTCCTTAAACATGCAGATAGATTAGGTATGAGTAGGATGATGAACACACACCTGGTACTTATAGAATCATAGAATGGTTTGAGTTAGAAGGGACCTTAAAGATCACCTAATTCCAACCCCCCTGCCATGGGCAGGGTCACCTTCCACTACACCAGCTCGCACAAAGCCCCATCCAGCCCAGTCTTGAACACATCCAGTGTTGGGGCATCTACAGCCTCCCTGGGCAACCAGTTCCAGCATCTCGCCACACTCAAAGTAAAAAACCTCTTCCTAATTTCTAATCTAAATCTCCCCTCTTCCAGTTTAAAGCCTTACCCCTCATCCTATCACTGCAAACCTTCCAAAAAAGTCCCTCCCCAGCTTTCTTATAGGCCCCCTTCAGCTACTGGAAGGCCGCAATAAAGTCTCCCCAGAGTCCTCTCTTCTCCAGGCTGAACCACTCCAACTCTCTCAGCCTGTCTTTGTGCATTAATCCAGCCGCTTTTGATCTGACAATGATCTCCATGAGTCTATTATTTATTTTTGCTCTAAGCATCCTAGAGGTAAAACAGGCAACCCAGATGTAATTGCAAAATCCAAGGACAGAGAATTACATGCAGGTTGACTTCACAGACAGAAAACAACTGATAAGAGAGCAATATGACAGCTGACTGTAGTTAACCTTTAATTGGGATCCAGCAGCAGCATGTGCTTGCTAAATATGCTGTTTCAAAAGCAAAAATACGCATAATCCCTTCTTGTTTATGCAACAAGTAAAATTAATGGAAAATGTTAATCTCTAGTCTGACATGACCATGTTTACGTTATAAAGCTACAATGCAGTGAGTACCATTTGATAGCAAGCCTCAAGTAGGACAGCCTTTTGTCTTTACCTCACGTCATGAAACCAGTGCTTTAATGTCAACTTTGCAAAGATACCAAAGTGTAGTTTTTTAAAAAAAAATAAAATCATCATTTACACACACGTGTATTTAAGCACAAGCAGGCCTCTTTAACACTTTCATCAGGTTTTTGCATATGGTTTGCTGTGTTTTAGAGCAGTCCAGGAGAAAGTCCAGGGGGAATTTTCCCCAGCTAATATCACCTATGACTGATCCCTTCTTGCTGCACCCCAGTCCACTGATGTAATTCTAATACTGATTTCCTAGTTTATACTCACAAGAGACATAAGGCAGAAAAAAAATAAAGCTGTGTATCCCCACTTAAATTTATTGACAGAGTCCTTCACACCTTCAAACCTATGTTCCACCGCATGTAGATATTTCAGTCAGTTTGAATGAATAGGGTTTCTATGTGAAATGAAAACAGGGGGACAAAGGTTATTTTTGGCAGTGCTGCCATACAAGATAGAGCTAGAAATATGAAACGGGTTTGCAATGACCACTCGGCGGCAACACAGATGGAATCTGTATCTAATTGCATCAGAGATGGTAGCCGGGAGGAGCACAGGTGGTAAGGTATGAATGTGCCCTGAAGATGATGAGGCATAAAGGTATTAGAAGCTGCCAAGCTAATGGATTTATGTGAAAGCAAATCCCTCTCACTCCTTGTTTTCAGGTAACCACTCCTCATGGGATGGATGGAGCAACTGGGCAAGAAGGAAAAGTAGTTGAAGACTGACAAGCAGAGCTGAGCTATCCAGCGCCTCAGAGGGAAAGTGCAGAGCTCATAGACAACCAAAGGAGAGCCTGCAGGACTCTGAAGGTAGTAGAAACACCCCATAAAAGCATACGGTCAAGCCTGTTTTTCAATGTCATTTTGAATTGTGCAGGTGCCTATTAAATAGTGATCTCTTAGATGCTGGTGAACAGAAAACATTTTATTCTAACACCTATACCAAACTGCTTTAAAAGGGTGACTCAGAGATGTTCCTGGAGTCAATGTTCATGGTTCATTGTTCTGATTTCTTTACAGAAAATCGGTTGGCCTGACAGAGGAAGGGGATAACGGACACAACAGCTTCTGTCGTTGATCCCAGGGTTTTCAAGCCACATGTTGCCTCAGTACGTGAAGCAAGAGACAGTCTGGGTACCATGGGCTGACTGGGAGGGCTGGAGACCCTCACACAGCTCTCCCACTGCGACAGCTCTGTGAGGGGGACATATCTGGTTCTCAATGTGGAAAGCCAGGGAATTATTTCTATCAATATTCCTTCTCCCCACAGTTCATAAAAATCAGTCATTGTCCAATTTGCAGCCTCTGTGGCAAGCGCAAGCTGTGCCTCACCCCAGACTGGCACAAACTCGCCAGAATGACTGGTGACAAATCTCAAAGCTTGATCACCAGCCTTATTCAACAAAGCTAAAATCACAGAGATAAATATTTGATGAGCAAGCAGCTGACCCAGTGACAAGAGGCATTCATCTTTCCCACCCTTTAGACCAATGCCAGCCTGGCTAAACCCTTTTATCTGGGTGAAATTTCATCAGTTGCAGAGGAGCTCTGGAAGAGATGAGTCATTAAGAAAGATAAGGTCCTCAACAAGGCCATAAATAACAAAAGCAAATCTAGACAGCAATGTCACCCTTATGTTTTAGGCCATTGAATTTGAGCATAAGTGCAGTGTGCAGCTAGTGAAACTGAGGCTCAGAGAGGCCATACATTTTGTCACACAACCCCATGGTAGATTTGAGACTCAGAATCACAGAATCNAACCTCCCCTGACGCAACTTGAGGCCATTTCCCCTCGTCCTATCATTACTAATTTGAGAGAAGAGACCAACACCAGCCTCGCTACAACCTCCTTTTAGGTAGTTGTAGAGGGCAATGAGGTCTCCTCTCAGTCTCCTCTTCTCCAGACTAAACAAACCCAGTTCCCTCAACCGCTCTTCATAGGGCATGCTCTCCAGCCCTTTCATCAGCCTTGTTGCCCTTCTCTGTACCCGCTCCAGCACCTCAATGTCCTTCTTGTACTGTGGTGCCCAAAACTGAACACAGTACTCAAGGTGCGGTCTCACGAGTGCCGAGTACAGGGGCACTCCAAACCATGTTTCCTGATTCTTCACCTGGTGCCCTGCCAGCCAGGGCCCTTCAGAGTCCCAGGCTGAGTCCCAAATTAAATCTACTCATACCCTTTCTCACTTTGTAGAACAGATCTCTCCTACCAAAGCTGTATACATTTGGGAACCTGTTCTTGTGCTGACAAGCCTGAACTGGCTCAGCCTCTGAAATAAAACAGAAACACTTTTGAGGCACAACTCCAAGGCCCATAGCACTTGCCAGAGAAGCACATGCCACCTCCTTTTTATTCCTCCAAGGTAATCAGCTTCAATTCAAAGTGCCCCTTGGGAATTTTCCCCGGGCAGCTCTCTGCAGCGCTTTGAAGCACTCCTGCATGGTTATCAATTGTCCCTAGCAGAAGCAGGCCATCCTTTTGTCCTTTCCAGTTTAGTCAGGCCCTCAGTCAACCCCCTCTGCCAAAATTTAGAACCTCCCCTAATACCAACAAGTAGACATCCATCAGCCATTGTCAGCTTTGCCCTCCTTTGAGTGACAAAGCCAAGACACCACATCTTTGAGCAGATGCAGGGCAACTCAAGGCCACTTAGGTCCTGGGGCTTGCTCAGCCTCTGTTGCTCTCAGGAGCTGTGCCATACCAGGCAGACCTGCTCAGCCACATGAAGGTGACCTTCTTATTTAAGGGACTCTCTTTGCTGAGCAAATGCAGTTACGCTCAAATCTGGACATGCCCCTGCCTGCAGAGGGTAATCAAAAATAGGACTGCATTAGCCTGGTTGCGGCATGAAATGTTGGAGGCTGAGATTAAAGCAGTGCATGAAGAGAGAGGAAGGATGGGAAGTGGGCACAGGAAGTAGAAGGGAAGGAAGAAGCAGTTTAGCATCTCAGTGGAGGAGACTTGCATGCTAGAGCAACAGTGGGGATGTCTTCATGCCTGGCTCACACGTAATGCTGGGCACTGCATCTGCTTTCGGCATTCAGACCCTTCTCAAATAAATGAGTTGTCACCATGCTGGCTCAAGCAAAGGTCATATCTCACAACAGCTCAGAGCTAAATTACTCCTTATTTTCTCTCCGTTTGAGTCTGTTCACCCACAAAGCTCATCTCCCTGTTTGAAGCTGCAGAAAAAGTTGATACAAGATATGTACCACAATAGAGGGTCTTGTGTGCTAGGGCAAGGTACCTGATAAACCAGATCGGAAATAGGCATTCATACAAGGTTTTAAATAAATTAAGCAATTACTTTTTTTCTAAAAGACTCCTGTAAAAACCAGTCCACCACGCAGTTTGCAAAAACTTTCTAATCGGCAATACTGTGGTGCCCTCAAGTGGATGCAAAACGCTCAGAAACGAGCTCCAGTCCTTGTCCTCCTAGTGAATGTGGTCTGTGCTCTCTGGTTTGCAACCCTAGGTGGCAAACACAGCATGTGCCCACCCTAAAAGCCCTTTGCAGTGCCAGAGGAGTAAACGTGCTTCTACATTAAAAGAGTGCCAGACCAAAAGTTTCTCACTTAGTTAAGAGAAATTTCTGTTTGCTATTTGATTTAAAAAAAAAAAAAAAAGCGCCTTTATTGCAGCATTACCCTCCTGCTGTTTCCCAGGGGTAAGCAGAAGATCAAGGGGCTCTTAGGCCCAACCACAGACCGAATGCTATTGATCTTGATTCCCTTCCCAGATGCAGTATCTTTTGCCTTCCTCTGGAAATCAGCATTTGCTGCTGAATTGCCTGACCCTCGTCGATGTGCCCCATCCAGTCTCGTCACCGTGTCAGCAGCTGTGAAATACTCCGGTTTGCCTCCTACTGCTTCACTGGTGGCAAACTACCCACCAGAATTTTTGCCTGATCCAATTGCTCCCTTCCCAGAAAGTTCAAGGGAGAGCGCAAGCTCAGGAGAGGCAGTTTGGGTGAGACAGCCCTAATCTGAGCCCTGGGTCTCACGAATGAGGAAGGGGCCTGGGTCTACTCTACCTACCAGAGCAGACACAGCCACCAAGGCGAAGGGAAGGACGCACCTCTGGGAGGTCTATCTCACATAATAAGGGTGAAGGTGTGATCTGGGTGCTGCATGAAGCAGATTTATGAAACAAGCACAAGTCCTAAGCCATTTGTGCTGCTAGTCAAGAGATACTGCAATGTTTAACTGGAAACAGATACCAGAATCACTACTCTTCCCAGTAACATCATTGTCACAGCAGAAGATGGACAGAAAGCAGCAATAAAGATACTACCATAAAGATAATCAGCAATGAACTGGACATATTGGTTAGCAGCACATTAGAAAAGACACCGGCCCCTTCTATGGCTTCCTCCTTCCCATGTTTTTGTTACAAATGTTCCATGTTCTTTGTCATATCAGAAAGAGGTAGGGGCAGCATTGGCTCTAGCAGACACCCTTAAAGAAGGCAGCGAGGATCTTGAGGCTGCAGTGGAAATAAAAAGCCCGGTTCATATTATTTTTTAAAATCCCTCATTTTTAAGGCTATACAATGAGCCTGGCTAAGCTTACTGCTCAGAGGTCACAGGGCAAGTCACGCTACTACTAGAGAGGTCTCGAATCATGGTGGGTGATATAAAACTTAATTTAACAGCTATGCTTAGCTACTTTGCCTCAGCTAAACGTTCCAAGGGCAGAAGTCTGTTAGAAGAGCAATGAAGGTGCTGATGCACATTTATGCACGCGCTCAGCTCACTGCCTATCATGAACTTTTCTGCAGGGCTGCTCCCCAGCCAGGCAGTCCCAGCTGGTCCTGGTGCCCAGGGCTTTTCCTGCCCAGAGCAGGACTTGGCATTGTTCTTGCTGAGTTTTATGGGATTCATGGTAATCCGTTCCTCCAGCTTGCCCAGGTAAAGCAGCCCTACCCTCAAGCATTTATCATCTGTAAATTTGATGGTTGCATTGCCTCCTCCAGGCCATGGTTGAAGATGGTGAATAGGACACATCCCAGTGACAAGTAAAGAACTGCAGGGGGTCAGCCACTGCCCTCTGAGCCCTGTCATCCAACCAGCATTTCACCCATCTTCTAGCTGTCCTTCCATCCACCCAGTCCCTAGTATCCTGCCTTGGATACAAGAGTATTATGGGAGGCAGTGTCAAAAGCCTTGCTAAAGTCATGGTAAATGTCATCCCTTGCTCTCCCTTCATCCACAGATCCAGTCATTTCATCATAGAAGGTAATCAGGTTGGTCAAATATGACTTAAATGTTCTGAACAGCTGTAGAAAGAACTGGCAATATAAGACTAGAGCTACAGCAAACTGTATTTATTAGAAGGAGCGTTCCTGCATATATAGAGAATCATGGTCAATCGGAAACAGCCATTTAGCAGAGCAGGAAGGAATACAAGCTTCCTTAAAAGAGTAAACCAAGTTCAGAAATGAGTACCTAACTTAGTTCTCCAAATCAGGTGCTTTAGAGCACTCCCATGCAGTAAAAAATTTAACTCTTGAAGGAGTTAAGTAAAGAACCTAATTACCATAACGGTGAGGGATTGAAAGAGTGCATGGGCATTGTACTCCTAAAACACCAGCAGCATATGGTTCAGCCAAGGGGCTGGTAGTATGTGGACCAGACACCAGTAACCAATATGTTTGAGCAGAAAGAGCAGGTCTGGTCACAGTACATAGTCATAACGAATTTTAGATGTGTTCATTAGCAGACCAGTGTTGTCAGCTTCTGGACACAGAAAACATCTGCGAACAATGACCTCAAAACCCACACCTTTTAGACGTCACCAAAATGCTCTGTGGGGTTGAAGTCAACACGTGTAATTTGCAAATCAAATGCCAGCCTGTGAGAGATTTCATGAGTGCAGAAATTTTTCCCTGAGGATCCGTCAGAAGTGAGTCAAAATATAGCCCAGAGTCAGTGCTGTGTCAGTGAAGTATTGTACAGCTCAGACAATAATTACAAGAGCTGTAACTCAAAACAGAGCCATAGCCAAAAAAAAAAAAAAAGAGAGAAAAGGTAGAGCTATGGATACAAAAGATTATGAACAACCACTTACCGGCACATGAGGAAACTGTCAATACAGGTAGAAACCTGTTTAAGGACACCTAGACTCTGACTAATAGAGTTATTTTATAGAGAGAGATACAGAGATCTAAGAAGGCTAAAAGACATTTTGTATTAGCTTGAAATGAATAGGTAGATTGAAGATGTTGTCGAGACCTGCCAGTTTTATGCCAAAAATGCAGGCCCATGCAGAGAAAAGGGATTGGTGTCACTGGGATGCCAGCTCTGGCACCAATGCCAGTATCAATTTGACATTGACTGGACAATGATGTATTTCTCTAGAACATCATCACTGATTATAACATACCCCAGGACAGTAGCTGAAAACAGTGTGAAGAGAAGACCAGCCTGCACATCAGCACTGCTTTGTCCTGACCGTGACACTTTGGGACAGTTGAGTAACCACAAAGGAAGCAAATCTGCACTCTGGCTGCCGCTGGTACAGAGCTGATTTTGATACAGTCAGAACACATATTAAAAGCCGGCAGTCATTAATGCAAAGATAACCAGGAAACAGCAGTTACAACAGAAATACGATTAAAAGACAATGTTATTATGTTCAGGGCAAGTAATTGAGCTCAGGGAGTAGAATACAGAGCAGAACATCCCTCTTCTGAGGAAATGTCTTCTAGTCAGTTCCTCAGCACTCAGCAAGCACCAGTCCGGGCCCCAGCTGAAATGCAGACCTGTGGTCACACCATACCAGCAGCATGAGGAGGGCACTGATTTATGGTCTCCCCTCAGACCAAGCTCCTCAGGCTTCTGATTCCTTTCTGACCATTCTGACTAGCACATCTGCCATCCTGGGCAGCAGCACTGCCTACAGGAAAGGACTCCTGTCCACAGCTAATCTCTGGAGCTAAGCCAGAGACTAAATATCACCATATGCTATACACTTATGGGAGGCTGGCATCCTCAAAATCATAGGAGGAAAAAAAAAAAAAAAAGTGTTCAAGACATAACCTGGAGAGGAGTATTTCTCTTTATCGAATAGCCCCTAAATCTGTAAAAGCAAAAGCCAGTTGGTTTTGTTTTGTTAAGCAAGAGGATGGAAGGGTTGCAGGTGATCACAGATTAAAATACAGTAGCAGGACAAATGAACAAAAGTAGATCTAAGAATACAGCTTTTGATTTTTAAAGTCTGAAAAAGCATGATGAATTCCAGACATAAAAAAAATCTGAGAACATTCAAAAAAGGGGGGTGGGGTTAAAAACTTCTCAAAAAATTCTCTCTCGTCTAAAAGGTAAGCTAAGATTGACCTTGCAAAGGATATTAAAACAAAGAGGATGTTCTCTCATACATAAAAGTAAAGAGGGAAAGATGAGGACAGTATACAGGTACTTAAATTTACATATAACCCCCCCAAACCCCAATTCTCTACCTTGGTTTTTAGTGAGGACCTTAATATTGTCTCCGGGGAGCAAAGGCAGGACAGCCACTCAAACTGAGCATGGTGTTGCACAACTAGCTCTATCATTTTGGAATGGAAGGGCAATTTCATTTGCATCAAGGGAAGGTGCTGATCGCCATCTCAGAAGCATCACTCCACACTTGTCCCGGGCCCTTCTTTCCTTAGCATCCACTATTGATCAGAGACAAGGTACTAGGCTACGTGGACCTTAATTCTGACCCCAGCAAGCTGCTCTTTGGTAATTCTGAAAGGACTGGCATATGAAGTTGCAGGTGTGGTAGACTCATTTTCAAGTGAATGTAACATATCTGAAGATGACCCCGATTTAAAAAAGGCAAAAAGGTGGGTGCTGATCTGTGCGAGACTAATTAGCCTGATCTCAAAAGTATGGCTAGATTTAAGAAAAGTGTGTAGCAATAATAATGTGGAAACTGACACAAATTACAGCTTGGGTTTATTAACGATAAACCAGACCCTACTAAAGAATTTCTTTCCTCCTGACAGTGAGGTCAGGATGTATCACATATATCTTCGCACAAGCTTTTAGCACAACAGCTTCTTACTGGCTGAAATGAGGGAGAAGTGAACCATTAAGTCAGATGACAACATACAATACTAACACCGGTCTTGCTCATCATGTGAATTTGGATGTCATCCTGCTCGTCAGAAAAATCAGAAGCCTAAAGGAGCTCAGTGCAAAGCAAGACCAGTTTCAGTACACTGAAAAGAGGCTTTTGTTGCTCCTTCAGTGTTTAAGGGTCACAGCTAATATTTTCATTAACAACAAAAACAGCGTTCTGATGAAATCTATCATTACCTCTGCCTTCCAGATCAGTAATTCAGGTCTAGGTGGTTATCTTCGTGGGTAAAAATAAGTTGCAGTAAACTCAGCCATATGAAGAGCAGGTCAGTCACCTAGAACCAAAGCCAAAGCATTTCACCTGCATACTGTGAGCTCAGCAGTCAGAGGTGAAAGAGGAGAAAAAGAAGTTCTGTATTAGTCATTTTTTTATTAGTTATCAACCACAACTGCCTAAGCCAACAAAAAGGATGCAGCCTAAGGATTGTACTCAGAAAAGTACACCCTGAAAAGACAAAGTAGTGTTTGTATTTCCCTCTAAAAGGCACCTGATTAGGCTTCTGAAATAGTTTCCTTTTCAGTTCATCTTCTCTGAATGTGGCCAACTGGGACGTGCAAAAGAGCAAAGAAAGGTTACTTAGGTGGGTCAGGAAAATGTTCTACAGAAAAGCCTGACTCGGCCAAGCAGAAGGAAGGCTGGGAGAAAGCAGGAGGGCACCAGACAGTTTCTCACCCTCCCAGAGAGGCTCTTGACAGCTCACAAGAGAACAGTAGAAATGCAGCACTTCCCTGTTTCTGGTTGGGATTTTTGTTTGGTTTGTTGTATGGTTGGTTGGGGGTTTTTTTCAGTTGGATCCATTCATACCAGGAACTACAGTATTGTTTTACTGTGGAGGGAAATGGATGCTTCACAGAATAATAGAATGTTTTAGGTTAGAAAGGACCTTTAAAGGTCATCTAGTCCAACCTCACTTCAGCGAGCAGAAACTTCTTCAATTAGATCAGGTTGCTCAAAGCCCCGTCCAACCCGACCTTGAATGTTTCCAGGGATGGGACATCTACCACCTCTCTGGGCAACCTGTTCCAGTGTTTTACCACCCCCATTGTAAAAAATTTCTTCCTTAGATCTAGTCTAAATCTACCCTCCTTTGGTTTAAAACCATTGCCCTATGTCGTCTCACTTCATCTAGTCCTGCATTAGTATCTCCATCTTTCTGTTATGCTTGGCTTGTCTTAGGGAAAGGAAATTCTTCATTATTTGGCTATGATGTTCTAAGAGATGCGTAAGATGAAAATCAATTAACCTCTGTGATACCTTATCTCAGTATAGACTTCAAGTTATTATTATAATTGCAAAATTAAGAGAGAATGAAGCAAGTCTCCACTTGTAATGACTCCTGTTTACTGTGAGAAGGTAAGATGAATAAGCTGTTATGGAAAACATGCTTGGATGCACTAGCTTTGGATGCACAACTCAAGCATTAGCAATGTTTATGGATTAACTCATTACACAACCAGTCTTTAAGCACATCCCTTTTAGGAACATAGAGGTTTCCAGACCTAGTCAAAAGCAGGATGTCAGATAGGCAGGAAAGTTTATTTTTCACTCGTCTTCCCTGAACTAGAACCTCCCTGAACTCCAAAACATCCTTGACCAGTGGCTGAAGGGGCAAGACTTAATGCTCCAATCCAATGACAGACCATGAAGCGAACAGGAAATGCTGTGGGACTCCTTAATTTCCAGCAGGCTTACTCCCGATCCTGAAATGACCTATACTCCAGGACATGGAAGCCTCACGCTAGGAAGTACGGCAGGAGTCTACCCAAATGATACCAGGCACCTGTCAAAAGTGAAATGTAGAAGAATTTGAAAAGAACACTGTGAACTCCTTGAACTGGCACTTCCCCACGAAACCACCACTGGAAGTCTTCCAGGTATTGCCATAAAACAGGGAATAAGGACATGCATATAGCAAAGTGTGAGGCAAGGTGCTGTGGGAAGGCTGAGCACACAGGGAACTGTGCAAAGGAAGGGCTGGTTAAACAAGTTTTGCAGGACGGGTTATAGACCTGCCCATGTAGAAAAAACCCACCAGTGTGCCCGAATGGTTATTGGAACATCGCCACCTGCACCGACCCAAACTGCCAGCAGGAAGTGCTGCCAGCATTAGCAGCAGGCTCTGCACAAAACGTGTCCTAGTGCCAACTGCATCAGTACATGGATAAAAGCAGAGTCAAGAAAGTTATAGTGCGTACGCAGAACCTAAAGGTGCACCTGTAAAGACCAAACCTAGAGATCAAACTTCTAACAAGAAGAGATGAACCCTTCTCCTACCACAAAGTGCTGCAGTTTGCTACTGGCTTTCCTGTAACCTTGGAAAAGTCTTTGTGATGATCCCAGCTTCCAGGTGGCCTTCCAAGGTATGGTGTATGATCTCAGCAGGGAAGTTACAGTGAGGCTACAAAACCTGCATGACTACTTGAGGCAGCGGCTCAGGGAGAAGGTGGAGGTGGGATGCCAGGTAATGTTGTAGAAATACGGTCAAGCCCTACACAAAATGCCTGCTAAAACATGATTGTTTTTCAGTTGACACTGATGTACCTAATAAAATACATTTGAATGCTGCTTGTGAAAACTGTCATGTTGACAGGGATGGAGATTGAAATCAAGTATCTAGTACCCAAAGAAAGCCAACCATAGGGCGCCAATTAAGGAAACGAGCTCTTACCACAGTGGGTCAGAGCAAGCAGCACTGTGGTCTGATAACCTTCTCCAGTGTGAACCCTTTCAGCAAGGTAAGCGATTCCATCTCTGGCAAAACATCCCAGATATCTGGATCAGAAATTTAGAGGAAATGCCCAAGCCAGAGATTACATCCACGCCACTTTTATTCAGTGCCAAGGATCACCCTAACCTCTTAATCTCTTTTTGAACACACTTCACACCTTCGGCTTCCACAACATCCCCCACTAGCCTCATTTCAAACGTAATTACATTTTGCATACTAAACTCCAGTATCTTCCTTCCCTCCATTTGAATGTTCCTGCTGATCATTTCATCAGCTCCTAGCCCTGTGCAATGCCCATTTTCTCCCCTCCAGCACCCTGCCAAGAGTGATAGCTTCCTCCGTGAGTCATCCAGCTTGCAGTCCTGTATGGAAGTTCTTCTGTCTCTTTGGACACCTTCACTGGTTCTCTCCATATTCTCTGCTTTTACTAGGTCCTTTTCAAGGACCGTGGACAGCATTAAACCAAGCATTTATATAGCAGCACGTCAATATTTTGTTTTCTTCTCTTCCTTTCCCAGGAATTAATATTCTAATTGGCTCCTTCAATACAAGCAGATGTTTTCAGGGAACTATGAGTAATGCAGAAAAATCTTCCCCAGATAGCACCCCCAAGACCCCTTGTGTTATTACACATGAGGATACTTTCCTCCTATGTGAATTCCGTTGTGTTCTGCCAGTGTAGGCTTTCCTCTGTCATTTCATCAGTAGCAGGAGATTCTTCTATCTGTTTTTCCTACTGGAAACAGTTTTATTTTTCTGAATACTCCTGTATCAGCAATCAATCTGCTGTTTAACCCTAAGATCACTTGGGAATATGTATAACCACAGTTCCTTGACCCACCTTACTAATAATCTTCCTTAAGTAGGAGTGACTGACTACTTATTCCATAGCTTCTCCCACCCATTTACCCTTGAGATTTTTCTCCTTTGTCTCTGCATATCTTTTGCTTCTCTTAAGAGCTGTGGAAGGACCTTCCAGTAGTAGCTTTTGGAAAATCCAAATATGCCAGATAGTTCTTTCCCATGAGTCCATGAGTGTAAGTAGATTTTTAAGTCTTATTTCTCTACAAAAGATTATCTTTCAATAGTTCATATTCAGTCATTTCACTCTGCTCTTTAATGTATTTCCTCCCTTCAATTTATTTCTTGTGGAAGTCATACTTGGTAGTCTTATCTACAAGCTCCAACATTCTTAAAAACCAGTATCACATTTACCACCTTCCATTTCTGTGGTTCCCAAGGCTAATATAAAAACCACACAGTACATTGTCTAGCACACCTACTGCAAACTCCTTTTGACTCCTTCAGTCAATACTGCCTGGGCCTGGAGAGCTCTTCGTGCTCATTTTATCAGCTGCCCTAAAAAGCTGTTACCAGTACATCAGTTTGAAACAGTTCCTTGAACTAATCTCTTACAAAGCCAGGCTCTGACACCAGGAGCAGCTGAGGGAACTGGGGTTGTTTAGCTTGGAGAAGAGGAGGCTGAGAGGAGACCTTATCGCTCTCTACAACTACCTGAAAGGAGGTTGTAGGGAGGTGGGTGTTGGTCTCTTCTCCCAGGTAATAAGTGATAGAGGAGGAAATGGCCTCAAGTTGTGCTGGTGGAGGTTTAGGTTGGACACTAGGAAAATTTTTTTCACTGGAAGGGTTGTCAGGCACTGGAACAGGCTGCCCAGGGAAGTGGTTGAATCGCCATCCCTGGATGTATTTAAACGCCATGTAGATGTGGTGCTTATGGGCACAGTTTAGCAGCTGATGTGGTAGAGGGATACGGTTGGACTGGATGATTTTAAAGGTCTTCTCCAAACTAAATGATTCTATGAAAACTTATGAGTTCCTCTGCTCTGAACCCTAATACAGATAACTTTGCTTTTCTGTGACAGTCTTCTCTTCCCGTAGAAGAGAAGCAAGAGAATGCTCCCATTGCTGCTCTAACTCAATGTGAACGATGTGCCAAGAGCCAGGATTTCTTTGAATCTTTATCCACTCTCTCTAAAACTAATTCTTTGCTCATGTTTACATTGCCCAGCACGTCTCACTGTGATTAGGAAATGTCTTTACCTTTGCTGGACCTCTGCAAAGTGCCAAGATCAGACTGAAAGAGATTTAGGCAGACACTCACCTTTGAGTCAGGGGCCCAAGTCCTGCTCAAGACTCAAAACTTCTGTTTTTCTCGTTACTGAGGTACCTCATTGTCTGTGGGTACTTTCACCTGTAAAACTCACTGAGGCACTACAGTGCCAGCACTGCCCACACCAAAAGGGATCACTGACTTTTCAGAAAGGAGCACCTGGCTGCCTTTTCCCCGAACCATCAGGAATTTGGAAATCCTGTCTAGCAGTTAAGTTTCTCGAAGGGCCCAGGCCACTAGGCATTTCCAAATCACATGCAGCAGAGGCAGCCACAGAAGTTTTCTTTGCATTACAGCCCAGTAACTAACACATACAAAGTGAAACCTGCGGGCCACAGGCTTTCCTCTGCCTGAGGGGCAGATTTTGGTGGGTGTTTCCTGGCTCACGAGTCCCTCCACTGCACAGCAGCTGCTGCAGTGCCCAGTGCTCCTCAGGCATCATGAAGAGGACATCATTGCCTTCTGCTGCCCAGAACCATGCATCCATAAATCAGACCCCCATTGTATGAACACCATGTAGATGACAAATTTCACCCATTAAGGTATGTCAAAGTATGACACCACTCTGCAAGAGCAGCATCAAGACCTCTAATCCTCCACAGTCACCAAACGCAACAAGCCTCATACAGACCCACAGTACGAACCAGCTTTCTGCAAAACTTTAAGCAGGCAAGATGAGGAATGTAAAGAGCAAAGAATCACAGAAATATTTTATCCTTGACTTAGCAGTATTAACTGTTGGACTTGATGCTCTTGAAGGTCCTTTCCAAGCTAAATTACTCTGATTCTATCCAAGACCACACAGGAAGCAAGCATCAATGCCAAGATTCTAATTCACATTTCCTTAAATATACTTAATTGTATTTTTAATTGGTTTTCAACAGCTATGTAAAATAGAGGAAAAAACTTGAGACAAAGCACATAAGCAGGTATTCAAAGTTTACTTGGCTTACCACAATGTGCACGTTAAGTGGGTACAGAGACAAGCCAGAGGTCTTTACAATACTGTAGGGTCAAGACCAATGGGCTGATGCCGTTTAATCATTGACCTTTTCCTTGTGTTTATTAAGGGTTCAAAACAGTGGCACCCCAATTCCTCATTAAATTAGTCATCTCTTTCATTGCAAAAGCCGCCTGGATTTTAGCAATTCATCTGATCACAGCTGGCATCTTGGAATTGCATCACTGTTTAGCTGTGGTTATTCTACCTGCCATGGGGAAGAATTGAGGTGAGGAGTCAGATTTTTATCTCAGGTTTCATTTCAGCAACTCCCATGAAAGTGCATGGGCAGGCTGTACCAAGACTCCCATTTCCATATAGGTGTACACCTCTGTATCCTAAAAGTAATTGCACTACATCGCCTGCTCCATTCTTTATAGCCTTTATCTTGCAAGAAGATTTCTCTTCTTAATTACTTTATATGGAGCAGTGAGCAAACAAGGGCATACTCTGCAAGCTCCCTGACAGACAGAGGGGCTTTGTGCTGGTGGCAGGTGGGCACGGATAACTGAGCTGGAAGGTGATCTACGCATCGAGCAGGAAGGGAACACTTTTGTATTAGCAGTTTATGCATTTTACTTGTCATAAATGGCACCTGCAAGAATTAGCCGGTGATCTTTCCTGCAGAGCTCAGGAGTAAACTAGGCCTCAGGGGTGAACAAGAACTCAAGTTTGCTTCAACTGTTTGATTTGATAACACCACTCCTAGAATTAGTTACAAGCATGAAACCACTTTCAGGTGCTTAAAGAACAGAAGCCCAAAGGAGGGACCAAAACAGAGGAACAATTTGACAACTTACCTTCAGACTAACTCACACCCTGATCTGTACTTCCTACTGTCTGGGATTTAACCATTCCCATTCTGCCTCGCTACACATTCAGCAGCAGGAGCTTAGAGTGCCTTCAACAAAGCCAGATGAGAAGCAGGAGTCTGATTCCACCAGGGCCATGGGGATACACTTGTCTTGCTCCTTGGACAAGTGCCCTGAGAGGAGGGTGTTATGCAAGAGAACAGCCTCCTTTTCTTACATTAGACTCGGTTCCATGTGTTAGCACACCAAGACAGACTGTTACTCAGTATTTAAGACCAGTAGTTTTTGTCCTTCAAAGCTACTCATGCATAGCTGTTCCATACTTAACGCACACTTTTAACTTCCCAGCAGAATCTGAAAAAGAAAATAGTTGCCTAGAAAGCAGAAAAAACAACGGGAATAGACTGAGGGCTGGTAAGTAGCGGCTGCCAAGGTGGGCAGACATCTTGTAGCATGTCTCCGAAGAAGGGAAGGACTATAAATCAGTTACCCATTTGCAATGTAAAACTTTTATTTAAAAGGGATGAGTGATAACAACCCACTGCCTCTCATCAGCCCCTGTCCTCTTTCATAAGTTCCCTCTCATGCCAGCCCTCTCCTGTGGGCTCTTTAGCAGTCACAGAATGAGAGAAGGGATCGATAAAACCTGTGCTACAACAGGAAAAGAAATAAGGCACATAGCACTGCTTCTCTGCATAGTCAACACTAACCAGGGAAGCAAAACAGTGAAAGTTAACCATTAGAACATTAAAGTAACTATGCAGAAATATTTCAAGATCTGTAACCTAAGCAAGTAGTTGAGAGACATTTCACTAATAACTCTTTGTGTAAAGACATTTGTGCAGTTTTTCTTCACAAGTTTTCTTCTGAAGCAGCTGATACTTCTCTTCCCCCATCTCCAGAGAAAGCGTTTCAGTTCCCACACCATTAGCCTCCCAAACTATCTAGAATACGAAAGGTGCAGAACATTAACACTTTTTCTTCAATAACTTCAAGCTTCATCACTTCAACATTTATACAGCAGACAAGCAGAGTACAATTAGCATATGTACACATTATGCTTGAAATACCACTGAACTTCTGCAGGAATACTAAAGTCTGGGATTAAAAAAAAAACCACATCAGAAAACAGGACCATTACACAGAATAAGTCACTGTATTCCCCTAGAAATACGGGATAGTTCCCCTGTCCTCACAGATGACTACTTGAGACTCCACAATCTGTTTCACACAACGATTAGATCAACAAAGTTTATCATTCCAAAGTCTGACAAGGGAGATGTGCTGCTCCTGCATGTGCTCCATTGCTGGGGTGAGCACAAATTCTCTGCCCCTTCCTTCCGCCCTCCTCCCAGAACCAGCCTGGAGGGAGGAAGGGCTGGTACCAGGAGTAACTCTGTGTAATCCAGAGAATCACTGCTAACCTTACTAGGAGGGCAGGTGTTGAACAGAAACAAACACCAGACCCCAGAAAAATGAGTGCTCTTATACAAGCACTTGCTCCATCACAGCAGGATAGTCCAAACTCACACATGAAGGTGGGGAGGGGTTACAGTTTTGAAACATGGACATGAAGCAGAAGCCTAATAAAATTACAGAAATACTATTCTTCACTTTTAATTATTTGAAGAATTGTTTTGCTGCTTAGAATATGGAATTAGGAACAAAGTTTGCCACCTGTCAAGGAGTGCTTTTATTATATTATCAAACTCCAAAAATTCCCCTTTTATAGGGTCAAAATCAAAGTTGAAGAACAATATCCGCATCCTTAGAACAAACAGAACTGCCCAGTACTTTGTGATGATGAAAGCAATTTCTAAGAATTCTCTGGCCTCCAGCCACATCTTCCCAAGGCAGCAAGAAGTGTTGGCTTAAATAAGCCTCCAATAGCCAGAATGACCAGTTTTTCCCCTCTCAGACAGCTGACCTCATCTGTATGTATGCCATCTGGCAGGTCCAAGCACTATGAACATGCACCTCCAGCATAGAGGCAGAAAAAGTTTCCAGGCACTTGATTTGCTCTTCAGCACTTAGATGCGTAATCATACTTCTGTCAGGTAGTAAGACATGGCAGTTTGAACTACACTACCCCCTTCTTCAGAGGCTTCATAGAGATTTCACAGTACTGTTACAGGTTCAGGTTAACAGGAAACCAGTAGCACCATGCCACTCAGATTTCTGATCCTCTAAATCTTTCAAGGGTCATAGAAATGAAAGCTACAGAAATCAACTGGTAGTATGACATCAGTGAAACCTAACATTCCAAGATCAAGGAGAAAAACCCCTAAATCCCATGAATCCAGGCAATCTGAAGAAAGAGATACTGAGACATGAATATTCAAAGTATGTTTACAGTGAAAGACAAACCTCCCTCAACACAGGCCTTTATAAAGCATTACGTTATGACATCTTTTCCCAATATGAGAAATATCCAAACAAACACAAAATGCAAAAGCTATCACAAAGAACTTAAAACATTTCGATGCTCTTCTGAAGCTAAGAAAATGAATTCAGTAATCTACCCTGCAGAAATCATCAAGCAAAGCTTCCCTAGTGCTGACCTTCAATCTTTTCCATCACTGATCAAGGAGTATGTCATGCTCTTAATTCATGCTGATAAACAAGGAGAGAGTCACTTCAGTAATGAAGCTGGGCTGCTTATATGCAGGGCTATGACAAAGGAAAGGCAAAACAGACTCATTCCAAATGCTTGATCAAGATAGAGAGCTGGCAAGCTCTGTATTTTAGAAGGTATCCGAGGGCAGCTGGCAGCTGTCATGAAACCAAAGGCAATATTTATCTTTTTCCAATTTAAACCTATTAGGTATTTAAACATCTTTCAATAATTTAAGTATATTTAAAATTCATACACTTGCACCAGAAATGTAACTCAGTTAAAACAGAAACTGACCAATCCACTAACAATCGTGTGAAAAATGACTGCTACATTCAGTGCATTTTAAAGAGTGTAGTATTGATGCTTTTAAAAATCCAAATTAGTGATTTCTGATCACTATGAATCTTGATGGACTCTATTTTGAAATTAGAAAGACATACTGACTTTACAGTAGCATTTTTAGTAGAACAAAAGCTATTTATTCATATAACCTCACAACAGTATTGATGTTTACACCATGTCACTTAACCGCAAGAACAGCTCAAAAACTGGGTGATACTTACAGGTATCTACCATTAATGTAACTGATCACTTCTACAAACCAAGTGTTTATTTCCTTAGCTATGATCAAAACTGGACGCAAGATGTATTTGCCAGCAAAGGATGGAACAGCGTAATACTCTGCGTTCATGTCATAGGAGATATTTCAGGAGGTATCTGCAGGTTTTTCATGTACACCAGTTGGCATTTTAGGAACTTCTTTAGTTTTAGCTTCAGAAGATCAAGGAGCTTGAAGATTCTCACAGGTTTTTGTACTCCAAACACCGCAGTGCTTTTTAAGTAAAAGACCAGTCACCCACGAGCAATTTTCACTGTTTAATCCAAGTGGCATGCAAAGAGTGAAACAGCCCACAGTAAAAAGCATTCCATTAAATTCTTTTAAATGATCTGCAAACATTATCAGAAGACACAAAGAACATTTTAAAACGTGAACTTGATGCTAAGTGTCCTTTTAAAAGCTAGCAGCACAAAATATTTTCTGAACAGACCAGACATCTCCCTTGCATCCCGAACAGTAGTACATCATTTCGTTGTCCATGATTTTTGACTCCCAAGTTTTGCAAATGCTGAGACATCAAGACTTTTACCACTGTTGCACTGTTCATATAAAGTCTGGAAATCAATAAAACCACAGGTATTCAGGTGAATAGTTGTATCACATGGATTCAAATTATATCTCTATAACAAATATTATCACTTGAATACAGCCATACTGAGTCATTCCAAACTCCACACTAAAATTTCTCTCTCAAATCAGAAAATACAGATACACTTAAGACAGCCTAGTGTTACCAGTTTAATGCAACACAGTATGTAAAAGAAAACACATAAGCTAACTTCAGAGTGTGAGCAAAGGTCTAGAGCTTCACAAGTTGGCAGAGAAACTACCAATATATAAAAATCAAGTTTACTCCATTAATTCTCTGATGTAGAAATATCAGCACGGGAGAAGTATTTACATACAGTGAGCAAGCTTTATACGAGATAGGAAAATCAGCAGCCACAGACAGCCATATTACAATATTATTAAAAGGATAATGTCTTTTTCACCCCCATATTTAAAAAATATCCATCTCAACTTATATATTTGACCACCATTACCTCTTCTGGGAGACAGGCAGAAAGAACCAAGTTGGTGAAGAGTTATCAAGCTTCTCTTTCAGACAGTAAACCAACAGGCTGGAACCATAATACCTCAACATACAGGGACTAATTTCCACATAGCAATGCATTAACAGTTCAGCAAATTCCAGAAAGTAAGAACAGTTGCAGTCCAAAAGCTTGCATGGTTGACAGATCAATTCATGTAATTTCTCCATAATGATGATTCTTAAATTAGAAGACCTACTCGTTTTTGGGCAGCTTGAAAGCAAAGCAGCATAGTAAAGACTGTTTTAGAGAGGAGATGCTGGGGCAGTGGGGGATTAGGAAATAAAGCAACACAGGTGTACTTGGAAGGAAAGAAAAAGCTAAAACTCAAGATTACCATCATCCTTTCAGCCCTTCCCATTCAGAAAGCTGTAGAGGGAATTCTGCATACTTGCAAACAAGTAATATCGTGGGTACTCTTTTTCCAGCTGCGGTTAAAGCTTTGTTATGTGTCCTTTCAGCTTTCACTACCCAACATTCCAACCTTCGTTTGCACTAACATGATACAAAACAGAAAATTTACTTACTCTAGCAGCTCTAGAAATAGAGTTGGGAGAATTCAAGCCAACAAGCTGGCCAAGGATACGTTTCATTTCCTCTGTTGTTCCTTTTGCATTTGGAACACCTGCAATTAATGTATAATTACATTAAAGCTGTATGCAATTATGTACAAATTACCAGTACAGCTTGTAAGAGGCTTAAGAATTAAAATACTGAAATCTTTCCTGAAACATATATAAGCACCAAACAAAACACTGTTGTGCCAGCAAATGGAAAGTATATACAGGAGTGAAGCATTTCATTTTTTCAACAGAATTATAAATACTATGTAATAAAAAGTAATTTAAAATAAATGTACCTGTTTGACAATGACTTTGAATTTGAACATAGGGATGTACCAGCAACTCCGAAACAGATATTCTTTGTTTAGGATTTCTTATTAAACAGCGCTGCAAATGAAAACAGAAGAGGAAGAATGCTTTACCTGTAAACTAAGAATTTTTCTAAGACTTAACAGTGAGGATCTTTAGAAGACCCTGTAAATGCCTGTCAGAACTTCTTACTGTCAAACTACATACTCAGAAAGACTCAACTCACAACTAACTTAATTGCCTTCTTTAGCAATTGTCTTCAGAGTAAAGTTTGGTATCCTGTTTTACTTAAGCAACAATGTCAGAAGAGGTGAATACTAGAACCTACAATATCCTTTTGTTCTGAATGACACAAAATGACACTGAGATTTCAACGTTAAGGGCCAAATGTTTCCAGATTTCAGTTTGTTACCTGCTGAGCAGCACAATTAGGGCTTGAGTAAAAGCACAGGCTGGTTTCAAATGCAGGCAAATATCCAGATGGTGAGTACAAAAGCTACTGTATTTACTTTAAGTTGTTCACCCAAAGGAGTTAAGCCAGGCTGCTTTAAGTATTTACTTGTTTATTTGCTACCAAGCTGAACATAGACTTTTACTGTGGCAACTACATGAAGCAGCTCTGGCTTCACTAAGTCTTTTGGAATATGGCCTGTTACTACAAGTAGCAGTAAGCATTTATTCGTGGGAAAAGCTTCTCAAGCACAACTCATTCAGTTTAAGAAAACATGCTTTAAAAAAAAAATGAAGAAAATGCCATTATTTTAAGTCAAAGTTAACCTTAAGGGACAGTTACCTTTAGCACATCTTGAAGATCCTTCTCAGCAATATCTGGAAATTCTATTTCATAACTAGGATCAACAATAGCATGTAGTTTATTAATTGGATTTGTTATATGTTGAAACGGAGTCCTTCCATATGTCATACAGTACAAAATGCATCCCAGTGACCAGACATCGCTTTTGGGACTTATCTAATATTTAAAAAAACAAAAATTAAGATTAGTCCTCACTCAAGGAATTCTCCCTTCAGTCAATTTATCATAATTGTACAGTCATTTCACTTAATGGTATACCTATTTTACATCAGATAACAGATCGCAGTAGCTATCACAAAACCACCAAGACAGCATGCCGTTTTCTACTAAGATAGTGATGTGGCCTCATTCACTAACATCCTATAAGACAGTTATTTTTATTATCTTTGAAAATCAACTTATTTGAACAACTAATAACTTAAGGTAGTCCTTCAGTTGAACAGCAGGATTCTAATTTCAGATTTATGATTAAATACAAATAAAAGCGTACTAAGTTAATTCAACCCAGAAACCAGTGAGACATCACAGCTACATCCCCAATGTGTATTATCAGCTCCTCCATCACCCAAGCCTGTGCATTTGTTTTGCTTTCAATTTTACTCATTAATTCAGGACTTTAACATTTCTCTTAACACCACTTGCAAAATGCTTTTAGGTAGTTGAGAGGAATAAACAGCCTTCAATCTCTGCTCCCTGTTACCGTGACACAATGGATTTCCTTGTGTTCTAGTTTCAGTGACAGATTCTGAGAAAACTAAGCCTTAAGATATATGCCTGTGTTAATTTCTTCTTAATATGAAGGGAATAGGCAAAAAAAAACCTGTTACCTTAGATCGAGATTTCCCATTTTCTCCACAGGAAGACATATCTTTTATTGCTTCAGGTGGCATATAATTCATTGTGCCAACCTAGCCATAAAAAAAGTAAAAATACTCCTTTAAGTGAAGAAGGCACTTCATTTAACTCACTTGATAAAAAGATTTTTCTCAAAGCACTGAAAAGTACCTTTGAAAATTTGTTTCTACTAAGGCTGAAGGCCATTGTTATTCTGTTCAATAAAAATGTGTAAATATTCATATGTATGAATATTTATATATACATATAAACATTCAGCATAAATTTCAGTATTCATAGAAGTCACTACATTAATCAACATAAGCAGCAGGTACTATTGCACTTCTCCGTAAAATGTACATGGATTTTCCAGAAGTATTTCACCTGAGAATCCTTAATGATGCTTGTCACATCTGGCTGCATCTGGTTTGCAATGCCAAAGTCAATTAGTTTTAACATTCCATCAACTATCAGAAAGTTTGCTGGCTTCAGATCACTGTGAATAATGCCTGTAAAATAGAGTTTCAAGTCAATCCAGGTTTAGTCAATCCAAGTTACTACCATAGGGTTTTCTGTTCCTCAGTTCTCATAACCCTTGCTCAGAGGAAAGGTGCAGAGCAGCTTTACCTGGCTAAAACAAAATTATTCTTTGCAGGTTTCATAAAAGTGTTTCCATTTCTTTCTAAACAGTTAAGACTTGTGTAAGTTTATAGTTGGAATTACTACTTATTCAAATCTGCAGGCAACTCAAAATAGCCCAAAGGGACAGTTTCTCTCAGGCAGGGATAGGCCCTCTTGCTGTCACACCAAACTGCTGTCCTGGAGCTACTCAATGGCCTGTCCACTCCTGTAGCCTTTTCTTAAATATTCAGCTAAGCAGGTACTTAGAAGACTTATATTGCTTAGTCTGACGTGTTCTGCTTCCTGAACACAAAGGTACCATCCACTGAAGGTTACATATGACTGACCTCTCACAAAACCTACTTACATGCCTTATTGTGAATTTTGGATCTTATCCATGTAATCAATCCATCTTTATATTTTGCAAGATTAATTTTAAGGACACGTTGTTTTAGTAGGTTTTGCTGCCTTCCTAGATAATTTGAATGCTCTAGTGTTCTTGTGCTGTACAGAGGTGATGCTCTCTGCTCAACGCACAGGTCTTTTCCCTTTTCTTAACTGGGAAAAGGATCCGAGTGTGCTCTCTCCTTTGTGTTACACAGTCAAACAGAACACAGATACGTGCACTTCAGCTGCACGGGTAAAGCTGAAAGGAAGGCCTGATGAACTATGAGAAAAAGCTGAAACACTATGTCAAAGACCACAGAGCTGTGTAGAAGCTGGCATTAGTGTCAAAGCTTCTTCAGAGAGGATGGGTGGCTGAAAATTTAGTGTAATGGAGAACAAGTAGTACTGGGAATATACCATGTAGTTTAATAAAGAAAAGATAATTTCCTATCTGCAAGGAAATAGGAAGCATCATACAACGGTGATGCCTGGAGATCCCTCTGAGTTAGCAAAGTAACTCTACCTCTGCAGCAAGATTGACTTGTCTTTTGTTTCATTGATTTTTTTTCCACAATACATTAAATACCCATCTTTGAAGATCACTAGACTTACACCACAACTAAGAGCAGAACCACCTCCAAAATTAAAACATGTTCATATTATTTCTGCCATATAACCTATACAAATGCCTAGAATGACTTAAGAATACCGTATTCGTGGATGGTGTGAACAGCTTCCAGCATATGTTTCCAATAGCTTTTTCGTTCCAACGGATCTATGGTTTTTTTCTTTTTGAGCCAGCTATTGAGATCAATATTTCCACACTCCATTACCATGTAGATATGATGATCAGTAATTTCACTAAAAATGGATAAATGTACTCATGTTACAATTGAGGGCAGCTTTTTATATAAAAAGATACTGGTTTAATAAAATCAGCATTTACTCACTAGCCATAAAGGCGGATGATCTTATCGCTATGTTGCTGCAGCTTACTCAAATGAGCAATTTCATTCTTATAGCTCTCGACAGTCTGTTGATCAGCTTCTTCTAGATTCACATATTTGACAGCATACAGCTGCTTCTTCTCATTCAGTACTTGAAACACCTGCAAAACAGTGTCAGTTAACTTCATTCAATCTTAGTTCTGATTTACTATGGTCCTTCACCTCACCATAGCCAGAATTCTAAAGGAAAACCAGAAGTGTGCCTTTCCAAAAGGAAGAAGCCACACTGAATTTACAAAAATGCTGCTAGTTACTGCAGAAACAACCCCTTACCAGACACCCTCTTGGTACCACATTATATTTCACTACGTGTATTTAGGAACACTTCAGACTTGTGACTAAGAAAGAATGCAAAATAACATCTTCTACAAGAGATAAGGGTTTCACCTGCCACTGCACATCTATTTCATCACAGCAAGATGATTTAAAGGTTAGAACACATAGCACATGAGAAGCTGAGAGCACTGAATCTGTTCAGCCTTAAGATAGAAGGCTACAGGGAATCTTATTGCTGTCTTCAGCTATTTAAAAAGAAGGTATGAAGAAGACTCCTCTTAAGCCAAAGTATGAGAGGCAACAGGCATAGTGAACAACAAGGAAAATTCCATTTAGATATCTGAAGTTTTTTTCTCCATCATGTAGTCAAACAGAGGAACAGGTTGTCTAGAGAGGCTGTTGAAATCTCCATTCTTTGTGATACTCAAGATGCCACTACAAAAGACCAGGAGCAATCTGCTCTATTTTGGCTCTACTTTAAGCAGATCATAGAATCCCAGAGTGTGTTGGGTTGGAAGGGACCTCTAAAGGTCATCTAGTCCAATCTCCCTACAATAAGCAGGGACATCTCCAACTAGGTCAGGTTGCTCAGAGCCCTGTCAAGCATGACCTTGAATGACTCCAGGGATGGGGCCTCCACCACCTCTCTGGGCAACCAGTGCTCAACCCCCTTCATATTAAAGAACTTCTTC
>VZZY01009946.1:0-13360 GCA_013400335.1 Eurystomus gularis | reverse complement strand
CGGTGGAGTGGGGGGGGGGACGTGCTTGGCAGGAGCGATGTGCTCCCTTTGTGCAGTGAGGCGGAAAAGAGAAAGTTTGTTTTCTTTTCCGAAATTCATGGCCGGTGTTATCATACTTCCGGCTTCTGGAGGACCTGCAGAATTGATTTATGGGAAATAGAGTTCTTTGCTCACTGTTTTAATAAGGTAGAAAAATCATGTGGTCAGTTCACCATAGGGGGCAAAGAGACAGACTGAGCACACACGCGCACCGAACCGCTGAACCCGGAACTGGCCCCCTCACCTGAACTGGCCCCGGGGCATGATGTTAGCATGGTACAGAATAGCCTGGCTGCACCAAACTAACCCTGTCCTGGCCGAACAAGGACACTTATCTATCTCCATCTTGGCCCCTCTAATACTGCGCTTTTAACTGTTTCCTGCAACTTGGCCACCTGCTGCACCTTTGCACATCTTTTGGTAGGTATTTACCTTTTCTCCAGGAGAAGGGTCAGGGGATTCAGTGCAACCAGCGCTCTGTACTGAAGTCTCCTTCCTTACCAGTTCCATCTGTGTGGAAGCAGACATCTCAGGGGCTTTCTGTGTAGAGACATAGAGACCTAGAACATTTTCCTGGGCTGTCAGCCTACAAGCACAGCTCATGGCCCTTTTCACACGAACTGCTGCACCCTCTGGATCTCAGTTTTAAGGCCCTGTTTTATATCACTCCCTGGAGCCATTCAAATCTTCCTGCAGTTGCTCCTGGCAAGGCTCAAGTTGCATCAGCCTCCCTCATGAGAGCTGTCAGCTCCTGGCTCCAGGAACCCTCTGTACCCCTCAATCCAGTACCCACCCACAGGACTGACTATCACTGTAGCTGTGTGCCTTGCTGACCAAGTATTTACATTGCCAACCTGATTTTAAATATTGCACATACTTCCTGGTGACATTATCAGCTGAATTTGATCTTCTCAGTATAAAGGGCTACTTAATAAGAGGGGGACATTTCTTCTTAGCTACTTTATTTAGGTATGGTGAATGCTTGTGCAAGAACTGTTGATGAACGTCAGCCAAAAGGAAGAAATCCTTTCTTGCACAATGAAACGTATTAATGTAATTGTCCTCCTGCTTCATAGAACCACAGAATGGTGTGGGTTGGAAGAGATCTCTGGAGATCATCTAGTCCAACCCCCCTGCCAAAGCAGGTTCACCTAGAGCAGGCTACACAGGAACATGCTCAGATGGGTTTTAAAAATCTCCTGAGAAGGAGACTCCACAACCTCTCTGTGCAGCCTGTCCCAGTGCTCCATCACCGCCATAGGAAAGAAGTTTTTCCTCATGTTGAGGTGGAACTTCCTGTGTTCCAGTTTGTGCCTGTTAATTTTAGACATACATTAAAAACAGTTTCCTATTAATATTCTGTTAAATCAGAACCGGGTTGTTTTTAAATGGAGGTATAGACAGGGAAAAAAGCTGGTGCTTATAGTTTTAAGTCCCAGTTGCAGCAGTAAGTGACACATACAGTGAGTATCAGGATTAAATTGTAGCATGTCTGTAAAGATTTGTTGGTATAGAGCTGTCACCCACATGGCTTCTCGTCTTGTATTAAACATGACAAGTGCAACAGAGAAACATGAAAAGTGTTCATAGTGCTGTAAGTCAGACGCAAAGGACAGAATTCAACAGATCTTCTGAAGCTAGGCCTTGGGTGCAAAATTTCAGTAACAACATTTGAAAAACAGTATTTTTAACCATAAATAAATAAAAAAATATAATCCTTTTTTAGTTTAAAAAATGCATCAATTTTTAAAAAAAGCCAGATTTTGCTTACATTACTTTTCAAGTAAATATTGCTTTCTTATTAAACCAGATATGGCCCTAAAACTGTTGCTCTTGTTTTGATTTTGAACTTTTCTCTATTTTTCAGACATCCTACTGAACTAAACAGCACAATTTATGATTTTGCCAGGGACTTTCACAAAAGCCAATCCTGATTAAAGAAATAACTTCCCATCTCTAGGAAGGAACATAGAAGAGTCCTTGAGTCTGACTTTTGATTTGGTTACAGATGCAATGCACGGATACTCTCTTCCATTGACCTTCTTTGCCATTCAGACAAACTATTCAGCCTCTGCACATGAGACCTGAATGTCACATGAAAAACAGAAAGAAGAGTCTGAGAGGAAAATGGAAGCTTCCCAAGGTGATGGCATACAAGGAATGAACATTATCAATATTAGGTTTGTAGCCCTAGGTATAAAGTTGCCTTTGCAGTGACTCTACATGAACTGGATTTTTACCACTGCTTAAGTTTAATACCTAACTCAGGGGCTTAAGGTAGGCAGTGAGTTCACCCCAAGAGTGTCAGGGTCCACTAGAGGTGCTTCAGAGCAGAAGCTGTACTTGTGGATTCAGAATTACTTTGTGAAAGAATGTCCTCAGCATTTAATCTCTCAAGAGCCCAGAAAAATTTGTTGTCTTCATTTAGGCATCTATGTTAGGCATGAAAGGTTAGGCAATAAGAGCTGCCTCCCATATCTCTTTCTGCACTCCATTTCTATTACTTTCACAAACATTGCTGAAGCTAGAAGATTTTATGAGTGCACTAACTGGTTCAACCACACTCTTTCCTGCTCTGATGCTTGTGGTTGCATGTCTAAATAGCATCTCAGGCTTTGATCCCCTCTAGGGAGCATGGGCTCTTAAATTTGACTGGTTTTAGTACCTCATATATGTCCCTATCTATGTAACATGGGATGACAATGCCTACGGATGTTTGTGAAGTGCTTACATACTGGTGTGTGAAAATTCCTACACAGGCGTAGCATATTGTATTTTTATAATTAGATACACAGTATGACTGTTACAGTCTCCTGTACTTCACCTAAATATCAATTCATTTACTTGTAATTTGTCACAGTCCAATAAATTTCCCATTTCTGAGAAGACAGCATATTGATTAATAAAAACTCCAGTTTACTGCATGTCCTCCCTCCTGTGCTTTGCGGGCTTTGAAAACATGGATAAATTTTCTTTGCTAAGTGAAAAAAAGAACTGTAACAACAAGTGACACAGAAGACAAGCCTTAAACTTTCTGAAGCAAAAAATTATGATTAAAATCTTCCGGAAGAGCCAGTACATTATGCATGTGATTCCCTGCCAATAGAAACAGTCTACACAGAGTGTATAGATAGACAGCAAAGAGTGTAATCACTGCTTTGGGATCAGACAGAGATCCAAGTCAGGAGATTCCAGAAGCTTGGTTCCATCTCACTTAGACCCTACTGGACACATGGGGTCTGGCTCCAGCCTGCAGGTTATAGTATGGGCCATTAAAATGTCCTTTAACAGTGACCCAGGCACAGTAGTGGGTAGCTACCCAGAGGAGGAAAGGCAGAGGGAAATGAGCTCCGCTTTATTAAGGGTTAGATATCTGTATCTCTGAGGGAGGTCACATCTGAGATGTAAACAGCTGCAGAAAATATTCCCAGGTCCATAGCAGCCCCTTTACAACAGAAAACATGGAATCTGTTATGTGAAGGATTTATAAAAGGGTAAAGAAAAGAGAATTACTATTTGCTCTCAAAACAGTTGTTTTCCTCGCTACTAGACAATGAATGAAAACAAAGGAGCTATAAATAGACAATTATAATTTCAAGCTGATTAGATTTTATAAAGCCATTTAGAAAATTATTTAAAGTATATCCTGTGTTTCTGTAAGACCAAAAGTATTACCCTTGATTCTGTAAGATTTCAGATCTTTCTTGAGAACTCCACTGCTCCTTTTGAATGGTTTTTATTCTTCTTTTAAACCTCTTTAATAGGCAAACTGAATCCTGCCTCCTGACAGCACACCAATATACTTAAAACAAGAAAGTATATGTGATGAATGTTTTTTTTGCTACAAGCTTCAGATCAAGCCTTTGATGAGAAAAACACATTCTCTTTCTAACATTGTAACACATCAGCTGGTGCAATATACCTGCTTTATTATAAAGAAAATCCTCTTTAAGAAAGGGCTCTGAATTCATATTCCCAGTCCAAATTGTGCCTCACAGTCTGAACTTCCCAGTCTGATAGCACTACTAAAATGCCTCCCAGAGACTAAATTCTGCCTTAATTCAAGTTTGTCTGGCCAGCAGAGAATTAGCGAAACCCCACAGTAGAGCCTAATGTCTCTAACAGCTTCTATGCTAACTCCCATATTCTTTCTGCATGGAAAGCAGCTGATGAAAGGAGCATTCCTCAAAAACAAATGTTTAAAAGGAAGATGAAAAAATCCCCATCCAAAGTGGGCAATTCAGGAGTAGTCCAGCTCTAGACAATATATCTTTTTAACCTCCATTGAACATTAATTATTATAACTCTGAATTTCTAACTTGTTTCATTATGTTCTTACTACATTACATCATGCTACCCTCTGTGTAAAAACAATGGAATGTAAGCCTCTAATTTTAGCTGTCATAAGTCAAAGAATAAATGGCAGCAGAAGCTTTCATTTATAATTGCAGGAATTAAGTTATCTTTTCTGTATGTGAATGAATGCTCAACCATTTAAGCAAAACTTCAGAACCTCTAAGTTGTGTGCTTAAGAGTTAATGGTGAAGGTGTCACTACGCTCAGAAACAGAGCCAACTTTTCCATGCCACATTCAGCTTATTAATAACCCAATTAGTCCTGTCACAATGACATGTGTCTCTCTCTGCTTTTTATTATTGTTATGCAACTAGAATAGCTTTCAGAATTGCTTTTGGCTGACCTCGACAGGTAAACCATCGAATTCATCTAGAATTGGGCTTTATGAAGAAATGCTATTGCAATTCAATAGATGAATGTTGAGTGATATAGAGTATGCAATTATGCAAGAAGACTGCAACAAGCCATCTTGGAAGTACTTCCATTTGTGAGAGGATTTTTTCATATTTGGAATTTGAATACATTAAAAAGCCAGTAATCAGTTAATAGAGTCAGATCTACAATTCTTAATTCTGAGTATCTTCTGTAAGATGAGGTTCTCAATTCTTGTGATTAACTTACAAACAAAGCCAAATACAAGAAGCTGGTTCAGAAAAAAATCAATGCAGGGAATCATTGCCATTTTTCTCAAATATTTCTGCCTTAGAAACCACTGAAATTTACAGTGTCTTTATCATGTGTTGTATAGGACTATATACAATTACAGCACTTCCTACATAAAATAATACAGATCTGGGTGAGATCTTGCATAAATGGATATAAAAATTATATGCAACCTGCTGGCAAATTTCTAAAGTGGCCCTTATGCTTACAAAATAGTGCATCAATCTAATCCCTGTGTTTACATGTATGAAAATATTGCCACAAAGCTGATTTGCTTAGCTGTATATTTTCATGACCTTGAAGCTCAGTATATTGTATTTTTTATTCTATTCAGTATCTTCACACAAGGATATCTACAATCGTTATAGAAAAATCTCCAGTCAGAGGAGTGGGGGAAGAAAAGGGACTTCAACTGCTCAGTTTCTAAATTAAGCTACATCTGAAGTTAAAAATAGCCCTTCTGCCTGAAGATGCTATGCTGCCTGAATTTAAAGCCTGTTTCTTTCCCTGACAGATAACATTTATTGTGCTCTCTTGTGCTGCAAAAGAAAAAAAGCCGCTTATAAGGAGGCTACCTTTTTTTTAAAGTCCAATTTCACTTCATCTAAGATGACAGAATCAAACAGAGTTGATGTTCTAGCCAGGATATGTATCAATTACATTTCTCAAATTTTACTACATAGACCTAAAAATAAGAATGTGTATATGTGTGACTTTTCCTAGGTCTTTCTGCAGATTCTTTCAGGAAGATCTAAAGTAAAAATATGTTGCCTGAAATGCAATCAGATTTCTACAATACATGTCCTACAGTGCTGTGCCCAGCCCTACCAACCTCTTTTGTTTTAATTTACTTTCTATTTCATTGCTGATTCTAGATAAAAAGAAATATTAAATGCAATTACACGCCCTATATGTGACATGATTTACTCACTGTTTTTCTCCAAAGCACTGGATGGAAAATAGTAGAAGCTGTATTCCATTTCTTTCTGGGGCTAATGCAGAGCCAGCATAAGGATGTCTATCCCTATAGGAATATCCTACCCCTATTCCTACTGTGGTCAGAGGCTGAGGGGTCAGCATTAAGTTATGCAAGGCGTGCTTGTGCTACTCATGTAGAGTAACTCAGGCACTGGCTTTATATTGCACACAGATTAGAAAGGTAAACATTCTTCTAAGCTATCCAGCCCCTTCTCACCAAAGCAGGGTAGTTCTTTCTGTCAGAATTTCTAGTGCTTCAATCAGTGTAAAGTTTCGAGCACTGTATCCATGCTCACCCCTGGGAAACTGTCAATTTTCCTCAATATTAATTCAAAATTTACTGTGCCTTAATTTCATCATTTTATGAGAATTAAAATTAATCAGATTCACTTCTACCATTTTAGGCAAGAAAATAAGAAGGGCATACTTCCAATGTGCAAAAATGAAACTTGAATCTTGCTATGTTGAGAAAACCCTACCTGCCCCCCTCTTTGTTAAATTGTGTATTTTATATGAGCACTCCCAAAGAAATAGCACAGAAAGGCTCAGGAATAAGTAAATGAAAGATGAGATGGATATAAGTACTCTTACCCCCAAGCAAGCCTTTCACATTGCAGTCAATTTGTGGACTAAAAGCCTGAAAGATCCCTGAAAGCTTTAAAGGCATCAATAATATTTGCAATAATGTAAGCCAAAGGCAATGATCTAAATTCTGCAGTCCCTAATTGAATGGAACACCCACTGAAGTCAACAGGAATTGCACTCAATTTCAGGTCTACAGTGTTTTACATAATGTTACTACATAGCATCTATGAGTAGTTTTATTTGTATAGGGTAATGTTTGCAAGGTCAAGCCTCTGTGAAAGCAGGCAGGACTGGAACACCCAGATGTGGTCCAGTTATGTAGTTCCAGTGGAAGTGAACTGCAGTCATCAACACCACGTAAAGGCAGGATGCCTCGTCGCTTATCTAGGTGAAACTGTCAGGCTACTTTGATTTGTAGGCCTGAAAAAGCAAGGTTAGTCTTGTCGTAAGGGGGGCTGAATTTGACTCAAATTTTAGATAAAATGGGGAGAAAAAGAAATTAAATCCTTGTGAAATTTGATGCACATGTCCATAGCCCATAATACTCAGAGTAATATAATTTTGCTAAACAAGTTAACCCAAGCTATAGCTTCACCTGTTACACACCAATAAACAGGTATGTGTGTGGCAGAGTCCTATCATGTTACAGGACAGTTTATATGAAGTGACCTGTGTCAGGACTGACAGCGCTCTGGGACTTCAGCATTTAGTCCTTAGCTGTTATACCCCTTACTCAGCTTAATCATCCAGCCTGTGGCATTACAGCCACATGCGTTGCCTCTGAGGAGTCAGAGAAGATGAGAGCCGGTCTGCAGCACTGGCACTGCAGATGGTTCGGTATTACTTCTGCTTCTGGGGAAGACAGGATCATGGCTGCCAGAAACCATTCACCTTGTGCTGTATCAGAGAGCTTCACAAAAGCATGTCATAACGCATGTAATGAGTCTCCAGAATCACGTTTGTGAGGCCTCGAAAATGTCTCTTTTCCCAAATGTGAACTACTGAGTCATCCTGTTCACGTAAGACAGACTGTGTGCTCTTCCCAGAGAGCTCCTTTGAATCACTGTAACCACCAGATAACAGATGTTGCTCTCCAGGAAAGTTTTTTAATACAAGCTCTTATAATCATATGGATTATTTCAACTTGACCTTGACCAATAGAAAAACATCATAATGGGGAATCTTAGAGGGCTGTGTGTTGTAGTACTTTGCATATTGAAGTAATTAGGCCCAGAACAACATGACTGCTCAAAACACTACACAAAGAATAACAGATAACATCCATAGTCTAATAAAGTAAATATTACTTATTCCTACCTTACATTTCGGAAGAAGCAAGCCCTAGAGTGTTAAATGGACTTGTCGAACAGCATATATGTAGCAATTTAGGAGTAAGTGATCCAATGTTCAAAAGCACCTATGTATCTTTGAAACTCAGAGCCTGCAGATGTGCAAGGAAACAAATCATTTGAAAACAGGACTAAATGTTTAAGTTGGAAGCTTTTAGTAGAGTGCTTTAAAATGCCCCTCCTCTAACAACAACTTCTGTTTTAAACTGCAAGATACCTTCACTCTAATCAGTTGTTCAAGGTGAACTTTAATATTCATTTTAAAAGAGACACTGAATAGCCCTGTAATATATATTAAATTTCAGTCTTTCCTTCCTAGGCATACTTCTGGTCAAGTAACAGCAACTTTCCTTCTGCATGCCTTTGTCGCGTTCCTGGAGTGCAGCTTTGGATGATAAAGCACATTTTCACTACTCTTTTTCAAAAATGCCAGTAACTAGCAATTTAAAATAAGACATTTATATTATAACTATTCCTGTGCTCTCTGGTGCCTCTTTAGGTTCATGCAATTGAATTATTTCTTTAATGCCCTAAATACACGCATTTAATGATTTCACATCAGTTTTGGAGTTCTGTCACTAGATCCCAAAAGTAAGAGAGCTATGCTTATTCCTAGCACAAGACAGTCAGGCCCAGGTAATGCAGTAACAGCCTGGATTCCAAACAACAGCAACAAAATACAGAACCAAAGGGTCTTGGTTTGACATAAATTAATTAGTAAATTTTTTGTCAGATGGACTCATTAATCACCACAGTTATGAATTAAAACTCACAATATTTCTTTCAGGGAGATACTGTTCATTAAAAAAACCAACACAACAACCAACTAAAAAAGTAATGCCTAGTCATGGACAGATGACATCTGTCAGATAAAATAATTGATTGGGTCTCAGGAGAATTAACTTCTAACAGCCAAGGCCACAGCTTGGGCTGAGCTGGCCAGTGCAGTGAGTACTAATAGTGTTATCAATAATGACTTGCTTTGTCATACACTATGTTTAGAAACTACTGTTCACTGGATTATTCACCTTCAGTTATTTTTTGCCTTCTGTTTCTCAAGGGATGAGGAGCTTGGACTACTGAATGTTTTTATAAACTCTTGCACTTATCCAGTGTGTCTCAGTCTTTCCAGGATAAGCACTGCTTCTCTTTTGTCATCCTAACTCATCTTCCCATTTGTGAGTATTTCCTCGTTCTCCAGTCTGTGCCATACTTTTCCATCCTGGTCTGAAACCTAAGTTTTCATCAGTGGACAATCCATGCTGTTAATTCTTCCTCTTCTTTTCCATGTGTTCAAAAGTAGAAAAAAAGACAACTGGAATTTATCACTCCAAAGTTTCCAGCAATAGACATGGCATTAAAAGGGACAAACTGCTCAACAGCACTTACACTGTGTCCTGAGTAAATAACAGATCTCAAACTTTAGTGTCTGTATCTATCCAACCTATCCTCCACAGCTTACCGCCTCAAACCCAGCATACCAGCTGCACTGAGATGCTCCAGGAACCCTGTCTCTTCCCAGCCTGCTCCCTGGAGCTCTCTTACTACTTGGTTAGTTTACTGCACTCCCAGTATGAGCACCACTTAGTTCCACGTAACATTACAGCTTTCCTTCATTACTCCCAGTCCATTTGCTTCCTGATTTTTCAGACTCATTGCTTCAGAATTGCCCATCTCCTGCATCTGCATCACTCCTCAGAGCCACCAATACCTTGCCCTAATTGTTGACTCACATTATACTGTGAACGAATCATAATGTAGACTTCATTCCCTTCTCCTTTTTTCAGCTTCTACCTCTTTGTTCCACTGTCTGAAAGTAAATGCTATTCTCTGCTTAATACAGTCACACAGCATTTCAAGTTGGAAAGAGAGAGGTGGAGAAGCAGATAGGAAAAAAGTGAACAGAAAGATAAAGACAGAGGCTTGCTCTGAATGTCTCAGTTGAAAACCCACTGTACTAATTAACATGCCTTATCTAGTTGTCATCATGTTATTCTTCTGTCATGACACCACTGAGAAGAATACAAAAGGATCTTTTTGTGGTTTTGCTTCCAAGATTACTAAAAATTGTGGAATCATATGGAAAGCTGATAAACTAGGAACATTAGATAACGATAAATTTTCTTTAAGCTTTCTGATTATTTTTCCTCCAGTGTAAGCATTTAACTATCTTAGACTGCTTAAAAGTAATATCCAAAACAGAGATGTCAAAAAAACAGTACCAATTTTTAGGAAGAGGAAACAGGTCTACTTTCTGAACAAACCTATTGTCTCAACAGCCTGATGAAAAGATCATTTTCACCTCAGACTAATATTGTCACTCTCAATTCTCTTCTCTCTCATACATACACATCCAGACTTACTGCTCTGCTCCGGTTGTTTTGACAATGCAAAGCTATCATAAACCCATCTGAATACATAGTAACATCTCAAATTTAGTAACTAGAATTTACCAAGCTAAATTAAATGCCCCAAATATCTATTTCCACCAGGGAAAAGTGTGAGTCCAGCTCACACTCTGTGTCTATTTGCAATAAGCAGGAAATAGAGTGAAATAAATATTATGTGAAACAAATATTTATTCTGGTTAATATACCTTGTGCCCATCATGACATGTAAGATTGCCAGGCTGTGAAGCACATGCATAAGTGCAGATTTATTAAGCAGCAAATAGTAATTTTGATGAGAGAGATACTATTTTCAACTTTGATACCTTGGCCGTTTTACAGAAAAACAATACAACCACCTTGTCAATTGTCCCTTTCTCCCAGGCAGCCAGCACACAAATAGGGGACTGTACCAACAAACCGGCTCTTGGCTCAAAATAATTCCAATGTAGCTAATTTAAAACAACAACAAACCCCACTCCAAACCATCCACTGCAGTCGTATGTGTCATAACCCAGATGACACGTAAATACTTCACAGAAACTTGAGGGCATTCGGACCTTCAGAATGGATTTTTTTTTTTTTTGCCTATTTTCCTATATATTATTTATGTGCCCTCACATGCAAAAAAACCAAAATTTGGGCCCATTCTGCAAGGCACGTATCACCACCAGCTTCCATTAATAGGATCAGGTCCAGAAAAAAATCTGCACTCTAGAGACTCTATTTTCTTATTGACCAAAGGTGAGCAAAGAGTTAGTGTATGAGTCTGAAAGTTTCTAATTAATAGAGAAAACTGAAAAAACAGCAGAAGTTCAACATCTTATAGGACAGGGCTTAACTCTGTATTTTCAGTTTCCAGTTGATGTGGCCTATTATGTGCAAACAGTACAATGAGGACTATTCAGAACTTCCCATTTGCCTTGGAGGGAACCACAATTAATGCTCTGTAATCTGCATTACAACACACTTTGGGGTTTTTTTTGTTTTTAATTAGTTCTTCTGAAAATATTTTTAGGATGAGTGGATGTATATGGTGAATGTAGTGGTGAGAAATGCTGCGGGATTAATAATTACAAACAGAATAAAATCCTGACCTGCTGTATATGCAGCATTACAAAGATTTCATTGTTCAGATGAATAAAAGCAAAAAAGGTTTTGCTTAAAGGTTAGCTACAAGTACAGCAAAAAAAATTGGTAAGGATGTTCAATGTTTTGAATAAATCCAGACAGAGCTGGTAATAAAATAGAAAAGGAAAATCCTCACTTACCTCAATGGTTGTAAGCTGTTATTTCATACTCTGTAAACTTTCACTCCTTACTAACTAAAAAAGTTCTGCAATCTTGATGTTAGAATAGCTCTCAAATACATACTGCAGAATACCAAAAAAGATAAAGCCTATGTTGTTCTTACTAGCAGGCATTTTTCCAGGGATGATTGGTCATTACCCTGGCAACTCTCACAAATGGCAAATGACGTAAAGAGAGTGGGAAAAAAACCACTCAGAGTAGAAAGCACTGTATGCATTATAGATAGTTCTGCGAATCCATGCTCATATATGCATTAAATGGTTTCAGAGGAGCACAAGGGACCTTCCATTTTGCAGAGATGCCTGCCAAGGTGAGTAAGAAACTTTACAATTTTTTTCTTAATCAAAACATTGGGAGCATCTTTGAGTCTTAAATTGAAGCAAATTGGCTTCTAATGATTTTAATAATTCAGACACTAGTTTTATTATCTTTTTTTCAATTCTGTTAAAATTTCCCATTAAAATAGCTCACAGTGGTATTCAGACGAGTGGATGCATTTTCCATTATTTCTTCTAACTTTACTGTTATGCAAAGTTACTTATTATATTTATTCACATTAGCTCTGATACCCTAATTTTTCCTAACAATGCATTTGTACAAATTGTACAAGAGTTCTTGTGCTTATGTCATTAGAAATAAACACATTAGCAGTTGTTACTGATAACAATACTCTGCCTGAAGAAGACATGGTTCTAGCCAAAGATCGGAGGACAAATTAAAAAGCATTTTGTTATTTTTGCATGATCACAATGAATTTGACTATACTATGATGTGAACATCACAGAGCTAGAGAAATTTCGGTGTCGTTAATTCTTACACAATTAGATAGAAAAAAAATCACAAGTAAGATAAAAAGGAAATCTGCTTTGAGATTCTTTACTGTCTGCATCACTCTTTATGCTATTAAGTAAAACCGAAGGAATTCTGGGTATGAAACCCAGGAAAAGCATCTTTTATCCCTGCCTGCATATGTTACCAAGTACAATTCAGGATCAGGCATCCTTCTGCTTGCTCTTCTTTGGACCTCAGGATTTCTGGATTCCTAAATACACATAAGCCAACCTTCAAAGAGCATACTGGAAAGCATTACACTTCATAACCTAAAGGAGAGGGCACAATTCTCAGAGATTAGGTAAGAACTGAGGAAGTTAATGAACTGAGGCAGCTGCTCTAACTACTTAGCTGTTATGTAAAAGTTGAATAGGAATGGCTCTACCATGACAATGAGGGTTTCTGCTGAACTCCTAATAAAAAAAAGTTTCATGTATTTGAACTCTGCCCCACTTCAAACCTGAAATGAAGCAGAAGTAACCAGCAACTGCACCAAGGACATTTCTGTACCTAGCTGCCTAAATTCAATCAGTTAAAACTTTTGGGAGTAGAATTTAGAACTCATTGATATTTAGCATTCAAATTTAGGTGTCCTTGAAGAGGACAGACAGGCTTCAGAAGCCCACCTGGTTCATACAAGAAAAAAGGCAAAGACTTTGAAAAAATTAAAAAATCACATCACAGTCCTTCAAGAGCAAACAAAGTATAAAGGCAGAAAGAAGCAGTTTATTAAGTGCAGTGTACACATTTATACCTAAGAAATCCAACAGGATTTCTAATTTCTGATTTCTAATCAATTTTCTAAGTGTAACAGAAGGAAGACTCTGAACTGTAATTGTAGGTGTACTGGATGCCCCTCCA
>VZZY01009941.1:29257-65785 GCA_013400335.1 Eurystomus gularis | reverse complement strand
ACTAAGGGTGCATTCAATTCCCTGTGACATTCCTCAAAGTTGTTAAAACCCAAGCAACTCTCTATGGCTTTCCCTTCACATCCTGTACCAATGCAGAATAAATTAATTTGCTAGGGTGCCTAAGTCCTGTACTTGCAGTTCCAATGTAGTCTCAATCTCCACGTAAAAATGATAGGACTGAGTAGATTCACAATTTTTCCCGTGTCAGGTACACAGACTTAAGTGGGTTGTAACAGGCAATAGCCACAGTAAATCTCTGTCTGGAATAAGATGTCTTTGGCAAGACCCCTAACTATAGCTCCCACTGAACAAGGTGGCTGTGTCACTAGTGCTAGTGGCTTCCTGTGCACCAATGACCATTTCTGGAATTTAATATTTACTATTGTAGGCTCTTGGGACAGATAAAGGATCATGGCAATTTTTGTTTTGATCCAGATTATGAAGTAAAATTGTTAAGACTGTCAATGTGCATGATTCCAATTAGGGGCCTTGCTGAGGAATTACAGTAATTTTTGTTGGCTCTGAATTGAGATAATTCTGTGTTGACCTTCTTGTCTCTGTGCTACTTAACTATGCCACTTGGGGTGACTATTGCTCCATTAGTCTTCCCTGTGCTCAAGGAACTTGTTACCTTTACAATTTTAAAAAAAACAAACCCAAAACAATAGAAAAAAAAGTCTTTCCAATTGCTCCCATTTGTTAACATTGCAGACATTATCATTTAGCAACAAAAGGTCTGTGGCTGCATGTGTGTGTGCATGCATATTTCAGCTGCTTGGCACAATAAGACCATTCCATGTTCTAGAGTTGCTTTAGTGACAATCCATACACAAAGAAATAATTTCAGAAATGAAACTTTTGGAATGAGAAATTCTGTGTCTGTTTCTCTTTCTCGCTCAATACGTTTCAGTGGCACTTAACATAGATGGCCATAACCCAAACCTGATGGGAAGAATTAGGACTCTACCTAGACATGGGTAGTGATGTATGTATCATTGATGACCTTTGATGAGAACTCTCAAACTGCCTAAGGGGATGCCTTATTGATGGGATATAATCTTACCTTGACAGTTCAAAACCACTCCAAATACAGAATATTTTTGAGGAAAAATTTGATCCTTATGAATAAGATCTAGTCTACTTATGTCACATTCCGTCAGCTTATATTTAATAGCATGACATGCATGTTAGCAGCAAAATGAGTCTGAAAAAAGTCAGACATAGAAAGACATAGAAAGAATGATTTGTTTCTGCACATAAACTACCAGTTTGCTTTAGAATATTTATTTTGAAAAATAAGTATTGCAAAGAAAATTGATTTCTTATTTCTTCTCCTAGAATAGTACAAGAAGATAATCTCTATAGTACTTCATAAACTTGATTTGGCTTTTTGAAAGCTGTCTCCAGTGTATAGCTCTTAGGTAGCAAAGGAGTTTAGCTCTTTTGATTGCAATATATTCTCTGCTTAAAAACCAAACAGAAGAAGAAGTATCTAATGTATAGCAGGAGATGAGAATGTAGTATCTTCTCATCAGAAAAAATATCAAAATATATTAACAATTTCCAGCTGGGAAAAACATTTAAAAATTGTCAGTAGCTTGGCTTGCTTGTCTAAGACAAATTTATATCTGGTTTCAAAAAAAGCATAGTAGTTTAAGAAAGTGCCATGCAGTGGGAAGAATTAATGAGAAATTTTGAGTTAGAGGATACTTTGGAGAGTACATCTTCTACCAATACATGATATTATGCTAATATAATCCAATCCATGTTATTAAAAGGGTCTGAAATTTCCACTTAGATTTATATTGCTAGGCATGTGTAAACTATTTTATAAGGCTTACCTAGTTTGGAAAGTTTGTCTCTCTGTGTCCTGTTCCAGAGTTCTTACCCAGATACTCGAAAAAGATCAGTTTACTTTTTGCTATCACACTGTCACTTTCATTTATTTCTGCTCTGCTCTCAATTCACTCCCTGTCTAGCTATAATAGGAAATTATGACGACCATCCTGAATGAGACTTTTAATGAGATTATGATTTCTATAATTAGCAATGGATCAGCTCCAACAGAAGACATAAAAATCTTAAAACCAGTCAACTTGTATATGCCGTTACATGGCTATAAACAAACAAGACTTAGATTCATCACACAAACTTTAAGTACCTAAGCAAACCATAAGACTATAGACATTTAGATTTCGGTAAGACATTATAGACATCACTATAGACAACAGCAAAAGTGTGGTGACTCCACATTTCCTCCTCCACATTCCTCCTAAGACCTGAACTGGTTTCTNGACCTGAATTGGTTTCTGAGTGCACTGTTTTATCTAATATGCGCACATCTTGATCACCTGACTATATGGTGATCACAGGGCAACTGCTCTCCCAGATTCTTCATCTCCATCACCCACATAAATGAAAGGCAATAAATCCAGGCCTTGATGTTTCAGAAGGCACATCTAAAAAATTAGGCTAAGAAGGCAGGTGCTTAATAGGAAACACTAGAAATAGCTGTATGGAAGCATCTAAGTATTCTTAACTTATAAATCATGGCTGAAAAAATTCCCTATAAGAATATCTTGAAAGAGCTGAGTAGCATTCAATCCCTTTGAGACACAGGATGAGAAGTAGTGTGCTCCTTGACACTAAAAAGATCTCTTTCTTTTTTGTTTGTTAGGGTATTCCAGAACACAAGAGATTTGTTGACACTGAAGGACTTGTAAAGCAGGAGGAAGGCTCTTTCTTGTATTTTCAACAGAGAATGTGAGAGGGCATGGTATACATTATTTACCACAAAATAGCTATATGGAAAGAATGTATATATTGTGTTCCTGAGTCTTTTTCATTAATGCTTATGAAAATTTTCATTTAAATATTTAAAATTAAATTGTAATTGAAGTCCTCTTAATGGCAATGATTGCACTCATGTATGAACATAAATATATATATGCATGGCAGAAGCCCTTTCAAATTTAAGACCCACACAATAATGTAGCTCTGGGGTTACAGAAAATACAACCGAAACAGTAATAAAAAACCTCTGTGGAAACAGATTCTATGTCACATGAAGGAGAAAATGAAGAACTTACAGTTGATGAAGTAGAAGACAGAGACCCAGAGGAAAAAATTCTAGAAGCTGTTGAGTGATATCATATAGGGAAAAGAAATGAAGGAAATTTAGTGACAGGCTCAAAGAGAAGAGGCAGAACTAAGATCTGACACAGTGTGCAATTCAGGGCAGCCAGGATGCAAGGTTTATCAGCAGTGTTTCATGTCAGAGGAAGGCACAATGGTGAGGAAGAAAACCTGAGCTATCACACAGTGCAGTTGTTTACATACAGCTTAATTAGCACAAGGACTTCAAGGAATCTGAAGGAAAAAACACTTCTGGGCTTGTTCTCATACCAAGGTTATCACACTGTGACATGCTACACAAAATTAGCTGGAAAGAGTAAGCTTGCCTGAGGTCCTATTCTGCTCTTTCCCAGAAGAATTTCTGTTACTCTTGTCACAAACTGACTAAATATAGATTATCCTCTTTTTCCGAAGGTTTTCTTTGTCTTTTCTTATCCTGGCTTTTCATAATCCCAGGGTTGTGCAGGTGCCATACATAATCTTCTGTGTTATCAGGAAATGGCACTGCAGGGTTCCATTTAACCAGCAGAAGCTGTCATCTTCCATTGCTGCAGTTTTATAACTATAAAAAGGCAATTATACATACTGTGAGAATGCTGATGACTGCACCTTGGAAGGCTGAAAAAATTAATTGTGACTTCAGTCATGTGGAGTTACGGTAGCTTGAAGGTGAAAGTTTGAAGATCAGAGTCTAAGATGTAGCCATGCTTCCCAAAAGAATCATTTTGTTATAGAAACTTTTTCTGTGTCATCAAAGTGTTGTTGTCTTCAGTATGGTAAATTATTTTAATCCCCAGATATTAACTTATTTTGGTTATGCTATTATTGTCTTGTATCGAGTGGTATCCCTCAAGGGTCAGTACTGAGACCAGTACTGTTTAATATATTCATCAATGACTTGAATGAGGGAATAGAGTGCACTGTCAGCAAGTTTGCTGATGATACAAAGCTGGGAGGAGTGGCTGACACACCAGAAGGCTGTGTTGCTATTCAGCTGGACCTAGACAGGCTGGAGAGATGGGCAGGGAGAAATTAGATGAAATATAACAAGGGCAAGTGTAGAGTCTTGCATTTGGGCAAGAAAAACCCCATGCACCAGTATAAGTTAGAGATTGACTTGTTGGAGGGCAGCATAGGGGAAAGGGACTTGGGAGTGCTGGTGGACAGCAGGATGACCATGAGCCAGCAATGTGCCCTTGTGGCCAAGAAGGCCAATGGCATCCTGGGGTGTATTAGAAATGATGTGGTTAGTAGGTCAAGAGAGGTTCTCCTCCTGCTCTACGCTGCCCTGGTGAGACTGCATCTGGAATACTGTGTCCAGTTCTGGGCCCCTCAGTTCAAGGACAGGGAATTGCTTGAGAGAGCCTAGTGCAGAACCACAAAGATGATTAAGGGAGAGGAACATCTCCCTTACGAGGAAAGGCTGAGGGAGCTGGGTCTCTTTAGCTTGGAGAAGATGAGACTGAGGGGTGACCTCATTAATTTTTATAAATATGTAAAGGGGGAGTGTCAGGAGGATGGAGCCAGGATCTTCTCAGTGACATCCAATGATAGGACAAGGGGCAACAGGTGCAATCGGGAACATAGGAGGTTCTGCATAAATATGAGAAAAATCTTCTTCACATTGAGGATTACAGAGCAGTGGAACAAGCTACCCAGAGAAGTGGTGGAGTCTCCTTCTCTGGAGACATTCAAAACCCGCCTGGATGCGTTCCTGTGTGACCTGATCTAGGAGATCCTGCTCCAGCAGGGGGATTGGACTAGATGATCTTTCAAGGTCCCTTCCAATCCTGGCATTCTGTGATTCTGTGATTCTGTAAAAGGTATATGTGTTCCTTATTGTAGCACTCAGCATTATATGGCAGTAAACTGGACCTCTTCTAGTATAGTCTTCTGCCCACAAAATAAGTTTTGCAGGTGTGTGCCATTGCTTTTGGGTGCAAGTCAGATGAATGACTACATCATGTATCTTGGTAATGTAACTGATCAAGTGACTACAGCTATGGACAAAACTGGAAATACAAGCCATTAGTTCCATTAATTGTCAGGACTGTTGTTGCTATTCTTCTTGTTATTATAAACTGTGCAGAAAGACCATAATTATTCTGATAAAATCACCGACATAGTCAGATAATAGTGTGTCTTCACAACATTGATACATTTACTGTGTGAAATCTTCAGATGAACATGCATGTTGCATCATCACCTCAAATGTATGGTCATAATGTGAAGTGAAAATGTCATATCAGCTTCACACTGTGTTTTCATATGTCTTCATACAAATACAAAATTTAATTTGTCAAGAATGTAGTCAGACCTCATTCATCCTTCCAAAAACTAATCCCTTATGCCTTACACATTGTGACATGTGTTCAAGAAGAAACTGAAGCCAGAGTAAACAAATTAAAAAACTCACACCAATCAAGTGATGATGAAAGCCTGAAGAGCTGGGGCCCACCTGTGGCAGAACGTGGTGCACCTGTGTCTCTGTGGCTCTGCCCTCACCCAAGTGGTTGTGGTTGGGGTGGTGGGCAAGGCCAGGGATACTTTAACCAGAAGCCGATCAGTTGAAGGAGCTTCCTGTTGGGTGTGACTCCTGTTGGGGTTGGTCACACCTTGCTGAGCTCTCTTGGTGATGTCCTTCAATATGAAGGGCTACTAGAGAGCCATCTCTGTCCGTTGTGTCCAGCAGGCAATGCTAGCACTACAGTAGGCAGTGGAGGAGCTGGGCCCACAGGAACCTATGGCAGGACTGTCTGAAAGAAGACTTCTGAGGGGATGTTGCTGAGTTCAGCATAGACCTGTGTGATCAGGTAACTGATGGCAGCATGAACTGGCACAACAAAGCCCCACTTCAAATTAATGTGTGCTCAGCGGTCATAGGACTGAGTTCTACCTCTTCATTCTTCTGATGTCACTGGAAGTGGTGCATGCCACTTATCAGACAGTGCCTTCCGCACTGGCAGTATGTAATACGTAGTTCAGTCTCTGACAAGGGATAGGCAGTGGGCCAAAATGAACATCCTGATGTCAGTTTCAGAAATAATCTAAACACTGGTTTAGCATCTGATTCAAGTCTCTTTGCTGCTGGAGACACTTAGGGGACAAGGGTCACACACCAGGCTTCCTCAGGACAGGATGAAGGAAATCAGCAATCCCTGAAAGCTCAAACTGAAGGTGTGAATCAATCATTATTACCATTTGGATTTTTGGCAGTGTAAGTGAAAATCCTACTGAAAGATTTGTACTTTATGTAATGCAATCCTATACTCCCTTGATACTCTCATACTCTAAAACTAAGGATTTTTACTTTCCTTTCATGGGCTATGACAACCATATATTTTCCCCAGTAAAATACAGGTGGGATGTTGAATAGGTACATGGGCACATAAGATTTTTTTCTTCACCAGCATTTCCTCCAGTATAAATCATAATGAAATGGATGAAGGCATCCTTATGTTAATGTTGCCTTGTTTCATGCTGGCAAGGTCAGTTTTTGCGTGGCTTATCTATTTCATGAATGCTATGCATGTCAATTAAAACTGCCTGTAGGCAGCTTTAGCCTGTGCACCTGATACAAAAGCAGAATTCTTTGTATTGTACCCATGAATTGATTCATTTTGCTTGATTTTTATTAACTATTTCCTTTTCTGGAAAACTCTCCAGAGTTTACCAAGAAAAAGTCTCTCTGTGTCTACTGCATCCCAAAATTAAAGAATACTGATTTCTGCTGGATTACACATTATAATCATGCGTGTTCAGACCAATCTCTGAAGAAACTGATTCATTTATGGCTTTCTTGAATCTTGATCTCAAGGCTATGCTTCTATATATTCAAGCTTTTGCAATTCAGGGAAAGAATTATTTCATACAGTTTATAGGCATCTAATCACCTTACTTATAGGAATAATCAACATATTATCTAAAGTCAGCAGAAAGCAGCATGCTTTGCTAGAGTTCAGAGTACAAGTCTAATTTTGATTCATCTTCTAATAGACCAGTGTCTCCCTGCTGGCTACAGATGGAACACAGAAAGACCAGCTTTCTAATTTTGGCACCCAATTTATATACCTAAAATAAGGTGATGTGATTACCCTCTAAAGTCTGAATTCATCTACCATAAATTAGCCATCTGGAGGTTTAAAATGATTAAGTATCAATCCATGATTCATACTGCCTATCCTCAGTCTTCAGTCAACATCAGCATCTGCTATTTATCCAGATTTAGGCAAGTGAAAGCTGATTAAACTGCCTAATTTGTCCATGTGTGGAACCCTCCCACCTCTGCTTAAATTAGACATCTAGCCCTTACTAAAGTCCAGCTGTGATTAATCCCCCTAAGGGCAGCTGTCAAAATCCTAAAACTCTCTGAATACTAGACAGCTCTTAATTCTTGCTGAATCTCAGACCTACATAAATACCTAGTAATGGATGGTCTCAGACTGAAATAGGGTTGACCCTATTGTATGCAACCCTGGCCCCCTCCAGCTCATATTGACCTTGGTCTTAATAGGCAGTGAAATTAGAGAGGCAGTAGAGGTAGTGAGATGATAAAGGGATTTTTTTTCCCTAAGAACTTTTAAATATTCTCTGGGCATCATGGCCAACTGTTCTTGTAGTGGATGGCTTTTCTATTTTAATTAGCCCTGTGATTTCATGATCCTCCTATGGGCCTTGAGATATTTGCATTTTGCTTTGATAGTGTCTAAATGCAGTACTCATTTAACCTTGGCAGTGTCAGTCACCTAGTGATAGGCAACTCACTTGCTACTTGCAATAGTCTTTTCTGATGCCCAATCTAAAATACTGAAGATGCTGGGTAAGAGATGGGTCATTGCTTGCAATAGCCTTTGCTAAAGGAGGAGAGAGAAATACTCACATTCACAAAAACATTTTGCTGGCCTTCAATCACCATCAGAACAGATCAGGTGAAAAGCCAGATACATCATTCAGGTTGGAAACCTATCAGTCCAAAGTATTGCAGTGGCTACAGAGGGGAATTGGCTGTTTGGCCTGGGGAAGCACCAACATAACCAAAAGCAGCTAGCTACCTTCCCCTCTGGCCGTCTGACTTGGGAGAAATGAATCTACCCTTGCATTCATGTAAATTCTTTCTCTGATGATTTCTGGATCAAACAATCCTATGCTATAAAAATATAATCTGACAAGTTTAGAACCCTTAGATCCCTTTCTAAACAACTTTTTTAAGAAGCACAGTTCCCACTAGTTGAAATCACACCCTAAGGAGAAGATCAGCAAACTGCTTCCTGTACCTGAGCTCTTGCTGAAACTGATGTTGTGAAGACTGTTATTTTATCCACAAGATATGTAACAGTTTTTGAAATTAGTATCTCTTTAAGATTCTCCCTTAACATATTTAAATTCAATGACCTTCATATTTTATAATTCCCTCATGTGTCTATGAGCAAAAGGAAATATGATAAATTGCCTCTGGGCATTAAACTAGGCTAGATGGAATCAAAGTAGTATCTGTGTTTGTCATCTTGAGGGTAAAATGCATGGAAGGTTGAGTTTACCTTTTAGAGAAGAGTTATTTACTTCACTTTCTTTTACTCATATTGTTGTCCCTTATAGATTTAAGGCAGTGGGAAAAAGGAAGTGTTTGAACTGTGGTGCATTGTATATAAGGCTAGAAAGTTTTAAAATAGTAGTTGAGATTTTTTTTATAAAGTTACATATATATAAAATAAAGATTGTTTGGATTAATGTTTGTTATTATTTGAAGTTCATCAGATCATGAGCCATGAAAACTTAATGAAATGCCTTTTTCTGAACACTGGAACTAAAACAGGGACATAATAGGAAAGAAATTGAAAAAATACTCAGTGCTCTAGTGAGCACTAATGCTTCCTTGAGTCAAGTGACATGCTTCATGGTGGAAACTAAAAAAAGTAAAAGATAGTTAGATATTTATTAAGACTGAAGACTATGAAATTCATCCAGACTTTAACAGTTAGTGACAAAAGACTAAAGGGAAACATCAGAGTCAAATCCCTTTGCTCTGGCTGCTAGGCAAATTCCTAGAGAATTATGCTGGAGATTTGCAGCCCAGAATCCAGAGTGAAAGCACAGCTGATTAGATAAGCAATATAAAAACGCTAGTATGACTAAATTATGTCTTGATCACACTGTGAAACCAGCGACAGTGTTAATTTCCATTTTAAATAACATACATAGTTCAGCTCTCCTAGTTTTGTTGGACAGAAATACCCAGATTTTAAGGAAATGAGATAAAGAAAGGGAGCCTGTGCTGTTGGCATGGCAAAGTAATTGGCTACAGTAAACCTCAAATTTCATCACAAATTTATAGTGTCAACAAGTCATCCAGATGATTAGTTCCAAAGTTGTACAAGATCGTCTAATAAACAGAGCATTCTTAACACAATGCAGTCTCTCAAAGTTACACAATGCAGGTTCTTAACTACATGGCAGTATGTGTGAAAGGCTTTTCAGTGAGTCAGAAATCTGGCAGGAGACTTTGATTCCATTAGATGAGAAACAGAGGAGACATAGGAAACCTTGGAAATAGCAGAGGCATAGATTTAAATATAGTCTGAAAATATGAAGCACAAAATCTTGAAAAGTTATGAATAATTAAGTGGTGTCTATCTTATCATCATTGTAGACACACAACAAATTTTATTTTCATTTCTTTCATTCCAACAGGTATCTAACAGCCTAAGATTTAAATAAGAGGTCTACACTTATATTTATCTCAAAGGATTGTGAAACAATGACGCTCTTTTGCAGCTGCCAAGCTCTGGGATGTTAGGTTTCACAGACCCATTAAGCACTGAAGTCTGTACCCAGCTTCTGCCAAAGATTAATCAGAGATGTCAGGTGCCTATTGCACTGAAATGAAACCATGTGACAACCTGGAACAGATGAGCTCACCAGAGCAGTGGAAAAGTGAAGAGGCACTAAGTTTTCATTTACTCTGTCTCGATGGCCTGGGGGATTGTACCAAGCTGGAAAACAATGTTTTGAGGCTACAGACTCTGATTGGTCCTGTCTGCATAAAAAGACTTTGCGTTTCGCTGACTAGCTCATGCTGTATGTTCCTATGCTTTCTGAAACCATCAAGCAGTAGGATACAACAATAGGAACAGTTATTACAATGCTCCTAGCAATTAATGAGACTCCTACATATGGATATGGAAAATTCTTTGAGTGTATTGTTTGTGCACTCAGATTTGGAACCAGATCTAACTGGAGCAGAAGGAATGGTACCACAGAGGTTTGCTTGAGCTAGGACAAGTGTGGAGAGGGACATCTTTCCTTGTATTCTAGACTGTTCATACCAATATCAAGTCTTGAAAAACTGTGGAGAAAATCATGTTCCTTTTTCTAATATTTAGTGCTCTAGACCTAAGAGGAAGATTCTGTCTTCCAAGATGACCAGTCTGGCAGGTCTTACTGACACTTTGTAAAGAATTAAACTTGACACAACTAAGTAATGTCTAGCCATGAGAAATTGTACCTCGATATCTTTAAAAGTGTCCTGAGGCTATGGAACAAAAGTTAGAAGTTTTATGCCCCTTGAAATTTTTTATGGGGAAGTAAGATCATAGAGCTGAGAGACACAAAAAGAACATTCATTTAACATATAAGTAGGAAATTGCAAAAAATCTTCCAATAAATATTATCACCTTGCTAGAAATTCAAGAGTGCATTTGGGAAAAATTCCTTCATCTAAATTTAGCCAGATGCATAAACTACAGCTTTTACTCTGTGCAATGGTCAAAATGCAGGCAGAAAATTCTCAGTACAGGTAATTTCCACTGAAGCATTATGTGAGACTCCCTTTCTTTAATGTTCTCCAAGTATCATCCATCAAAAGTCAGTAATTTGCACAATACATTTTTAACAAAAAATTCTTTCCTTCCTTCCTTCCTTCCNCAGGCAGGACATCATGAAGATGCAGTACAGAATAAGCTAAAGCCCTCTAATACCCAATTAAGTGAACAGCTAACAATGCTGCTAATTAAGCCAGAAGCATCACAGGGAGCTTCCTGTTGATCGTAGGTTTGTGTGTTGGTTTTGGGCTCAGAGCCATGTCTACACTCTCTATTACTCAAAATCAGTAAGAAAAAGTATCGTGAAGAAAAATGAAGGAAAGGGATACAGAAGGTCTCTGAGGTAATTAAAGTTCTGTGTGATTAGCCATCCATGAGGATGAGATTACAAACTAATACACTACTCTTCTCCATTCTCCAGTACCTGGCAGTGAGCTCACCTTTAATCTGAAGAGCAGCTGCATCTTTGCTGCTTCTCCATTTACAACTTTGTCTCCTCTGTCATTTAGACCTTTCATCTGAGAACAGTCCCAGTTCAGAAAAGCATTTTTGTATCAGAACTCAGTACAATTAACAGGAATTTAATACACAATTTTTACAGTAATCTTCACTAGTTTACTGACTAGAGTCTTCCGTGTCTTTTTAAAAAAAAAATTGCTATTGTTATGAGAATACTTGGAACACCAATAAAAAAAAGGTAGAAACCCTCTGAGCCAGAAATTTATTGTGCACACAGTCTATAGGAGAGCAAGACTTCCAGCTAAGTCACAGGGCTCTTCAGCTTCAAAGGATGCTGAGTGCACTCAGCTCCTTCCAGAAAAGATGTGTGGCCCAGTTGGAAATATGGCACACACATACACACTTATCCCTTTAAAACAGGCATGTTTAATAATAAACTTATTGTGTTAAAGGGGGGAGGGAAGAGGGAGGAAAACAGCTGGAGTAGAAGGGGATGGAAAGCAGGGGTGTGTCTGTCTATGTAGGGGAACACGGTCCAGCCAGCTACCAATGGTTTCACCAGCAGGAACATCTGCACTCCAAGGACACTCTCTATAGGGTACAAAATCCTGTGCAGAGTCCTTGTGCCCTGTGCCCCCAGTTCACAGATATCCCCTGTGTGTGCAGAATCCATGCAGCTACAGCGCTGATATTCAAAAGATATAATCAAGGCAAAGTCTATTACAAGAAGCAAGATTTTATTAGACCAACTAATGTGTTGGAAAACCAACCAAACTGGAAGACTTTGAAGCACACAGAGCCTTGAAGAATAGTTTGCTTGCCCAGAAGTTGTGTACTTTATTCCAAGTTGACGTAACAAGTATTAGCTCCCACCACAAAACAGTGTTTCTCTTAGATATGGTAGCAGAGAGTCAGTGATGATTGATACACAGCTTAGACAGAAAGCCTATCTAACACACAGAGACATTGTCTTAGATCCAGAAGTGAACTCATAATCACAGAACACGGTATGTTTGTGAAGTCTTACATTTCCCTTGTTTTTTAGTAGAGCATTTGTAATTGCAAGCCTTCTACAACATCATGATAATGTGAAATCTGATAATAAAGAACAAAAATCCCAACAGTTTCTGTTCTGAATCTCATAATAAAAGGTGAGTAGCTTTACAGAAAATTTATTCCACCTATAACATGCTGTTATTATCAATTTAGTTCAGAGAATTTCCTGAGAATCAATGAACGTCACTGAAATTATTTTCTTGCTGACTTGGTGTCTAGGGGATTACCAGCCTGACAGAAAGAGGAAAAATATATCTACACATACTTCTGGGTACAGAAATAATTTTCTTTTAATCATGTATAAACAAAAAGCAACAATATTTTTTACTCAAGTAATTTATGAGCAAATATCTCCACTGACACAATAATTTTGCAGCTACCCAAACCAGGAATGATTGCATGATGGCATTTTATTTGTGAAGTGTAAATTAGAATTTCATCATAAACCCAAAATATTCAGCAAGGTTCTCTATCTTTACTTGGATTCATTTATATGTATTAAAACAAAACAAAAATCCTATAAAGATCTTAATTAACGCGTACAGAGAAAAACAAAGATTTTCAAGTATGGCTGCCTGATATTTAACCATAACTAAATTAAATTAAAAATGAGTACAAGAACAGTATCACATCATTTTGTGCCATGGAAGTGTTCTAAGTAAAACTACGAGAGGCAAGAGCACAGCATGCATCTCTGGGTTTTACAAATTATGTCAGTGCTATATGAAGCACTGAATACATCCTAAAGTGCTGGATTTTAGATCCTAGGTTTAATCATGTAAACCAATATGTGTTTCTTTGTCCTTATTTGTTACACAGAAGAACACACAGGCATCAGCCAGAAGTTGGATATTGAACAAATATAGTGCAAAACAGATCTTGACCAAACAAGATTTCAGCTTAAATATACAAAACAAATGATAGAAGTTCCTACCAGCAAGGTCTTGAAATGGAGATTAAGTGGTTTTCCCACACTGACAATGGAAACATAGGATGGGAACCCAGAGATCTTTAGTTCAACCAGTGAATTAACAAGACAAAGACAGATTTCAGATTAGTTTTTCTGTTGGACATCAGCAGCATCTTAGGGAGGTTTCTGGCCTTAGATTCAATCTGCCTGACTTTGCACTGTAAATATCTACATCTCGACCTGTATTCTCAGCTGTCCATTTTGTCAACAGGAGAAACAAGCCCTTTTAGACCATGATTCATCTGATCTATTGTAGACAACTGCCTGAGGCGAAATTGAATTGCCCTGGCAATGACTTCATCTCTCTGGAATAGCAAAGGGAGTCCAGGGTGACCAACTCTGGTGAAGCAATATAGAGAGGAGGCATCTAAATTTTAATGAATGAATCTTCCTCCGTGTGTCAAAGGTGTGAAATGCCCCCAGTGAAGCAAGAAGCAGAAACAAAGTGGGAAGTGATGATTTGTTTCTACAGTTTTTATTTGTATATGTCTCTGCAATGTTAATAATGTACAACATAATTTAGAGAACAGGTTTTGCCTGGATGAATTTTCTCTCATTTCTTCTGTTAAAGAGTCTTACATTTCATACATCAGCAGAAAAATGAGCTTTGGGGAATAAGTAAAGTCAAGATGCAGGCTGCCCTCTTGTTTCTACTCTGCAAAGAAACTGAATTTACTGTACAAAAAAAGGACTGGCACTAAATGTGATCCCCTTGCATGAATTTAAGGAATGTGCTTATTCTTGGGGGCTGATTATCTTTTTTTTCTTGCTCTGTAAGTCATAAGCACGTTGACTGCTATAAATTATTAACCTGAAGCTAACTGCATAGGTTAGTTGCTTAATGGATAAATTGGAGAAGACATTACCTTCTTGAAGAGAAGACAAGCAGCAATGAAAACTATGTACAAGACCATTGGCTACTCTTTTCTAGTTCAACCTGAGAGTAAGACTAGGACTAAACAAATATATGAAATAGTGGGAATTTGAAAATGAAAGTAAAGTTGTAAAACTTGTAAAAATCAATAACACTGTAATGAAAGATGTTAAAACTTGGGGGAAATATTTGCAATATCTTATACTTCTGTGTCAGTTGTTAGTTGGTGGTTCTTCACTTGTATGCTTGTATTAATCTTCTTATGTCTCCAGTATTTTTCTTTTTTCTCATTTGAGACAATTTTTGGGTTGACCAAGTAAGTTTCTCTGATAGAAAGTAAAATTAAGCTATAGCTTGCATAGTAACAGGCTTCCCAAACTGTGCAAGAGCACAGGAGGCCTGATAATATTCAAAATACGTCACCCTGTGTTTTTCCACTTGAAGCATTTATCTAAGTCTAGAAGAGACTATTTGCAGTCTTCTCAACTACACTAGAGGCCAATTTTACAATTTAAAAAGTGAAAAATTCACTCTTTCTTGTTAAATTCATTTTCATATTTCTACCTTCATCCCTATTACAGTCATTGGCTGCACCTACCAAAACAAGAAGCAAAAGGCTGTCAAAACAAAATGTACTAAACCAGATACATCCCATGGGGAGAATCTGTGGGGAATTGCTTTCATAGCTCCCACACGGGCACACCACAGCCCATTCTCTCCCTGCTGTGTTCATAGGGGAAAAAAATGTTAGTAGGAAAAGTGGAGAGGATTTTAAAAAGCAGATATGTAAGATGTAGTAGAAGTCAACACACAAAGAAAAATATTTTTAGTCACAAACATAACAAAACATGTTGATGTGGATAAAAGTAGAAATCACATGAAGTAGTAGGCATGTCAAGGGGTGTTGAAATACGGGGAACTGGAAATCACCAGAAAATATATAGGGCTGACCTTTTTGCTTGTGGAGCAGAAAGCAACTGTATCAAACAGCTTCAAGTGTTCAGGCAAAAAAGTTGCTTCCAAGCTGGCTGTGTCTATGAAAGGTTCTCATGTAAAAGACCTCATGAGAGACAGGATAGCTATCCTGAACTTCCCTGTTGTGCCCATCAAATGCAAGATCCTCCCCTTGTGAGCAGTCCCACTGCTATCCCAGCACTCCCCATGGAACAGAATTATACAGAGGAAAGTGTCAGTTGTTAAAAAGTCTACTTCAGGTAAGAGGTGATGCAAGAAGGGCATCCACCTTACCAATTTTTATATTGTCACTACATTTTACAGATAGGAAAAATGTAATGAAGAATCATCTTTTCCTCAGAAATGTCTTAATCAATATAGCCATTTTACACTGAAGATATCTGACATTTTTTTGTATTTGCTTTTGCCATGTGGCTTAATGTGTTCCTGAAAAGCATTTAGTATTACTTCACTGAGGACAAAATAAAAATCTGAATAGAGTAATATATGCATTACTTTTCCATCTCTGGAGACCCAGATTCAGGCTCTAATGAGATTTCCACATAAAAGGAGGTACAATATTTGACTACAATTATATTTGAGGTCATGATTAAATGACTTATTTCAATGTTTTGGGACCTTTCCAATATGCTCACTACTCTCTGTTACATTTTTCATAATGCTGAACTCTTGCTATTAAGGATTTTATCAAACTAGTGAAATATACAGTGTCAGAACAAAGTACAATACAATGACTCTGCCATAGATTTTCTTCTCTAAAATGTACATCCAAAGCAGTCTTTTTCTCCTTTTTTTCTTGTGAGATTTGCAATAACTAAAATCTGTGTCATTAACATTCAGGTTGTTTATGATATTACAAAATGATAAAAATAATTTGAAATGAGTAGTAGCTTAAAGTGTGAGACATTTTGTGAAATTATGCATCTTTTTCTTCACTGGAAAATTTGTGTGCCAGCCGAAGCATAGCAAGGCAGAGAGATTGTGATTAAATCAGAGAAAATTTTATTATAGTGTCCAGTTCAGATTCTCAGCAGCCCGGGTAAGAAATTTTTAGCATTCCCAGTATATATAAAATACACTTCAAAAATAGAGTATAAAAACTCTACAAGAAGCTTTGTATACTTTCTTAAAATAACTTGAATTTATAAATTGACAGACTTTCAAAGATATTTAGAAAAGGCTCTAAATATCTAATCCCATGACCATGTCAATAATTCAATGATTATAAAACTCACAAGACAAGTATTTACCTAAGGGTCCATAACATCTTAGTTAAACACACAAAGGCAGCTATGCAAAATAGAAGAAATAATCAGTAAGAGATCATAGTCACAATTCTGATGGATTAAATCCAGACTCCAGTCAAAGAGAGAGCCATTTGCAAACCACTTGTAAAATGCTCTGAATTCAAACTGAAATAAGCATTTAATTGCCAGGCTGAGAGCAGTCACAGTAGCAATTTGTCATCTTGGGTCTTCATTCAGAAACTGGTTCCCAATAAAGGAAAAGATGCAGACACTTAAATTTAATTTCAGAGGCATGTTTGCATAGATCTAAAATTAAGAATGTGCTTGGTTAATGAACTTGAATGCATCTTCAAAGTCTACAGTCCAAAATCATGTTTTGCAGAGCAGATTTTAAGTTGTCTAGACACACTGGTTTTATTACATACTACCACTGGGTTTTGTTCATCTTGTTTTCGTTACTGTATGTACTTTTTCTACATTCATTTCAAGTAGCTTATTTTGAGTCAGTCATGCATAATGAAAATGCTGGGTTTATTTCTATTTTCTTGTGTGATCTCTATAAAGATATTAACTATCTGAACATTCAAAAATACATAAATTGATCCATTAAAGTACTTTTAAAAAGAAGCAGTCATTAAAATAGGTTCTTATGATAAATGAAGCCATATAATTAATTTTACAAAGTGTTCATAAAGACTTCTGTTTTTCTATCAAAGTCCAAAAAATATTATTTAATGTCAATAAAAACATATATACTTCAGTTGTTTGGAAAAGAGCCTGGAAGGTTTGCACAGATGGAGAGAAACATTGATAAAGAACGAGTGAAAGATGATGCTGCATTTTATTTGTTCAGGGAAATTAAAAGGCTGAATTCAGCCATGTTCCCAAGGGACAGGCAACACTATATAAAAAAATCCCCAAAACTCATAATTCAGTAACATGAACGAAGCACTAACGGATACATCATTATATTAGTGATAGAATAGGTTCACATCCTAAGACAAGTGCTGCATCCTGTGAGGCAGATTCAACACGTTGCATCCTGCCGCTCTGTTACATAGACTGCAAAAGGATTTGAGGGGTGTAATACTCAACTCAGGAATGACCGACAGTACAAATATCCACCTCCAGTAAAGACAGTTCACTTTGCTGACTTGGTTATTTCCTAAGCATGGGAGGGGAGGAAGTTCTGCCTCCAAGACTGGAATTAACAACAGTCAGGATAATCAGTGTTGGAACATGGAGATCAGATGAGAAATACCAGGTTGTGGCTGCATTGGTATCTGCTTTATGAGCTCAGGCACCTGTAGGAGGCTGTGAATCAAAGCCTGCTGGTTTGTGACCTGTAGTACAGGCAATACAATATTGGAGAAGGGCAGAGTGGGGGTGTCCTCTTGCTGCTCCTTGGGTCACTTCTAAGTCGTGGATGATTTTTCTACAGAAAAATACACAAACATAACAAAACTTTACCTCTCTGCTTACCCAACCAGTAGGCTACAGCTTCTTCCCTTCCTGGCTATGCGCTCATTCAAATTATCAGGTGGTAAATTCTCTGTAGCATGCTGTCCTGGATGCTCATGTGAGACATCAGAGCTGTGGGCTCCTCTTCTGTTAATCTGAAGTAGATGACTGCTCTGAGTACCCAGGGAAATGCTCTACCAGCACTGTTTTTATTATATGCATTTTAGTACAAGTGAGTTAAGCTCTAAGACTTTAATTCAACTCTTCCAGAAACTCAAGCCCATGGATAACTACTTTCATAGCCAGACTTAGGCAAGTTTGTGTTTGTTTGTTTCCTTGCTTTTGGTTTAGGCAGTAAGTTCCATTAAGACTAAAATGCTTGGTAGCATACTTTTCAAGGCAGGTAACTACCTACCTTGATAGTATCTTTTAGTGTTTAGAGAAGATCTGGGCTGAAGTGTACAACACTTAGCACATTTCAGGTATCTTACCAGCTTAGAGAAGTTTTCCTGAAGTTATCTCCCATACTTAAGCACCTATATACACACCATATATCTAAGCAGCCTGTTGAAAGTGGGTCTTGAAACCTCTGGGTCTGAGTCTTCACTCATCCCCAGTATTTGTACACAGTCTGCTTCATATCTTGGGGTCTGTTTAAGAATGAGGAAGCTACAGGAGACTGGTTTTGCTTTCGTGTTTGCATTCAATGACACTGTTCCAGGAAGGTCCTCACAGTTAATCCCTGAGGTCTCATGATAGGCTGAGAACCACGCTCCCCATAGGTAATCATAGCAATACATTCCCCATTTTGGTCTCAGAGAAAAGGCAGCTAAAGCAACTTCACTCAAGCATGGGACAATTCAGTCCTAAGGTAGATAGCAGCCCAACAACCAATATAAAGGGTTTCACAGATGATATGTGAAATTGGAAGACCTTTTTTTCTTTAATGGTATGGGTGGATGGATGCTGTGCTTCAAGTCTCTGAAGGAGCTTAGTTCTTTGGGCAACATGTAGCTGTCCATTAATGCCCAAATGCATTTGTAAATGGAAGGTAAATTATGAAGTAATTACTAGAAACAATGAGGGTTTAGTCTCAGTTCTGATGTTTGTATGTCCATTTAATCAGAACCAGTTACAAAATGAAGACTGAGGATCAGCATGTACTAGTGTCTCCCATTGTATCATCATCCTCAACATGCAAAATTCAAAAGGAAAATCAGAGCACTGTATCTCTTTTTGCAGAGATATGACATTTGGTTCTTGGACATCCTCAGAAGCATCAGTATAACTGTAAAGTTTGGAAGGAAGTTGCTGACAAGTTTTTCTATTTTCCATCCTCTTTTATCCCTGCTTGAAGAAGAGATTCACAGCACACCACTTTCTGCATTTGCTACAAGCCTTGGCATAAGACAGATCCATTGGATAGTGAATACTGAGTCAAATGTGTGAAAACTATAACAATGGATTCAATTTTTCTATCTTTTAACAGCATTTTTTCATTTTAATGGCTGGCCAATCTTGCTAATGGCAACCAGCTTCAGAAGTCTGCAGGGAAGGGGTGACATCAACAGCCCAGAACAAAACAATGTACAGAAAAACTGGGATAGGAGCTTATCATTAACACTCTCCTGTTTCACAGCCATTACAATGATGGTAACAAGAAGTGCATCACATAAAAACAGTATTTTAAGAGTCACAGAAATATGAATGGCAAGTGGTGCAAAAAAGTCCTCACCCATTCTTGTTACATCCCCAACATGGTAACCTCTGTTTTCTCCTTAAGTACTTTCCCCTTGCTGGGAAATATTCCTAGTTCCTCTCCTTCTCTTCTCTTCTCTTCTCTTCTCTTCTCTTCTCTTCTCTTCTCTTCTCTTCTCTTCTCTTCTCTTCTCTTCTCTTCTCTTCTCTTCTCTTCTCTTCTCTTCTCTTCTCTTCTCTTCTCTTCTCTTCTCTTCTCTTCTCTTCTCTTCTCTTCTCTTCTCTTCTCTTCTCTTCTCTTCTCTTCTCTTCTCTTCTCTTCTCTTCTCTTCTCTTCTCTTCTCNCCCTTCCCTTCTCTTCCTCACTAAACGCAGTCCATTTTTTTTAGGTTTTCTACTCTTTTCCATTTCTATAGGAGCTACTTGAATATGCCTGAACCCATTTTGATGTGGCATTGAATAACATGGCATCAAGAATAGAAGAAAAGAAGAAAAAATGGACAAATACTTGTGGGAAACCAACCCACAATCGAGATACAATAAAAACCTTAATCATGTAGTTATGGGTTTAAAAAAGGTTTGGAAGTCTGCTGTTTTGTCTTCCCCATTTCACGTAGTCCTGCTGCTAAAAAAAATTTCCCTGAGGTTCCTGCTGCATCTCTCCTATAAATGATTCTCTTTGATCAGAATCCAGTGCAAGCAGGGTTGTTTTTTTTTTTTTTTTACAGTCTTAGAGAGGCAATCATTCCATATCACAGCACTGAAACTCTTGACAGCTCAGTGGGGGTGAGAAGAAGAAGTAGGATTATCTAAAAAAGAGAGAAAAAAGAGGAAGCAATTCAAAGTTGGGCCAAAGATGACAGGAGAATCGGGATAGCAGCTGTACAAAATCATACTTGATCTCTGCCAGAGATGTGGATTGTAGAGGTGAATGACAACTTCTAATTAAAATTATGACTGATTACCATGTAAGAAATGCCACAATTTTTTGAAGACCTGGAGTCAAAGATGAATCACTTTTATTTGCACAAAATGCTAATTTAAAATTATGCATTTATAGAGGAACATCTGTGGCATATTTTTTATAAAATTCACTCTATAATTAAATTTTTCTTTCTTTTTTACTAAAACTTTTAAATTGTCTTTTATCCAAGCACTGACTTTGCATTATAGTAAATAAGGAGGAAGAAATACTGAAAACAAAATTTGGAAGAGACCCCGACTGTAATTCAGCAGCCCTCATTTGAAATTCCAGGAATTAAGCAGTTTTAAAATACAGTATCTATTATAGTGTAATAGATTCACAGATCTGCATCAAGCAACTCAGGAAATTATTTTTCAGAGTCTTTGGAGTGTTTACTTCTCACGTATGTATGTGAACTAGATTCATATCCCTTTTCAAAGGGACACATATGTATGAGCCTTATTCAAGCACGTGCTGACTCACTTGAAAACACATTTTTGAATATGGTTTCACACTGAGATTAGCCAGCTTCTGTGCTGTTTTCTCTTGAGAGCTGTGCCAATCATTGTCCAAGTTGGTATTTTTCAATACGGAATCAATGTTGCCTTCTACTGGTTGCTTCCCATTTCTCAGGCAAGGCAGAGCCCCTGGGAAACCACCTGGTGCGGTGTTTTCTTAGCATGAAGTTTTTGGGTGGCCAGATGCTGGTTTGTTACCCATTTGCAGAGTTGATCTCACATGGAAATTTGCACAAACAGCAATGAAAGGGTGGGACTGTTGGGTATGGCCATGGTCTCCCTTCAAAGTATCCCTGAGCACAGCCTAGGATGGTGAGAGGGGCCCTGGGAACAGCAGCCCACATCAGGGACCACGTTAATGGTTACACAGCATGGGTGGTTACTAAACACTGGCCCAACCCAAGTTTCTGTAGACTTTTTTGAGTATATACTCAATTCTTAAGCCCCAGCTGATACAAAAATGATACAGGAGATAAACTTAATTCTCCTTACTCCATCCTCTACGCTTGATTATCTAGGCTCCTCGAGCTTTTCCTGTGGTTCTAAGAAACTCCGTATCCATCACAGCAACCCTATGCTTTTTATGATAAATATAAGCAGGTTCCAAGCAGAAGTGTCACCTAAGCATGGAAATAAACAGGAAGTCCCATTTTAAAGTAATGGGCATATACAGAGCAACGCATGGTGTTTCATATGATGAATTTGTAACTGAGTCTTATTTCTGTCAGAAGACAGCATCCTGTGGATTTCAGTGAGATTTGGATCGCTGTTTCTTTCACTATTTCATCGGACAATCCCATTAATTTCTTAGACCATTTAGCAGGGCAGATACGGCACAGAGAGAGATTGAAATACTGAACTGAGGGTAATGTGGCACATATGAAGACTGAAGTGAGGACAACTCAGCAGTTTATAGATTTACATTTTATAAGGATGGATAGTTTGGCTTTGGGAGGTAATAAATTTTTTAGCAGACTTTTTTGTTGTTTAAGAGAATTAATTGGTTTGATTAAAAAGAATCAGCATGTATGTCTCCATAGCATTTTTTATATCTAAATATCTAAAACATATAACATTTTAAATAAGATTAGTATCTTAAAATACAGTCATATATAAAAATATTTTCCAGACACATTTCTTCAGTAGCTTGCTCCAGAATTCAATTGACTTTTTACGCTTAAAGTTAAATATGTATTCTGTGATGTTAAATATCAGATTTTCGCACTATATGGAGTTATTATGTACCTCTAGAATATTGCTATATGATCTTAGCTTTAAAAATGTGGACATGGGAAAGCAAAGATTTTGCATGTTTGTGTATGCCATTGTTTATGTTTATAGCTGGCTTTACAGAGCAAAAAGTGAAATTGTGCATTTCTTTTGCCTCTCTTTATATACTTTCCTTATATAAGCCACATTGTGACAACAGGCATACAACTGTTAAAGTCAAATTTTAAGTCTTCATTCCTGTTCTTTTTCTGAAATTACACATCATTACGAGTTACCAGTTAAGTTACATATTACAACACCATCTCTCCCCATGAGAATAAGGAAACACAAGATAAGGGTAAAATTAACTGGCAAATATGAATGCGCTTCTACCCAATGCTTCTATTTCCATCTAGCCTAGGAAGCATGGCCTTGAAGCAATTAAAGTAGGGTCTTCTCTGTATTGGTACATTTTAGAGCTATGGCAATAAGAGGTCTTGAGCACCATTCTTACTTCACCAAGAAGATCTCTACTGCACTATGTTATCCATGATGCTGAAACAAATTACAGGGGGGAAAAAGTTCTAGGAAACTACCCAAAATGAAATAATAATCTCATTAGAAAAGCAATGTGTATTTTCTTACGTGGCTTCCATTACCATCAATGGTGGAAAATAAGCAAAATAAGTGTGGGAATTCCTGGAATATAGAAGTGAATCTCTAAATCCATTCCTTATGTTTCAGGGTCATACAATCTCATGTTAAAATTCTTCATGGAAGGATTTGTACTTTGGAGAGAGATCAAATATTACATATTTATATACCCATTTGTTCTTCCAGCATCAATCTGGATTCACCTCACTATATTTAGGCACCTCACTAAAGTGCCTCAACTAGCAGCTAGGCCTTTGTCGACTCTCTCTTCAAGTTCAGATGGGATTAATCATCATCTGGGAATGCTTATCTCTATTCTGTACTCTCTGTTTCTTAGGTACCAGAAAAAATCATTGAGTCATTTTATTTAGCAGTAGATTTTCTTACTTGCTGCTTACACACTGGTGTGTACTCAGAAATAACAAAATTTTCTCTTTATTAACTTTCAGTTTTATTTTGGCAGGTTAAATAAAATTCTTCCAATTTTATTCCATATATAGGTTGATAACTGAGCAACATTTCCTGCACCTATTTCAGCTTGAGTTCCTCTTTCTCAGATATGGGTGACTAGAAGAATATGCAGACTTGCAGATTAGTGCTCACCAGGGCCTTGTATAACAGTACTAATATTTCCCACTCTCCCTATGTTTGCATCTTTGTGTAGCCATGACTTGCTGGTTTTGGACTTATTATGAGATAATGTTATTTTTGGAATTATGGTATGTCCACAGGAATCTCCTTCATGCAGCATATAAAATTGACCTAGGTTCACTGCAAACTTGAAACTGCCTGTGTTTATGATTTTACAACTCCCAAGTACTGTCCTGGTTTTACTTGAACATATAAAAACCAAACTGTAAGTGAAACCTACAGAGAAGAGAAGACAATAAATACTTTGTATTCTTAACTGACAGCTCTGCTAATTCAATGTGAATCCCAACCACTAACTTGAGTTATACCCTTTTAAAACTCATCATACATATGGAAGCTTCTGTAGACAATTTAAGATATCAAACCCCCCTCACATAGACACACTTTTCAGTAAGTGTATACATGTGTCACTGGTTAGTCCTGGATTTTTAACTTTGTGAAGAAGTTTTGGTAATGGTAATGATGATGCACACTAGTGCAAGCCTAACAGTCCTATATTTTAATTAATGCATAGGCTTTTTTGCTCTCTGCATAAGAAACATCATTTTCCAGTAGTCCCAACAGATATGATTCTGAAAGCACATGAGGACAAACTCTGCTCAGTACATTGGTGTAAGTTTTAGACAAGACCTGCCCTTTAAAGAGATCATGTTGTTTTTCTTATTGTTTAGCATTACACTTGTTCCAGTACTTTAAAGCTCAATCAAATATCAAAGGGCATCACTGTGGAAGAAGACATGATTTTAAAAAGATAATTAATATGTTTCTGGATAAATATTGAAAAGATTATTTTTAAAAGGATAATATTCTCCCAAAGCTGAAAAGTTACTCTTCCAAGCATTATATGCTCCTTTTAGACTTTCTCTGTATCATATATTTAAATAAGATATGTAAAGCTGACATTTAATGTCATCTTTCCATAAAATAGGACAAATTCATAAGCCAATCTGAATACAGATGATAACAATATACAACATTGGTTCAGAGAGCACATACTCATAAATCCAAGAGCCATTTGAATTTCAACCCCTTATACTTTTTGTAGCCTTCTTCTGCCCTCTTAGGATAGAGGTGTCACCACAGTTCTAAGAAAATAAGAGTTGGTGGAAAACACAGTCAGTTTTGATAGCTACCACTTTGGATACATAGCAAGGAGCTGGAGATTGTCAGTGCAAAGGTCATTGCCTTGTACCAGGTAAGCCAAAAAGCACAAAGTCCCTTTTGTAGTGTTGTATCAGTCTATCTCCAGATCAGAGGCAGAGATGAACTCATCAGATCCACTTGTTAATGAGCAATGCCTTCAGTGGGCAATCCTTTGGGTATCATTATCCTGTTACAAGTTTCAGTTTCATACAAGAGTGCCAATCTAGTTCAGATTTCTCCAACATGCTGTTCTGACTGGTCTCACATACTTGCTCCTTTATTTCCCACTGATGGAGAGGATCCACGATGAGAGGAAGGATACAATGAATGATGCAGTCCATGGTCAGACTTGAAATGGGGAACCTGAGATGTTGGAGCCCAATGACAATGCTACATCAGCTACAGATATCCATTTTGGTCATTAACACCTTGCAAGCAGGTTAGACGTGAACAAAGAATAATTTGGTATCCTTCCCTGGTCCCAGGCAATACTTTGCAGATAAAGAAGTCCTGGAGGAGTCCACCAAGAGATGAGGCTAAGTAGTAGTTACATACCCCAAACAGTGATGGGGAAATACCCAGAATGTCATGAAGAAATATTATGATTCTAAATTTTGATCATGCAAAAGGTTTTTCTACCTGTTGATTCAGAACCCCTTTGTAGTTTTTGTCCTCTATACCAGTGGAGGTAAGGGAGAATCTCCTTTAGCTCAAGCGCTCAGGACACTAGCAAAGAACTTCAGTTGCTCTAAACCAAAGTAACTGGAAAATAGTAATTTATTTGCAGCATATTCTCCATATGTACAAAGCAAGCAGAAAGGTTTTCAGTGAGATGTCCAGCTGGTAAAACCTGGAGTTTCTCCTGTAGCCTCCATTCCCAGCTGGTGTAAATCAAGCACTGTTGTCAGCAGAGGTGCATCAGTTTCCACTGACTGAGAATCTGATACAAAAACTTCAGTAATGCAGTATTGATTTTCACTAGCTGATGACTTCCAACTACAGGTTTTCAGATCATAAGAAGTTAGAGTCTTTCTAATTATTATTATTATTGCGGCCAGACTGCACATGGCTGAGATAACCCAGGAAATTCATTATGTTCTCCATTGCTGTTGTGTTTATTAGAAGTGGGTTACATTTGTTTGTGAGGTCTGTTTTCATACAGGCCTTCAATTTTCAAAAAGGATCTGAACTGAATGAAAGATGAAGGCAATAATATTATTTTCCTCAGATTTAGAAGCCAAGTTAATTAGCAGTTAAAAGAATTTTGACATGTCCAGATAGAAGGCAGGTACAATCAGAATGTATCTTTGCTTTCCCAAGCATGGTCTTGCCCCATTACTTGTAATTATTCCAACATGTACATTATTAAAACCATATGCCTTATTTTTGTCCATTTTTATGTCTTCAGTTTAAGTTTTATAAATATTCTAACAGGCCATTCTAACTTTAAGGATCTAACGGGGTGGCAAATCTGTAAATCAAATTGACTATATCAGGGAACTGTATACAGGTGAGAAAGTATCAGTTACAGCGAAAATAGGATACAGATGTTTATAGAGAAAAAGGAGAAAGAGACAGATCTCTAACGAGGGTTTAGCTCATACTGTATTTTATGACTCTTTTAGAAAAGTTCAATCACTTCAGATAGAGATTTGCACTTTCAGGCATTTGATTTCAACAAGTATGCTTAAGAACAGAATGACAAGTAAACAATGGTTCCAAACATTATTCCCAGCTTAGCATTTTGTTAACAGTATTGATTTAAGGAATTAAGACCAAAAAGAAGCCACGAATGCATGTCTTAAGAGAATATGAGGACAATATTAGTTTATGTAGAAAGCAAAACTAGATTTTATTTTATCAATTAAAAAATCCATAGATTTAAAAATGATCCATATATTCCAATATCATAAGCAGGGGCTTTGATTCTAAATACAATCTGGAGTGCTTAATGGGGAAAATATATCTATTTTCCCCTTTAACATTGTACTAAAACCAAGGAAACTTATGTTGGCCACAGTGATTATAGCCCTAATACAGTCATTATCAATAGTTACATTCCTGATCAAAATAGTATGGAGTTAGGCAAAGATCAATTGCTAACAAATACAATTCAAGCTAATATCTTTGATCCGACAAATAGTTTTCAGAATATCTCAGAACCACAATGTCATCGGTGTCTGTGTATATGAGTAGATGTTCAGACAGATGTTCTTATTTTTCGGTATTTCTTTGAAACATTTCGGTTCATAAAAACCATAGCGTATTACAATCCCACCTGTAAGAGATATTTCAAAGGAATGTGACAAATTAACCTTTCCTAAGAAATACACATTTGATTAAAAGCAATGAGAAACTGCACTTCTGTGACTACCTGGCTATAATCCTGAATGACCTGCTATCTTTCCAGCCTTAGTCAAAATGCATATGCAGCTACATGTTCAGTGGTCATGGGTTTAAGTGTTACAATGCTAACTGTCCTTCACTGTGTATGACCAAGTCATCACCAGCTATGTAGCTCAAAGCTCGAGCCTGTTCAACTCATGGGTCGATCTGAAGTAGAATAAGAGTGAAAGATGGTATGTTCTTTGGCAAGAAAATACTGTGATACAATCTTTAGGTTAACTCACTGACTAGCATTCATGAACACCACTTCTTAGCAATATCAGCTGGTTAGAAGAGACTGTTCTATCTTGCCAAACAAGGCCTTGGTATTTAATAAATTTATACCATCTCCATTGGAATATAGAAGTATAACCAGGGGGTAAACCTTCCAGACTCGGTGATCTCCATCTGGCCCAGAGAACTGAAACACGACTTCTTAGGAGTGCTGGCTGTAATGAAAACACTGCAGCATGTTCTTGACACAGTATACTGCTTGCCTAAATCTATCAGATTAGATTCATGGTCTTCATCCTTATCTTCAAGGCCCACAATATCCCAGAGGTACCATTCAAACATCAAGTACTCGGTATTCTTGCGTGCATGCTTATAAACAAAATTCAAAACAAACCTCTTTTCACAGACTGATTATGAGAGAAATGTGGTGAATATAGCCAATTTATTTAATGTCTCTTTATAGGCAGCCAGATAGTCTGCTGAAGACTATAAAGCCTATGTAAAACAAAAGACATGTACTATCAGACTGGCTTCATGAGCACTTGAAAAGAATATGGTCCCTTAAGGTTTCCTTACAAACAGGATAATAGCAGGGCATGTTGTCAGATTCCCATGCTCTCCTCTTGCAAACATTATTTTGTAATTCTTGAAAGAAACAGAGAAAATAAACCCAAGATGAGAATTTGACTACTGTTGATGGTAGTATACAACCATATTTTACTAAGATGCTTCAGAAATATGAAAAAAGGAAAGTCTGTAATAAAATAATTAATATACCAACTATTAAAGGAAGCATGTAGTAATTAATAACACAGCGAAGAGCTTCCATCATGGAAAAGGACAATAATGACTACATCTGTTCTACAGGAAAGATGTTGTAAAATAACCCACCGAAGCTTAAAGTTCCTGAATTTGTTTTTTTTGTTTTCATAGAGAGTGTCATTTATAGGAAATCACACATTCAGTACTGCTTCATAAAAATTTCCTGCAATGCAACATTTTTATTTTTGAGCATAGCTTGCATTAGAATACAAATCAAAGCTTTAATGTGTCTAATGCAGCTACCTTTTCTTAGAAAAAGGGCTCTCTACAACATAGGGTGCCTCGTTGAGAAAGAGATTAGAAATGGAGATGCAAAACAAGGTCCCTGAAATATAAGAGCACCCATGAATAATAATAATAAAAAGTATATGACACCTGGGATGTTAGAATCTCACAGGAAATTAACTAATAGGCTGGATTCCTTTTACAGTTAACAGAGGGAGGTACTGCCTTTGCAGGTTAGGACAATTTGTCATCTTTCTGGAGGCATCTGTTCTGTTGACACATGGACTGGAGGTGCTCAGTGGGAAGCATACCTATCTCTAAGGTTCAAGCACTTATGTTTCAATAAGGCAATAACAAAGTTAGGCAGCTAATTTAGGATTGATTCGGTTCTACCATCAGCTCGTAGTTTGTGCTGACAGCAGCTCATTTTGACCACATGCTTAAATAAACTGTGTGGCTCCCAGAAATAGCTTGGTTTGTAGAGGTGTCTATGCCTGAAGTGTATGTATGCCATTTTAAAAATGCAAACTAAGAACTGATGGAAGTTATGGTTAGGAAAATAATAGCAGCAGCTATAATTTCTTATGATAGCATCATACTTCAGGATGTAGGTGCAAATGCATCTGTCACTGACACTTCCTGAATTTCTCATCCACTGTTATAGAGTCACTGTCTGACTCAATGGCAGCTGGATCCAAGAGGAACTCTTACCATCGATTCCCTGTAGTTCAGTGTTACATATTAGGATTAAAAGATACAAGAAAACATAGAGGAAGGATTTAAACCAGTAGTTATAAAATTCTATGTAAAGGGGCTGTGGTGAAATGTTAGTAGTTGCCACAGACAGCAATGCAACTTTAGCATCAAACTTGTGTTTGAAAACACTTTAAAGAATATGTACATTTAACTAACATGCATAAAGTGATTTATCATGGCCTTCGGTAGGAGAACTATGTCCTAAGCTACTGTGATATCTCAGATGAGAAGCGAGTGACAGCAAGTTGATATGACATGCATACAACTCGATGATTATACATAAAACACGAATTAATGCTGCCATGTTTGAAGACTTCTCTAAAATTAAAGCAGCAACAGATTTCTCCAGTTGCACTTCTGTTATCCTGAACGTATTTCTATTTCAGAGATAGGCAGCTCTGCTGGCTCCAGGAGCTGTGTGCTGAACATTCCACACAAGTCGAGTGCCACAAAGCCATAAATACCGCATAACCACGGAGGTGAAACATGGAGTGGGCCAGGAGCTCTTCTTTCTTTCTTTTTTAATGCAGAAGATCTACTGAATATGTAGACATGTTTCCTTATAACTTGATAGTGTATAACTGATGATGTGCCCCAAGGTGTGACGGTTCAACCATTTTTGTAGTCTGAGGGTCTCTATTAGCACCAGGATATGACAATGATTAGGAGATCAAAGCCCAACACTGTAAAAAGGTACTGCCAAAGGTAACAGGTATGGAATTATTACACATATTTTTTGTCATCTCAGTGCTTTCCCCCTGTAAATAATTATATCTCCTGTTCACTTATTCATATCTTTTTAAAATTCACTGTTTTATTTATAATCTTTGAATTTATTTGCATGCACTCTACCCTCTCAACTGAAATGCTAATAAAGAATAATAATTTGCAATAATAATCATATTTTCAATCTTCCATTTTATTGTAGAGCCTGCTTTGTCTACTAGCTTATACATATAATTCTTCTCTAGGTTCACTAGTAAGAAACTACCGTATTATGAAAATAATGTTTCTGAAACTGTAATTTACACTCTGTGTTAGGGAAAGTCAGTCGCATTAAGTAATGCACATTTTAGGGGATATATTAGATATCAGGAATGCTATTCATGTCTGAGAACTCCCTACTGATGAGGTGTGAAAGATTGTTATGTATCATTTGAGGAATGGTGATGCCTGAGACTGGGACCTCATTTCTGTTCTATCTAACTTCATTTAATTTACAATGAAGGAAGAAAGGAAGTGATGGTTGGTGTGGAGTCATGGTACCAGGTGACAAGTGATTTATTATGATAATGTCAGAGATTTGGCTTGGCTGTGATGTTTTCTCTGGAAAAGTAGTAGGCATTAATGTAGTTTGTTTATCTGCTACATGCAATGAGATTTGGCAGCACATTTTCTGTGTTGAACAGCAATGTTTCCTTCAATCACTACCTCTGTGACAGGCTTTATGAATATTTAGAGGGCCTTTATTTCCCCCTTTTCCTTCCCTAACACATGCTTTTCACATCTCCTGCCAAATAGATTCCCAGCTTCATCTCTTCGCTTATTCCCACCTCCTCAGTACCCCGAGTACCTCAATATCCTCAGTACCAGAAAATACCAAGTGATAATATTGTGTTTGTGTGGCAAGGTTTTGGTAGCAGGGGAGCTGCAGGGGTGGCATCAGTGAGAAGCTGCTGGAAGGTTCCTTTGTCTCTAATAGACTCAATGACAGTGGGCTCCAAGACAGACCCGCTGCTGGTCAAGGCCAAGCCAATTAGCAATGGCCATAGCTCCTCTGGGATAACATATTTAAGAACGGGAAAAAAAACTGCTGTTGTGAGAGAAACAACTCTGCAGACACCAATGGCCATGAAGTAGGACAGGAAGGAGGTGCTCCAGCCACTGGAGCAGAGATTCCCCTTCAGCCCATGATGAAGGTCACAGTAAGGAAGACTGTCCCCTTGCAGCCCATGGAGGTCCATGGTGGAGCGAATATCCACCTGCTGCCTGTGGAGTACTCCAAGCCAGAGCAGGTGGGTGCCCAAAGAAGGCTAGGACCCCATGGAAAGCCCACATTGCAGCAGGTTCCTGGCAGAATCTCTGGTCCCATGGAAAGAGAGGAGCCCACACTGGAGCAAGTTGACTGGAAGGATTTGTGACCCACACTGGAGCAGTTTGTGAAGAAGTGCAGCCCATAGGAAGGACTTATGTTGGAGAAGTTAATGGAGAACTGCCCCCTGTAGGAAAGACCCTATGCTGGAGCAGGGGAAGAGTGTGAGTAGTCCTCCCCCTGAGCAGGAAGAAGCTGCAGAAACAGTGTGTGGTCAACTGGCCACAACCCACCTTCCCCATCCCCCTGTGTCACTGGAGGCGAGGAGGTGGAGAAAATCAGGAGTATAGTTAAGCCTGGGAAGAAGGGAGGGATGGAGGGAAGGTGTTTCAAGATTTAGTTTTTATTTTCTTATTATCCTACTCTGATTTGACAGGTAATAAATTGATTTCCCCATGTCTGTTTTGCTTATGATGGTAACTGCTGAGTGATTGGGCTGCTTTGGTGGACGCCTGGTATCCAGTCAGGGTCAACCCAACACACCTGGTCATCTTGCACAACTGTCTCTCCATTGTGATTTCAGCACACTTTCTTCAACCCTAAAACTAGTGGAAGTATAGGTAGCAGGAAAAGTGAGCTAACAGGAAGGCATGGGATGGTATAAAGCAAAACACAGATAATACAACTTCTGAGCACTCAAATAACACTAACTCTGACCCCATTCCACCCACGCACATGTCGGCAGGATGTGGTTAGTCAGTCTGCAAGAACCTGTGTTAATGATTTCTAATTCTCACCACCTGCAGCTCACTTAGGAATTTGCACAACTTGCAGGAAGCATCATATGAACCCACTCAAATGTCTACCTTTCCTGAAATAGAGATGTTTTGAAAACCTAACGGATAATAGAGGAAAAAAAAACAGAAGAAAGACATTTCAGACGAACTTGTTCTGTAAGGGATAGCAGTGAACACAGAAAACTTTGGTTCAGTCCCAAGTATGGCTGTGGGAGTGCAACAGTCCTGAGGCGTTGCCATGTAAAATGAACAGAAGAAAGCAAGTGGAGGATGTATTTACTCTAATTTATGACCAGTACGTAGCTACAGAGGTCTTGATTCAACATAAACTCCACCTAAGCTTTGATACCTCTTGTTGGCTTTAGGCTTTCAGAGGCAGCCAGCCAATAGGAAATGCTAAACTCAGAGATTTAAATGGAAATTAGGCTGGGGGAAAGAATTGTTATTATAGACGTGTTTCTCCTTGATATTAAGATGATTTTAAAAATATATATGCTTGAGCACTTATGATATTTCTCAAGTTTTCTCTATGGCCAACTCAAAAAGATTTTCAGTCTTTTTTATTTATAATAAAAATCAGAAAATACCAGTGATACTAATGACAAAGCCATATAATTTATTTGCATGTGTTTTGAAATACAATGTTTTTGAATACAAGGAAAGAAGGGGCTAGATAGTTTTTGATTTAGATTCTAATAACAATTCAATGTGTAATAAAAGTTACCAAGTGAATTTTACGAATTTACAACCAGGCTGCTGGAAAAACATGATCAACAATAAATAATTACAAGCCATTTGCAATGTACACAATTATAAGATATCTTGGCTCTGGGAGTCTACTGAATGCTCAGTTTCAACTTGCCTAGTGTATTGTAGTTTCAAATATTAAAAAAAAAATTCCCTCTACAGTACTACGCTGATTCTACCATCACTCCAATCTAATGGGAAGTACATCTGTGAAGGATTTGCAGATGACATTTTGACTGCAGAGTCACAAGCCATAGAGAGCAAACACAGATGTTGAAGCCCCAGAAGGTGGTATTGACTTTCCCAGGAAAGGTTTGATCATGTCTTGGTAGGAGCATGCTCTAATCCCAGTGGGATAACATATGACCCCTTTTAAAAATTTTTATTTTTCCATTAAAATTACAACCCTAAATACCGATGAATTAATTACATGAAGGAGGTCACAGGTGTACTCTTCACAGAATCACAGAATCACAGAATTGTAGGGGTTGAAAGGGACCTCTGGTCGAGCCCCCAGCCAATGCAGGTTTGCCTAGGGCCAGTCACAAAGGAATGCATCCAGATGGGTCTTAAAAGTCTCCAGAGAAGGAGATGCCACAACCTCGCCGGGCAGCCTGTTCCAGGGCTCCATCAACCTCAAGGTAAAGAAGGTGGAACTTCCTGCATTCCAGTTTGTGCCTGTTGCCCCTCATCCTATCACGGGTACCACTGAAAAGAGACTGGTCCCATCCTCTCGACACCCATCCTTCAGATATTTATTAATATTGATAAGATCCCCTCTCAGTCTTCTCTTCTCCACACTAAACAGCCCCAGGTCTCTCAGTCTTTCATACTCAAGAGAGATGTTCAGGTCCCTTAACCATCCTCATAGCCATCTGTTGAAATCTCTCCAGTATTTCCCTGTCTCTCTTGAACTGAGGGGCCCAGAATTGGACACAAGACTCCAGATGTAGCCTCACCAGGGCAGAGTAGAGGGGTAGAGAAACCTCTTTTGACCTGCTGGTCACACTCTTCTTAATGCACCCCTTGAAGCAAAGATATTCATCTTAGAGTGACTGGAGGATTTCAGCCTTGTAAAAAGAGTGAAAACTACTATTACTGTGTCAATGTTAGTATAGGTCATGCATGACTCTAGACTTTAGATCAGACTATTTTTAATCCATGATCCAGATCCTCCTGCATTTTATTTAGTGTAGAAAGGCTTGTTTGTCCATTCACTCTATCATGCTGGTCTTTCACAGGATTTGCAATATATAATAGAATTGGAGGTAGGTGGGTAGCAAAATTGTGGCCAGAAAACAAATTTCAGGACAGCATATACTGTACACAAATGAATGCTTTCTTCTGAGTAGTCCTTTGCAGTAATCTTTTGCAAGTTACTCCATCCATCTCAAGTGGATGTGTGAAGTACTACTGCATTGTGAAATGAAGGATTATACCTCCAAAAAGAATCCAAATTGGTGCTTATCCAATTGGTGCATTCTGCCATAAGGGGCTTCTTGGACACCTGTGGGCCACTCAGAGGACTTCAAAAGGGACTGCAAGGTAAACATTAGTCAAGTGTTCTGTAATAGTAAATAAGTCTTGATTCTTGCTGTAACACAAAGATTTGAAAAATCCCTGCGTTAAAAATAGAGTTATCCTTTTTTCTAGGTATGAGAAAATTTTGTATCTACAGAGGCCAATCTCCTTGGATTGCAAGGCAACACCATATGTATCTCTTCTTATTCACATGAAGAACTTACCAGATGTTTGCCAACTTTTTTGAGGGCTATGAATTGCTCCCTGTTTTCTGGTGGGTTTGTCAGTAAGATCAATTACTGGAATACAGCCACATTTCAGTGTGACTTCAAATGCTAATTTTTAATGTGAAATAGTAAACTTGCTGATGAGTAATTTTTCCTTCCAAGAGGTTTAATTATTTAGCCTCCCCATTCTCTTTGACTGATGTATATTCCTTTTATTGGCTACCGTGACAATGAAGAAATTCAGGATAACATGTGAATAAAAATGATCTGTTCCCTCAGGTATATAACTTCTCTCTAAGTTTTCTTTGAAGTAGCTGAAGCAGCAACAGAAGTCTGCTGAACTACTTAAGCCAATTGTAGAAGTATTTTATTAATAAGCATAATTTCTTTGAATTGTGGGGAACATCTGCTAAATTGACATGAAATTCTCTATCCTTCTTCTAGAGTTGTTTTAAACTGCCTGTGTTGATCACTGCACTATTTCCCATAAACTTTAAAATAGGCAGAGTGAAAGATAAACTGTTGCTGTTGTGTTCATCGGTCATGTAGAAAGAACATGAGAGAGGCAAAAGCTCAGCTAGAAATCAGTCTGGCCACTGTGCCAAGAGATAATAAAAAGCAATTTTACAAATACATTAATAACAAAAAAAACCAGTCAGAGAGAATCTCCATTCTTTATTGGACGAGAGGGGGAACATTGTCACCAAGGATGAGAAAAAGGCTGAGGTACTTAGTGCCACCTTTGCCTTGGTCTTTAATAGCCAGAGCGGTTCTCCTCAGGGCACTCAGCCCCCTGAGCTGGAAGACAGGGATGGAGACCCTCATAATCCAGGAAGTGGTAGTCAATGACCTGCTATGCCATCTGGACAGGCACAAGTCTATGGGGCCAGATGAGCCAAGCCGCTCTCCATCACTGGTCAGCAATCCTTGTAAACAGGAGGCGTCCAAGATGACTGGAGATTTGCTGATGTGATGCCCATCTACAAGAAGGGCAGGAAGGAGGATCCCGGGAACTACAGACCTGTCAGCCTGACCTCGGTACTGGGGAAGATTATGAAACCGTTCATCTTGGATGCGCTGATGCGGCAAGTGCGGTACAACCAAGGAATCAGGCCTAGCCAGCAGGGATTCAAGAAGGTTAGGTCCTGTTTGACCAACCTCATCTCCTTCTATGACCAGGTGACCCGCCTAGTGGGTGAGGGCAAGGCGGTTGGTGTTGTCTACCTGGGCTTCCATAAGGCATTTGACACCATCTCCCACAGTATCCTGTTGAACAAGCTGGCAGCTCAAGGCATAGACAGGTGGACTCTTCAGTGTGTTAAAAACTGACTGGATGGCTGAGCCCAGAGAGTTATGGTGAACAGAGTTAAATCCAGATGGTGGCCAGTCACAAATGAGGTCCCTCAGGGCTCAGTTTTGGGACAGTCTTGCTTAATATGGATGAGGGGTTTGAGTGCTCCCTTAGTAAATTTGCAGATGACACGAAATTAAGCAGGAGTGTTGATCTTCTTGAGGGTATGAAGACTCTGCAAAGGGGTTGGGACAGGCTGGATTGATGGGCTGAGGTCAATTGTATGAGGTCTAACAAAGCCAAGTGCTGGGTCATGCACTTTGGTCACAACAACCCCCAGCAACGCTACAGGCTTGGGGAAGAGTGGCTGGAAAGCTGCCTGGTGGAAAAGGACCTGGGGATGCTGGTGGACAGCTGGCTGAACATGAGCCAGCAGTGTGCCCAGGTGGACAAGAAGGCCAATAGCATCTTGGCCTGGATCAGAAATGGTGTGACCAGCAGAAGTACGGAGGTGATTGTGCCCCTGTACTCGGCACTTGTGAGACTGCACCTTGAGTACTGTGTCCAGTTTTGGTCACCACAGTACAAGAAGGATATTGAGGTGCTGGAGCAGGTGCAGAGAAGGGCAACAAAGCTGGTAAGGGGTCTGGAGAATATGTC
>VZZY01009941.1:0-23435 GCA_013400335.1 Eurystomus gularis | reverse complement strand
TTTTTTTTTTTTTAATCTGGGAAAAGTTTGCAACATCTAACATGTCCATTACATTATAACAGTGGACAACATGACGTATTTCCTTTATCATAACAAATCCAGAGGTATAGTTGTTTGCCTGGCAGCAAATTGTCTGAGGCACTTGATGTTTTGCAGAAAGTCTGGAAGAAATCCTCTTTGGCAGTTCTGAAGTGAGTCATGTATTCTACAGAAGATATCATTGCTCCTTTTACTCCGTGTTGCACTTTAGAAAAGAGCATTTAGGAGAGATCATAAATGTATTGTGAACTAGTAATGATACCATTTAGGGCAATACAGCAAGAATTTGCACTGTATCTTTTAGTTTTGGCTGTTGTCTCCTTGGTATCAGTTTCATACTGGTGTGTTTCTATTAATCTCAGCAAGCTACAGTGTCAGTAAAAGGTAAGCTGTGTCCTGTGTGCATATCCATGCTAAGGGAGATCTACCACCTACAAGAGGCAGCTGGAGGCCATTTGGGGTATGCCTCGCACCCTTAGTTATAATGGGTGCACAGACAGTTCACTGGTGACACCTTTATGCAGATGCCTAAATTTAGGTATCTTGAACCAAAGTTGGTTACACAGATTATTTTCTATGGTACTACAGGGGACCAAATCATGTGACAAGGGGGTAGCAAAATCAGTTATATGGATTTGTTGTTTCATCAGACTTCTTTCTCTCTCAGCCTTTGTTTCATACTTCTGTGGAGTAGGAAGCACTTCATTTTGTAACTGAATAGTACCACTACTAAGTCCCTGGCTAGGGCTCCAAGTGTTTTAATAATACAATTATATTCTGTACTTTTCTGTGCTGTTGCAAGGGACAACCAAATACTGCCCTTCAGTCAATTGAACATAATGACTAGAACAGAGGCTAGGGTGCCTGGATGAATAAAAAACATGGGTTATTCTCATGCTATTTATGTACATGAATTTTCTGGCAAAGTATACAGTAAGAGAAATGATAGCAGACATCACTAACTATAAGTAAATCATGGAAAGTATTCACAAAAAATATTTCTAATCCTATTTTATGGAGGAAGAAAGTAAGCATACAAAATTGAGGGTTTTATGCAAACTCACCCATGGAGCCTATAGCAGAATTGAGAACTGAGTCAAAGCCTCTTTCCCATAGCAACTTTAAGGGTTTTTCCCTATTTATTTTTCATTATTTGTCCGTCTGCTGATGGACACCTAATTGACAAAAGTCATGTTGAGCTCAGAGCCTCAAAAAAATCCCAGAAACTGAAATAGCACAGAAGTAATTTCTCCACCAAAAGTTGAATAGATTAGTGTCTTCATGTGTCCCCCTTCAGCTCTCAGTAACCACAACTGCAGATACCTCTCCTTGTAAAAACTTGAGCAACAGCCCAGAAAATTGATTTGTTTGCACCACAAATCTCATAGAAAGATGAAAGGAATGGAAATTGCTGAAACAAAGCAAGACCCAACTCAGAAAAATTGATAACAGAGCTAATAAAGTTCAAAGTCAAAGTGCAATTCTTTGAGTGCCTGGCAAAGAGAACAGTGTATTAAATGCAGCATGTAAATGAAAAATCTTTTGGACCCTGTGGATCTTAGATCAGTGGCACAGTAAGAACAGAAATTTCTAAGACCACATTCTGGTCATGATTTTTATAACCAGAAAATGCTGTTCTAAACTAAGAATTAAGACTTGGTGATTCTAAAATCAGTAGGAATCTTAAAAGAAGCTGGTCCTTACATATCCCAAGACATAGATTTTTTTGTTCTGAAATTCCTGTAGTTAGCCCATAATGTGTTTTCAAATTGCAATATATATTGAATAAAGCATAAAAATCAGTGCTAAGGAGCTGAAGTGCTGAAGAATTGATCATACTGATATTTAACGATGATTTAGCATGCTCAGTGACAAAAATTGCTTGGAATTTTCAGCTGGAATTTCTTTTTGTTTTCCATAATTTCAGCTTTATATTATTTTCTCTTTCTATTGATATAAAAGCTTTCAGTGTTACAAATTAATGTAGACAGCTATAGAATTTGAGTAGAAAACGTCTTTAACTTCTCCATGGATAAGCAACAGCTAAAGCTAAAGTTTGGTTTCCCAAATATTGGACAATACTTATAGCTCTTCTATGAGTGCTTTCCAATTCTTTTTTTTAAATATAGTCCATGAAATTTGAGAACAAAATCTGGATATGGTTTTCCAGGAATGATCTAAGTAGCTTTTCCTATCCACTTCATAGAGAAAGGAACTTAAGAAAATTTTGCTCTTTTTTTTCTTCACAAATACTATTGGTTCCACTATCTAGAAAGATGTATTAATCCAGCCTTCCCTCAACTGAGGATTGCCATTTACTTATTCAAATTATTCAGCTTGTGGGTCACCAAAACCAAGAGAGTTCCAGCTAGCTTTATGAATGAAAAAGTTGTAAATGACTCCCAAACATAGACTTCTGCGTGGAATTATAATACTGTTGTTGCTTTGATGCTCCCTTTAACTTTGTATTCTTGTCCCTTTCGTAGTTTATGAATTAGTTGGGCATCAGAAAGAAAATCCTGAAATGATGCACCAGCAGCATTTCAAATGTCAGGTCAAAGCTCCAAAAACTCTTCAGCGAAACAAGAAAAAATCATGTAAAAACAAATTCTTCTTCTGTTTCAGTGTAGTCAATTTAGTCTTCTTGTTTTGCTTTTTATTGTGTCACAGGATTAACGAAGAGTTTGCTGTGTCAAAATCTTACAGCCTACTGACCCAATTTTTGACCCTAAAATGCTGTCTGATACTAGCTATTTTCACCATTTCTGAGTTTGATCTGACCTCTAACCTGAATTATACACATTTCCAATATAAACCCCTTAACATATGCAGCCTTAGAGATTTTGGGTTCTGATTCAGTCCATTTTCTAGTAATGATGTTGCGGTGGAATTTGCTCCAGTGTTTAATAAATTGTAAATGCTATGTATTGTGCCATTTACTCCACTGCTATATTAGCCCTCAGACAGATAAAACTATAGGGTTAAATTTCCTTCCAATGTGTCATGGTGAAAATAAAGATAAGAATTAAGGAAGATTCATGCCAAGAATGAAACAAGACTAGGGATTATTAATCAGTGCTTTTTATATCCCTGTTTCATGATGCTTTCAAGAGCCAATGGGAGATGATATCCAAGTGTCAGAATTAATGGCCATAACATGCTCTGATAGAAATAAAAGAATTTAAAAAATCACTTGGGGCACTATACTGCAATAACACGTGCTTGCAATGCCATATAGGGTAGACATGTTTGAACGGTGTTACCTTACATTAGTGTGAGTAGTGGACATGCAGATACATCAGTGATACTAAGGAATTCTAACTTCAGGCTCTTGAGTCTGGCCTGAAAGCCTGCTTCCAAATGTGATTAGGCTCAGCTTCTGTTTTTTAAAATGCACCCGTAGAGTCTGATTTGCCTCAAGACATTTCTCACAGGCACTGTCTGAGCATAAGTTGGTTCTTTCTTTTTCTTTGGACGGTTTATTATTTTTTAGTGAAAATGAACCTGTCTTATCTCTACTCAAATTAGCTCCCCTGTTTTAGTTTTCCAGCATTAGAACTCATGTATGGCTATGAATAGGAGCTCAGAAGCTGAAGAAGTAAAACATGTCTTTAATCCACTGAATTCAGTGGAGTGAAGAATTTGGTGTAAAATTTTTTTCTGCTTCATTTTTGTACAGCTTGGCAGGGCACTTTTTCCCTGGATGAGTCCCACACAGTCTTGCTCCCCCAGCCACCTGTCAAGATCTTTCCTGTGGTCTATAAAACCAACAGCCTAGCTCAAAGCCTCTTGTCGCCATAGTTCATGCTGTGTCCCCTGTTGTGTGTCCTCTCTGCCCTCTCTATTACAATTTTCATTACAGAAGATACAAAGGAAGCAAGCAGCCACCTTATGAGAAAGCCATGCCACAAGTATGTCATGAGCAACTTTTTTGAAAGATTCCATTTTCCTATGGGCTTCTAGGGTTAGGTTTGCAAATCACCAGCCTTGGAAATAAAGAAAATACCTTCCCACCTCTTAGATTAAATAAAAATGGTCACCTGGTAAATGTTTTTAATTCAAAGATGGTTATAAGAAAAACTGTCATGTGAAGTAGGGGTTGTATTTCTGTTCTTTATTTTTATGTTGTATGTTTCTGAACAGACTGCATCCACTAAGCCATGTGAATCATATAATTACAGTTAGCCCTCCCAACAGTCCTATCAGAAATTAAGGTTTATATAGGCAGTCTGTGATAACCACTTATTATTTTTCTCCAGCTCACTTAGCTGTGAATTTTTATGGGAAGTATTTAAATAAGCTTTCCACTTAGTGGAGACGACTGGCAGAAAAAAAAAAAAAATGGAGGAAGCTCAGAGGGATTTATTAGAACAAAAATTTTAACCACTGTACTGCAAACGCATCAGTTTTTTATAGTCTTGTACATCATTTTGCCTTTAATCAATATCACACAGTGCAAACTGTGACATAGACAGGACTTGATAGATAATCTGAGGCAATGATAAAATGTGTATACTTAATAACCGCATTAATAAAATATAAAATTAGTAATAAATTTTTCCTTCTTCTCTGGATTTGAGTTTCATATCTTCCCCATTTTCTATATCTTTTAGGTCAAAATGAGAGATTCCCCCCTCCCCTCCCCGTATCTATAAAATAACAGCACAGCCAAGCACAACTTCTGTTCCCTTTGGGACTTTTGTGTGTTCTTTATCATTTTAGAGTTGGTTGGAAATATTGGTATTGATTTTTTTTATTCCATTATTTTCTTTTTATAAAGTTGAGATTTTTATGCACTTTTTCACTGTAGTCTGTAAAGGTTACAGTCTTAACACTGATCATTTTTATTTTATATTTTATTTTTATTAAAGGAAAATATTTTCTGAGGTTTTTTTATCCCATCATGAGTTTAAAGGAAAGGAGTGAGACATTTCATTCTTTCATCCAAATAAAGTAAATTGAAGTTTAAAATGAAGGTATTGGAATTTTGCTAGTATGAAACCAAAAAACAGTTGGGAAAATACATTCTTTCCCAAACATTAATAACTTTCTAAATAATAATCTTTTTCCTTCATCATATGCTCTGCCATCTTTAATAGAGATTGACAGGGAATTCTTTATTTCCTGCAGATTTAAAAATTCTATTTTTTTTCTTTTTTATTTAGAAGCAGATTGAAATAAAAAAAATAAAAATTTTATGTGACACAATATTTCAGAAAATCTTTTGGGGCTAATCAAAACATTACTGTTTTGATTTTGTTCCCCTAAGATGCTTTGAAGTGAAAAATCAAAACATTTCTCTAGAAACACCAAAATGGGACTTTTCAGCAATTCTGAAGCCTGTCATTGCTGGTTTTGATCCTTGAAATTAATTTTACCAACCCACAGACACAAGAATTGTTGAATTAGTGCACATTTGTGCCCACAGGAGGGAGTAGTATGTGTAAGGATAGTTTTCTGTGTTTTATGTTTCTCCTATAGCTTCATTCACATCCAATTGGACAGTTTCTAAGCACAGATTTAACTTTAAATTTGTGTTTAAGCATTCCTATGAACGAAACATTTAAGCATGTTCTTACCTTCTTCTGACCCCAGGAATATGTAAATCTGTGCTTCAATGCTCTGTTGAATAAGGATACACTTAAATTCCTCAATAGCACATTGCAGAGCTGAGGCTTTTAAAGAGGGATGCATGGACATAAGACGAAAGAGCATCAACCATCATCAAAGCTCAGACTTTTCATTTCATTGCTAAGACAAGAAAAAATATGCTTTAGAAAGATCTGTATCGGGTTAACTACTTCAATGGGGAGATGATACTGATGTAGCACTATCTATCCTCATCAGTTACAGAAGGTCTGAACCGATTTATAATGCACTGAAAGGATCCTTTTACAAACCATCAGCTCTTCGACAGGGATTTAAAAACTGGGTCAGTTCCAAAAGGAAGGAAAAAAAAAAAGAAGAAAGAAAAATGTTAAAAAGAAAAAGAAGGATTCACTAAGAATGATGTTTAAAAAAGAGCAGGTCATATGTTTAGCAACAGACATTTCCTAGGCAAATCCTTATGATAAGCTTAACCATAGTTTTTTATTCTTTTCTTTATGAAAGCCTTTGTTTATAAAAAAGGGAGATAAGATTTCTTTAATAAAAGGAACAGGCATCCATCAAAAAAGACTGTATGTCTGTGTAACTCCATGCTGGCCTTACTCCTATTCTCTTCTAGAAATCCAGTACGGGTCACTCAAACTGATAGAATGGACCTTTATTCCTACTTGGTATGGCCAGTTTTGTGTTCTTATTGGATGAGACACAGAGGATGGAAGAGATCTGACATGCTTCATCAGCAAGCCTGTTCTTTATTTTCATGTTTAAGCCATTTTGAAAATTGGGATTTTTTTAATGAAAACCTATATTTTGCTTGCGTACACACACAAGAGGCTGCACCAGTTCAGTGAAGGCTCCACCAAGGTGCCCTTTCCATCTCCTTTGTCATGCACCATCGGTGAGCCACATCCCACCAGTGTACTTTAACCAACCTGGAGGGTCATTAATGGAGGCTGAAGGACTGTCTGTACAGAACAAAGACTTTAGATCTCACCTGGAGCACTGCGTCCTGCTCTGGAGCCCCCAGCAAAAGAAGGATGTGGACCTGTTGGGATGTTTTCAGAGGAGAGCCATGAAAATTATTAGAGGGCTGGAGCACCTGTCCTATGAAGACAGACTGAGAGAGTTGGGGCTCTTCAGCCTGGAGAAGAGAAGGCTCTGGGGGGGACCTTATAGCAACCTTCCAATAGCTGAAAGGGGCCTATAAGAAGGCAGGAGGAGATCTGTTCTTGAGGGCCTATGGTGACAGGACAAGGGGGAATGGCTAGAAAAGGGTAGATTTAGAATAGACATTAGGAAGAAGTTCTTTAACATGAAGGTGGTTGAGCACCGGAACAGGTTGCCCAGAGAAATGGTCATTCAGGGTCAGGCTTGATGGGGGTCTGAGCAACCTGACCTAGTTAGAGATGTCCCTGCTTATTGTAGGGGGTTTGGACTAGATGGCCTTTAGAGGTCCCTTCCAACCCAATACATTCTGTGATTCTATGATATCTAGCTTAACCACTAGAAGTTTCTTTTGACACTAGGAGGGCTGATGGATGTGAGCTGATGGACTGATTCAAGATCTAAAAATGTGATGATGTTTCTGTTACCACTTTACATGAGCAGGCAGGCACCGCAAAGGTTAGATATGTTCATTTATAAGACCTCCTGAAATGCTGAAGATCTCTGAGAAGAAACTAAAGACAGTCAAGAATTTTTTGATTATACTTTTGCCAAAAATGTTGAGTGATCAAAAATAATGATCCTTTGCTGTAAGGAGGGTCATTTTAAGTGACCTTCTTTACATGAAGAAACACTGGAATACAAGTTCTGAGTTCTTAGGCTTTTGTTTAACTTGTAAGTCTTACACAGCCTACAGAGATATAAAAACTCCTTCGAATGCTACTGTATTTTCATATTTTTACACAGTTTAGAGCTCAGCTCACCCCTTCTACCCCTTTTGTTCCAGTTCTTTTCCATTCAATTTCTTCAGGTGTGCACTACATTGCAAATATGCCTATAGGATCAAAGAAATCACTAGATTGAACCAGCCAGTCCCATTCCCTGTTTCTAACCAGAGCTGGCCAATACCAGAATATTCAGAGGAAGCTTTAACCAACCTGCACAGTACAAGGTGGGATAATCTGGCCCACATTTCCATCATACTTATAATAGCTTTCGGTTGTTTTAAACATTAAATAATAAGATTTTAAAAAGCATTTTGTTCAGTTATTCTTGTTATCCAAGTACATCTCCAAACTATTTTTGAAACTTGTGAAATTCTTTGTCTCAATAGCTTATTTTGACAATGACTGCATAGTCTGTGTCTATGAGAAAAATATCTTCAGTATTCATTTTGAATTTGCCTTGGATGGTATTTCTTCATCATGTTTCTATTCTTATGAGCTATTTTGTTGTCAGTGTCTGATTCTTTCTATCAGCAAAGATCATAAAGCTGTAAGTCAGGATAGCAATGATTAACCCGATACCTGTCTCTAGTAGTGGACAATGTAGAAGAATATGAGATAATTCTTCAGTGTTTACAAGCCTGCAGAAACTTCACCTCATGGCAGACTCTTCTGCCATGAAGAAAAAAAATCTGGGGACTTTCTTCCATGTATTTGGTCCATTCATTTTTAACTCATACACATTTTTATCATGTAACATATTCTGATTTTCACAAGTTATATGAAGTACCACATTGATTTAATTTTCCAGATCTGACACCTAATAGCTCCATTTAGTTCTTATATTGGAAGAGACAGTAAATAATGATTCCCTTCTGGTCTGCTCCTTGACTCTTATTAGTTTATAGACTTATGGCATATCTCCCTCACTACCAAGTCAAGAATTGTGCAGACCTGTAAGGAGGAAGAACTCCTGCCCAGATAGTAACACACAGCCTCTTGGGCCTTTCAAGCTCCCACCCAGAATGGCACAGGGCCTCTTGAACACCAGGAGAAAAACAGATATATTTTTATGTGCTTTCTTTGTGCCACTAGCTTTGCTGAGGCTTAGGATATATTTGCTTCTCTAGGACATTGTGCACTGCATTCAAAGCTAAATGAAATATCCTCCTACAGAGACATAATCCAAAGGCAATCTCTGAGTAAAAGGACAAGCCCTGCAATCATCCTTCATGACATTATTTTGGATTAATTGTTTCTAAACAAAGAGAAAAAATATCTGTTTCTCTGGGCAATTTTAAATCCCCCAAACGCCTTTGTTAATTGGAGATCTTTTGGGAAGGGTCATGGCACTTTTTTTCCTTCTCAGCAGTTCAGTAAATGCCATTACTGTTCTGTAAATATGCAAAGAGCCTCACAGTCAATGGATAACTAAAAATAAATCTGTTTTTTCCTACTCTGGACAGTATGACCTAGTGAGCAAAACTTCTGGCCAAAGAACTGAGTTATGCTCCTGACTGACTGACCTTTGGGCTACTCTGTGTCTCACTTGTCCTGTCTGTACTGTGGTGTATCCTCTCTAAAAGACAGTCACTTTCTTCACACATTTCTTATTCTTTACTTAAGTAACATTTAGAGTTTTCAGGTGTGATGGATCTCTCCAATAAGTGGATTGTTGAACCTGACATGCTGACACACTTTTAACTCCAACACTTAACTTTTTTTCTCTTCTAACTCAGAGTAAAAATTGAATTTTGAGGTCAGTATAACAATAAGGAAGAAAATGCAAAGAAAACAAAAATACGTAGTTCAGGTAGAGGTGAAGGATTTTTCAATTAAAAGAGAAATTCGGTATGAATTTTACTTTTCTTGAAAATAAAATTACTTGTGTGATTTAATATCAATCCTTTTGTTTCCATTTTCTTTGTATCTTTAAAAGTATTTCAGTTTTTAAGCCAAAAAATTCTGGTTTAATACCAAAGAATTGACAGATTTTTTTCTAAGAAATGTTGAAAGTAACAATCTCATGTTTTCTTGATAAAATACTTCACTTAATATTAGATACTTTAAAACGTCAAAATGAAATGATTCAACATTTTAATTTCCCTCCCTCTTTATTTTTCGGTTGAAATTATTATGAGTAGATTTATTTCCACCAACTCCCACTCCAAATCCTTCTTACAGTTACATTTTCTGTTCCTCAAATGCATACTGATTGCACTAGATAGAACTGTTTGATCCAGCCTAGCCACCTGGCTCTATATTACAAAGTGATCCTGATACTTTGAATGCCTCATTGCAAATACATCACACTAGTAGGGCAGTTTTAGTGCCATACTGCATGGAGCCCTCAAAACTTCAGGAATCTCAAGGAACTCTCTGCCCTTAGTAATTTTCACCCCCTTCAGTTGCCATGGGCACCAAAAATCTTCCACTCTATCACTGTTTCAGTGAATGAGCAATTAGTTGCTTCAGTTGAGAAAACCACTTTAAAACACGTCTGGGAATATTGTTACTTTGGAAGCCATACACAGGTTAGAATCACAGAATCACAGAATTGTTATGGTTGGAAAGGACCTCCAGGGTCATCAAGTCCAGCCTTCTCCTAGCATCACTCTAACCACTACACCACTACACCAAAACCTCTCTAACCACTACACCATATCCTCAAGCACTGCATCTATTCGTTCCTTAAACACCTCCAGGGATGGTGACTCCACCACCTCTCTGGGCAGTCCATTCCAGTGCCTAACTACCCTCTCAGTGAAGAATTTCTTCCTAATATCCAATCTAAACCTCCCCTGACGCAACTTGAGGCCATTTCCCCTTGTCCTATCATTACTAATTTGAGAGAAGAGACCAACACCAGCCTTGCTACAACCTCCTTTTAGGTAGTTGTAGAGGGCAATGAGGTTTCCTCTCAGTCTCCTCTTCTCTAGACTAAACAAACCCAGTTCCTTCAATCGCTCTTCATAGGGCATGCTCTCCAGCCCTTTCACCAGCTTCGTTGCCCTTCTCTGTACCCGCTCCAGCACCTCAATGTCCTTCTTGTACTGTGGTGACCAAAACTGGACACAGTACTCAAGGTGCGGTCTTACGAGTGCCGAGTACAGGGGCACAATCACCTCCCTACTCCTGCTGGTCACACCGTTTCTGATACAGGCCAGGATGCCGTTGGCCTTCTTGGCCACCTGGGCACACTGCTGGCTCATGTTCAGCCGGCTGTCCACCAGCACCCCCAGATCCTTTTCTGCCAGGCAGCTCTCCAGCCACTCCTCCCCAAGCCTGTAGCGTTGCTGGGGGTTGTTGTGACCAAAGTGCATGACCCAGCACTTGGCTTTGTTAAAGAAAGAAAGCAAGAAAAATACTCGCAACTAGGAACTTAAGTAAGTGGGTTAGTCTTCAAGCAATCCATTCACTGATTGACTTTAGTGAGAGTTTTGACTAAATCAGGACAGAAGAAGTGTAGAATGGATCTCACACACCACCATCTGCATATCAATGTTTCTGAAACCACCATTCCATGAGCTTTTTCCAGCAGCTGGGCAAAATCCATACGAGTCATTTCTTGAGGGATTTGTTTCAGAAATACTGCTTTTAATGCATATCTTTCCAGGTACTGCTTTCTGACCTTGCATATTTTGGGATCTCTGGCATATCCTATAACATAAAGTAAATATTTTTCCCATTAAAATTGCTGTCTGCTTTAGATTTTGTATTTTATTTGAAAAACTGTGCAGTAAGTGAATTTTCCGTTCCAATTTTAATTTAACAACCTCTGCTTTCTTGGTGTATGTCTTATAATGCAACGCCATCCAGTTTCTGTTGGTTCATATAAATTCCTATTTTTGCTTGTTCTTAATAGGGTCATTCAGGTCTTTTGCATTCCAAAGAGGCTTTATGCCATTAATTTAAGGGGTTATTAAACCTTATGATTTCTCCTTTTCTTTTTCTTTTACGACTTTTAAAACGACTTCTCTCTCAAGTTCCTTTATTTGTTGTAACCACTTTATCAGAACTCCCTACTCTTTTCAGTAGCTAAAGTATTTGCTTTTGGTTCGATGCCCTACCCTGACTTTTGATTCTAGAGAATAAAGATTCTCAAATATGATCTCCTTAAATTTTCCTTTTGGAGGGTGAAACATTTCTTTCTTTCTTTTCTTCTTTTTTATTAATGCAAAGACACGGTACAGCTTTGTTCTGCCTCTAGTTTCTTAAAGAAAATTATCAGTTTAAATTACCTATTTTTTTAATGTTTCCCACATTGCAACACCTCGTGGGTTTGATTCTCCTCAGCATTATGTGAAAATCATTACACAAGTGGTGCAGCTTGGGTGCAAACTTGGCCTCTGAGTATAGCAATATTTCTCTGTGGAGTAACACCCAGAGGAAACTCTTCTGCTTTTGAGTGGGCTAGTGCCCTGGAGGAGCCTGCTCTGGCATCAGATGCAGATAACTGCTCTCTGGCTGGTCCTTCAGCTGTTCAGTTCCCAGCTCTACAACATCTGCAGGTAGCTAACACATGCTCAAATCCAAGCTTTTATCCATCAACTTCTGATACAGACCTTCCTACAACCATAAGAGGTATCTGCACCTTGAACTTTTCACAGAAGCAATTTCTACTTTGGCCATGGACAAACTTCTTACTAAATCCCTCTCCTGGTTGCCTCTTCTCTGCTATGTCTAATCAAAGCTACATTGCAAACTTTCACAACATACAATTCACTTTTCCATATTTAAACATCTGCCTCCAGTTTGATAACTTTCACTGTCTATAAACAAGCAATTGTTCCTTCCTTCATTCTGCTCTTCAAGTGCTATCATACCTCAGGAACTGTTATCATATGTCTTCTTGGTCTTCCTTCCTATCCTCATTAAGAGTCCTCTATGTTACAAAACTGGACAGTGGTTATGCCTCTAAGATACAGATGCCACGGACTTCCTCATCCACCACTATACTGTGTTCTCTTTCTCTCTGCATGTACTGTCCTACAGGAAGATGGCATCTCCTTGAAGTGTTAGCATGGAGTTCTCAGTCCCCAAAAGCCACATTTAGGGATAATCTGAAAGAGAAATAATGTTATTTCGGTGCTGTTTATCTTTCATACTATTGAAACTCCATGAGGAATTAATTAGTTAGCAAATCACAGCCCTTGTTCTTAGTTAAGTGTTTGTCTAAATAGTATTTTATGAAAAGCTATGTACATAAACTCATGTATACTCAGAAATTACATAAATTGGTTTGTGGATTGGTCTGCCAGGAAGAAGAATGTCATGAACTAGTACTTAGAGCGTATTTGTTCATAATATGAAAAGCATTAAGTCAAGCAACATTCACTCAGCTGGATATGAACACGATTATCTGAGCTGGAAAGAGACTTTCCTGCTGACTGCAGGTGGGTTGGACTAGATGACATTGGAAGGTCCCTTCCAACCCAATGGATTCTATCATTCTATTCTATGATATCCTGTTTGTTTGTTTGTTTGTTTGTCTTTAAGAGTGCTGTGTCAGACAATTACTAGTTTATATGATGGGAATTAAGAGGTGAGCCTTTTTCTTAATTAAATCAATAATAAAAAATATGGAGTTGAAGAATTTACACTCAATATAAATGTGATTGGAGAAGTCAGCCGTGTGCCCTTTCAGCAAAAAAACCTAGCAGCACCCTGGGCTTCATTAGAATTATCATGGCCTGCAGGTCAAGGGGAGTGATTATTCTCATCTCTTTAGCACTTCTGAAGTCACATCTGGAGTATTGTGCCCATATTTTAACTCTCTGGTATTAGAGAAAAAAGTGGTAAATTGCAGCAAGTGAGGTACAGGACAAATCTTGTGGGTAGAGCATGAGACACCCAGGAAGATGCTGGGGGATGTGGGCTTGTTCAGACTGAAGAGGCGAAAGCTAGGTAGATATCTAACTGCTGTCTTCAGCTACCTCATGGAGGAGGTATAACATAGCCAGACTCTTCACAGAAATGTCCAGTGAAAGAAGAAGAGGCCAGAGTCAAAAGCTGCAGCAAAGGAAATACCGACTAAGCATAAAGAAAACGACATTCATAATGAAACTCATCAAGCATTGAAACAGGTTGACCAGAGAGGCTGTGGGATCTCTGTGTGGCGATTTTCAAGGCTCAGCTGGGGAAAGCCCTGAGTAACCTATTCTAAGCTTGAAACATGACCTGTTCTGGGCTTGTTGGACTAGCTGACATCTAAAGGTTTCTTCCAACTAAAGTGATTCCATGAATAAGGAAAATTTAAGGTGGTTCACTCCAGATCAGAATTCACTTTGGGAAAAAGTAGGGTTTGTTAGAGGTCCGGTTTTGTCCATGGGAGCTATATATAATGTCCTGGAACTTAGTTTGACTGGCTTATCTACACAAGGAAAGCGTACAGATGCAAAAGCAAAACAAAAGCTAATTATAGCTTCGATTTATCAAATACAATAACTTGTAACTTACACCTGGCAATTTAGCATATGGAATTAATTTACTTTTACCTTATCTCTCTCTATCTTGTAATAAGAAATACACCTACTGTTCCCACACCATCAGGAGGGCCAAGAAGTAGCAGGATGCCTCTCTACAAACTCGTAGGAGGAAGGTTTTTTTTGGACTTGGTAACGGAGAGTCCTCCCCTGGGTAGGTTTGGCTTGCTATCCTATCCTCACAGCAGCATGGTGGGAAGAGTATCTGTATCATGAGGGACTGCTCAGAAAATAACAATTGTCTTTTATTATTCAAAGTATAAAGGCCTTGTGAATCTTGGCCCATAAAGGGGCCTCCTCTGTGCTACAGCAGCAAAAATTACAATAAAAAGAAGATTGCTCTGCATCAAAAAGAACAGAACATTTGTTCAATAAGCTGCTCTACCAACATAAATACTGATGTCACAGTCTAGTTCTCTGTCTCTCTCTCTGCTCATTTTTAATTACTTTTGTCTAGTTTCCTTCTTTGGTATAAAAATAGATTTTCCTGTTCTCTGTATCCTTTTCAATTGTTTTGTTGTTGTTGTTCTGTTTTACTGTACAGTTTCAGGTGGCACTAACCTCTGATGCAAATTTTATGTGTTTTATGGAAAGAGCAGATAGGAGTCTGCTTGCACTCAGCAGGGAAGCAACCCTCCAGACAATTATGTCATCTTTCATTTATTTCCCATTCTATTTAGCAGCTTTCCTTGATTAAAAGTGGCTTATCAGAAAAGATTTCAGCTGCTATCAGCTTATCAAAGATGACAAGATTGGAAATATAAGACAGTTACACCTTGCAGGAATCTACACAAAGTTACACCACATATACATGTGTATGCATAGGATCAGGGACTTTCAAATCAAGGAAGCAGTTTTGAAGAAATAAAATTGAGAATGTATTACATCTAAAGCACTCTCTTTTCTTCTCCACACGTGAAGAGAGAAGTGGAAGGGACAACCTCCCTGCCCTTGCCTTAACAATGTCACGTTCTTCATTTTTCTGAGAATGTCTTATATTTAGGTTCTTGAATGAGAGCTAAACTTTTCTGAAAATGTCTTTCTAATATTGTGATGAAATTCCATCCCTGAGATAAACTGAATATTTGATTCTTAAGTGTGCAAAATTACACACACTCCCTATAACAAATTTTTCTTTCAGTGATCAAAAGCTAAACGATCCTTACATCTGCTAACACATAAACAAAGGACCCTATCTCTTCGTTCCCTAGTAGCAGAATAATAATCTCCTGACACCAGATAATGAAGAAAACCTACCAAATGTCTCTTTCTGCAAAGACTGAGTCACAGCACCCAGAACTATTATTCCTTCTAGCTGAAAGACTAACAATTCCCTCCTGTTTTTTTCATTAAGTTTCAGCAAAGAAATGTGAGAGTCCCATACAATTTCCTCTCTCATTTCCACTCTTAGACCTCATGAAAAATTGAAAAATGTCTCTAGCTAAAAAACCAGTTTTGTATGACTTGTTGATCTCTGGAAATTAATTGTAAAATATCTTGACTTCTTCCTGAAAGGAAGCACAAATCAAGCTTCTTTTATGTAAAAAAAAAAATCTTAATTTTTTAAAACAATTGGTGAGGGATAAACTGTATGATTTGGACTGATTAATCTGACAGATTCATTCCTTACCAATGCTTCCATAATATTAGAATAAATCCTTTGGCTTCATTGTTTTTTCTTGAGTTTTACTCTGACTTGAAGAAGTGCAGCGTCTCAGTGAGAAGCTGATATCATTCTGGCATGACACCATTTAACTCAGTTTATTTCAGCAGAGCTACATCTGGCGAATATAAGCTTTAAAACAGACTCAAGCTTAGACTGTTGACTGAGATATCAAAACTAAAAAAAGGATTTTTATCCTAGTAGGCTATGATGATCCCTTCCTGTTAAATTAGATCTGAGAAAGATGAAATGCTTCAGAAGATTTGAGTAAGACTTCAACATACTTAGTCTATTGTTATTAATAATTTATCTGTATTACTAATTGACTATAATAATTAGGTATTTTTTTGGTTATAATTTTGAGATTTATGTGTTTTTCAATCTTCAAATGAAGAAAGAATTTTCTGTTAAAACCCAATATCTTTCAAGTAAGTGATAAGTATGGGTACTATGTATGTGTTTTATATTAAATTGCTGTGTTCAGCCATGCCACAGATGGGACTGATTTGGAAGTTCAAAAGGTACAGGTTCCTGGCTGTCTTTACATTTTGTTTTACGTTCTCTTTTGTTTCCTGACAGAGTATTTTTGGGGAAGAGGTAGACTACAATATCAAGTTTCAGGAGACTGAGGGTTAGAAACCTAACTGAGAATAAATCTGTGATTTTCAAACAAGACAAGATGCAATATTTTGTAAATGAAAATCTCTAGGGAAAGAATTAGAAGTATACAGGGTGCTGTCTTATTAAGTGCTGGGAGAGCCAAACTGCTGACATTGAGAGACAATTTGTTGTAGTACTATACAATATTTACAAGCTTGAATTTCTTTCAGTCCAAGAAGAACCCTACCATGGATAAATTCCTTTGTCTGGGCAGGATGGAACATTAACTGGGAACTGGTATCTGAATAAGCAGGCCAGGCCAGGCCAATGTTTCAGCCTCCTAGAATTCAGGGATAGGCCTTTTCTTATTTGGAGCAGGGTGGTAGAAAGACTGATAAGTAGCTTGCAGAAGTGCAAGAGAAGTCCCAGGCAACCTGTAGCCCAGAGATGAAGTTAGGATAGCCTGTCTAAATACAGAAGTTCCCATATTGCATTTTTTGGCTATGATTATATAGTGCCCAGGCAGTCTGCATGAGTGTCCTTTCATGGACACTCTTAGCGTATAATTAATGCCAGGTGGTCTAATTCAGTTTTAGATCAATATTTGCACCTATTTTGCCTGTCCAGACAAAATGTGAATGCAGTCACAGGTCAGAGGTTATCTAGATTCATTGTGAAGAGTGGAATGGAGAGGGGCCTGTAAAAGTGATGAAGAGTTCATCTGAGGAAAGAAGAAATTTTTAGTTCTTCTTGTGAGCCAAACAAGTTTACTGCAAGCAACAGGGCAGATGTTTACAACCTTTGGTTCTCACTGTTAACAGGTCAAGCTAATGGGCACAGCAGGAAAGGCACAAGCTCAAACACAGGTTGCGTTGTAGTCGGTGGCAAAATTCTCAAAGAGAACAACTAAATGGAAGTGGAGAACAGACAAAAGACACATGGAGAGAGCAGAAAAAGCAAGTGGAAAATGTTCATTGGTGAGAAAAGAGAAAGACTCTTAAGAGAACAAAAAGCAAAAATGTAAGGAAATATTTTTTTATATAATGTAGAAGAATACAAGAAAAAAGAAAGTTTCATTAATGTCCTTTAATTGCTATAGACAGCATGCAAATGCATTAAGCAGGGGAAATAGAGGAATAATCTAATTACATTTCTAACAAGGAAGAAAACAAGCCTATAGAGAAGAAAAAAATACAGGTGTTCAATTTCAGTGGAGCAAGCTTTGTTAAAATAGAAAGTGTTGGGTAAAAGTGAAAGAAATAGAATCACAAAGGGAAGGGCCAAGTAAGGGAAATTGGAAGGTGTTCAAAGTAAAATTCATGTTTGCCTCAGGGAATGTTGTGTATGTGTGTGCTACCTACCCAGTAAATATACTGTAAATGAAAAGGGATGCCAATGTGAATGAAGAATGCTCTGTATGAAGTAATCAGTGTTAGGAAGAGACCAAATGTGAGCCATAAATGTGGATTATGGAAAGGAGAGATGAAAAAGTGCAAAGAAAAGAGAGGGGAATTCAGAAAAAAGACTAAAAGCAAAGTAGCACAAGAGGAGAAAAGAGAAGCAATAGAAATGCATTAGGGCAGGAAGGTCATCCAAGGAGATTATAGGCTAGGATATTGTAAATGTAAGATATTATTAACCAAAGAAATAGACATGGCAATGAGATGAAATTAATTCTATGCCTCAGTTTTTACAAAATAAAAATAAAGGACAAATGTTAAAAGCAGACATAAAATTTCCCCAGGGAGGAAAATGAAATATTAGAAATATTACAGGAAACCTCGGTCATGCCAGAACAGGTAATCAAAAATAATGGTCAAAACCATACACTCCAAGAATATATATAGAAAAAACCTCAAACTTCCTCTACTTAAGTACACTTTACAACTTTCTTTGTAAGAAAAAGAAAGAAAAAAGAGGTTAGAGAAGAATAAAAATTTCAGCTCACAGCTCTACTTTAAAACCTATCGATGACAAGCTAAAAGCTGTATTTAAAATACCCAGCCCACCAATTCTTTACTCTTCTGATAAAATAAATGTCTTTGGAAAAGAACACAATAAAACCACTCCTTAAAGCCTGCACATTTCACTCTCTTATAATTCTCATACCCATTAAGGACATAATCTGCTACCACTGAAGCCAAAGGAAACATGCAGTGCTGATTTCACGTGGCATTGTCAGGTCCCAGCTAATAGAACATTTTACTTGCTTATACTGGAGAAATGTTGTAGACCTTCACAGCTCTGTGTTCTGAGAGTGACTGTGATACCTAAGATACCTGAGCTAAGATATCTAAGGCCCATCAGCATGGTCTTGAGGACTCACATATCTGACACTCCATCTGATGTCAGTGGTTTAAAAGCTACAGGGAGCTTTTTTTACCCCTTTTTAAAATGTTCAGCAGCAGTAGGGCCTCTTCTAACAAACCTGCAATTGGGTGAGTTGAGTTCTGCTCCAAGTTGCTTTGGAATTCATTCAGAGAAATTTCCTTGACTTGTGCATGTATGTAGAGCTGCCAACTTGCTGCAGCTAAGAAGATATTTTCCTCAGCCTATCATGCTGTTTGTTATGGGTGTGTGATGGTTTTGGGGTTTTTTATCATTTTGTTTGTTTCTTTCTTTCTTTTTAGTTAAAACCCTTTCTGAGCATCTTTAAATGTTAGTGAATAGCTTAGTCACACAGTATTCTTCTCTTAGTTCCCCAGATAAGATGCCAAGCATAGTGTGGCAGAAGCACAGGATTGTAGTTTTGGCTTGGTTTTATCTTAAGTATAAACCATCTCTCATATCTTATTGGAAGAAAGAAAACGTTTGTGAAATGGGACATGGACAGCAGCAGGGATATAGCTTCTTGGCTTCAAATTTCTACTGAATGCGGGGGAATGGTTGCCTTCCATCTTCTGTGTATTAAAAAGTGATCTGATCCATCTAATAATTTAACCCACAGGGTTTCTGTGGATATTTTCAGAGGTGTGAATCTCAGCCAGTGAACTGACCCTGGCTATTCTTAAGTTAGACTGACTTACACCAGATGTGAAAGATCAAGGAGCAAATCAGGAAACAAGAAGGAGAATCCAGACTCCCTTGAATCACATTCTCGTGTGTATCTTGGAGGCCCTTAGCCTTCCCAAATGGTCAGTTATATTAATTAGAACCTCTTGCATACTTGTTTAATTAAGTGTCCTATATTTTGGACTGTATATAAGCTCTACTGCATGAACAGAGAAATTTCAACTTCACAATAGGAAGAAGGTATACAAATGAACCAGCCCTTAGTTCAAGTAGAACAGCCATTCTATAAATAGAACCTCATTTTCAGTGAGGTTTACAGAAAATCATCCAAGCTTTTGTAGCCAAGGCTTCATTGCAAGAACCATTTGGGACATAAACTGAAGAGATATATCACTAAAAGTACTCAACAGATAAAATGTTAGTAGATGGCAGAAAAAGACTATTGGAGCTGCATTCAAAAGGCAACTGAAGAAGGTACAAACAATAGATAATGTAAAGGGCCACGGTATAGGAGAATATTAATGAACATGTTATACTGCTTGGGAGGAATCCAGATCAGCACTTGAGCAGCTGCATACTCTGGACAATCTGTTGATGATTAATGAAGGAAGGGGGGAGGCCAGTTACAATCATCTCAGCCCAGTGCTATGAATGCATAGCATAAATCAGGCTTTCATCACTTTTTTTTTAAAGAGCCTCTGTGCAAAACACAGAGTAACGCTCAGGTGGCGACTACGTCACTGTGGAAACTCATCCTCAGTAAACAGATTCACTGATCTATGGCTCTTTATGAAGAGTTAATTAGAAACAAAAAAATATGATCATATGACACTGAGCAACAAACTGAGGAAAATTTTGGGAAATATCGCTTAAATGTTAGAGCAATTGAGTGAGGTCATCAGCTCAGGAGGTCAGCATTTGTGAAGGCAGAAGTCAAGCTATGTAGACGTTTTCAGTCTAAGTGTCCATTGCTGACGTACAGGGTTTCCCTTATTTTTCCAGGAGAAAAGAAGGCACAGCAAGGATGGGTTTCTCTGACTTATTCTAAACTGTCTAAACCAGGATTAATGCAACTGTACCTAGAAATGCCCATTTCTATTTTTTGACCATAAAGTGGACTTGCAGTAAGACTACCTCAGATGTAGATGACTGCATACAAATGTCTCACTTAGTCAGATGCATCCCCCCTCTCTTCTAACGGTATGAAATGATTGCATTTGGGTATTGTATTTTTGATGTTAAGCCTTGGAATTGAAGTTAAAGATATTTGGGATGGAAGAGACTGGCTGAGTTTCTCTGCTTATCTTGAAGGCTTGGTGGTTCCCTGAGCTGTGGAACATGAACTAGAAATCCTCAAGGTATCAGTAGTCCATGTGTGTGAATATGTTCCTACAGCAAAGCTTCTTCCTTCCTGTCGTGCGCAGGAGTCTGACCCACCTCCTGAAGGGAGAGGGATTGAGGGCAAAGTGGAATATCTCCCCACCAGGCTTGTAGGCAATTACAGAGACCAAATGAGTATTCAACAAGTTTATTACTAAATATATTTGAATAAAACCATATTTACTTTACAGAAATATTACGGTATCAAAGAACGCCATGCCCACCCACTTACTCCCCCTCTCACCCACCGAGAGATAAGGCCAAATAAGAACCTAATTATGTCAAAATATGACCTGTATGTGTGGATGGTGCGTGTGTGTGCGTGCATGTGTCATCATCTGCCCTTTCGGCATTCGGCGATGGTCCCCATAGAACAGTGACGACGCCCGGCCGGCAGACTTGGGCAGTTTCAGTGACATCAGCAGCTTGTAGCTTTTCGGTGCAGTTTCTTCGGCATGGCTTTTCTGGCATGGTTTTTGTGGCGCAGTTTCTTTGGTGCGGCTTTTCTGGCACGGCTTTCCTAGCGGCGCTTTCCTAGCAGCGTGGCTTTNTTTGATTCTTTCAGTTTTGGCTCATGGCAGCTGCTTGCGGCGGCAGCGGTGGTTATTGTGCAACTCTCAGCAGCAATTGCGCAACTCGTGGCCGGTGGCGGCAGCAGCGGCTTCTCCCTCCCTGGATTCCTAAAGTGGTGGGAGTCAGCAGTTCTCCCTGGCTGCTCTTCGTGGCAGCTGGTCCCTCCTCCCCTGGCTGCTTGACTTCTCTGGGGGGGCTGCGCTGACAGCTCGGTTTGGCTTCCTCCTCCTCACTCCTCTCTGGCAGCGGCGGGGCGGGAGAAGGTGCTTGGCAGGAGTGATGTGTTCCCTTTGTGCAGCAAGCTGGGAAGAGAGAAAGTTTGTTTTCTTTTTCGATATTTATGTCCTGTGTTATCACACTTTCGATTTCCGTTTTCCGGTGGACTATGGCATCATGGGGAGTGTGTTTTTATGCTCGCTGTTTTAATAAGGCAGAAATTCGTAATATGTGGGTCGGTTCACCACAGCAGCGCATCTTCAGAAGTGATATGATCAAGTTGTCAGAGTCAAATAACAAGATGAAAAGGAAAATACTGTTTTCAAAACATGACTGATAGCTCAGCAGCATGCCTCGTAGCGTGTTGGATTTCAGGACGTGAAGAACCAGTCTGAATTTCTCTGTGCACATGCTGCAAAATACACTCTTGTCCTACATTTTTTTACTGCAATGACCTCAGTATGATCTCCAGTTCCTTATTTTCTTCAGTAGTCTCTGGGTCAACAAGGATAGAGGGGAAGGTATGGATTATATAGTATATATATAGATTATATAGATAATATATTGGTAATATATCAATAATTATATAGATTATACAGTATATTCTAGGGTTTTTTTTTCTACAATTAAATTTTTAGCAGTGGCTGAAAACTGGAATAGGAAAAGAAGGAAATACGCCAGCGTTAACTTTAATTTAGCAAACATGAAAATTTAGCTGCAATGAATAAAACCAAACATAAATTCTTAACAATAAAAAGTAATGAATCTGCTTTAATTTAAGGTTTTAAATAAACAGTTTTCTGTTGCTAAATTTACACTGCATTTTGTAGAATTTTAGAAAATAAGAATCAAGTTAAATGTTTTCAGAACTAAACATTTAATCTAAAGTAACTTCTTTTCAAATTATTTTAATATCATGTTGACACAATGATGTTTTTCATATTAATATCCACAGTAAATAATGAAAGATGAATGTGGCTCTCTTCATACAGGTTGGTGTGTCAGATAAGAGGCATCATATTGGAGAAGGGGAAGGTTTCTGAACTTCTTAGTGTAGCTTAGTCTAATACCAATCCTCCAACAAAATCCTTTTGTGGTAGTGTTCTGATCCAATAGTCCATCTGTAGAGGTTAATGGACATCTTTTGACTGGAGAGTGCTTTTTATGCTGACTACATTATATATTTATGCAGTAATATATAATATATAACATATAGCATATAGTATATATCATTATATGTAATATATAGTATATATCAGTGATAAAAGGAAGACTAAGGAAAATGTGGCATCTCTCTAGAAGGAAATGGAAGACCTGGTTACCCAGCATATGGAGAAGACTGAGATACTTAATTATTTTCTTGCGACACTCAGTCTTCATCGGCAAGTGCTGTAGCCACACCGCCCAGCTTGCAGAAGGCAAAGGCAGAGACTGGGAGAATGAAGAGCCAGCCACTGTAAGAGAAGATCAAGTTTAAGATCTTCAACGAAACTAGAAGGTGCACAAGTTCATGGGACCTGATGAGACACATTGGTGGTTCCTGAGGGAATTGGCAGAGGAAGTTGCTAAACTACTATCCATCATATTTGAGAAGTTGTGGCAATCCAATCTGAGTGGAGACCAGTGATGAGTGGCCTTCCTCAGGAGTCAGTATTGGAACTGGTGCTGTTTAACATCTTTGTCAGTGACATGGACAGTGGGATAAAGTGCACCCTCAGCAGGTTTGCTGACAATACCAAGCTGTGTGGTGCAGCTGATACGCTGAAGGGAAGGGATGTCATCCAGAGGGAACTTGACAGGCTTGAGAGGTGGACCCATGACAACCTCATAAAGCTCAACAAGGCCAAGTGCAAGGTCCTGNGGACCCATGACAACCTCATAAAGCTCAACAAGGCCAAGTGCAAGGTCCTGAACATGGGTTGGGGCAATCTTCAGCATCAATACAGAATGGGTGATGAGTGGATTGAGAGA
>VZZY01009940.1:63007-78948 GCA_013400335.1 Eurystomus gularis | reverse complement strand
TCTCCCTTATCCTCTTTTTCTTCTTCTACTTGGGGCGGGGGGTGGGCGGGGAGAGGGGTTAACAGAGAGCAGCTGTTGTAGGTCTGGTGGATTGAACCTAAACCTCGACACCTGGGAAGAAGGGAAGGGTCTGGGGAAAGTGTTTTTAAGATTTGGGTTTATTTCACATTATCCTACTATGATTTGATTGGTAATAAATTAAATTAATTTCCCCAAGTGGAGTCTGGTTTGCCCGTGACAGTAATTGCTGAGTGATCTCTCCCTGTCCTTATCTCGACTCATGAGTCTTTTGTTATATTTTCCCTCCCCTGTTCTGCTGAGGAGGGGGAGTGATAGAGTGGCTTTGGTGGGCACCCGGTGTCCAGCTAGGGTCAACCCACCACAAAATAGTAAAATTCCCTCAGCTGTCATGGCAATTTCAGTTGTCAAAATCTGATCTGACACACTCGAATCTTTTTAGTTAGTGCACTTGAACACTACTTATCCAGCCTGGGAAAAGGAAAGCACGACCTGCATACTCTTAGTATTTCTTGAACACTTCCACTTGTTTTTCCTGTTCTTCCCTTTTTCTTAATAGATTGGCTGTGTGAGAGAGGAGAAGATTGGATAAAACAGCATATAATCAGAATTCTGGATCAAAAGAAGGCTGCAGTCAGCTGAGACATCTCCCAGTTAACTTGATGTGATTTCTCTGCTGGGGACAGGGATATTATCTATGAAACCTAAAAAAAAAAAACAAAAACAACCAACCAAACAAAAAACCCCCAAACAAACCCATAACCAAAATATCTGCTTAAGTTCTCAAAATTCATTTTATTGGCATTACTCACCAAATAGGAAGTTTTCTATTGTTAAGATTATCCAAAACAATGGTGGTTAGTTTCAGTGGCTGCTAAAAGCACCTAGGTCTGGTGGTTGTTTTCAATGGTCTCAAAGTGTGTTTCATAGCTGTAAGCAAATGGGATGCAGGTATATTGCTTTAACCATCTCACTATAGCTGCGATCCAATCCTTGGTCTTCTTCTAAAGGGGATGGTCATCTTATGAGATGGATCTTTGTAAACCTTATCAAGGGATTTTAAGCATGCCATCCTCTCTTGCTCTTCAGTGAACACCTGTGGAGCAATACTGCAGCCCTAAGTCTAGTTGTCTCCCTGCTCAGCTCAAGGATGGTGCTGCCTCTCCATGGAGCAGAGCTGCTGCTGAAATGTGAAACAAACATGAGCTTTTGTGAGGCTCCTGAAATGTTATCATGAAAAAGTACGCCAGACGTGTAGGTCCCCTTCAAACAATATTTTGCTGATTATTTGAATCTCACCAGGCTACTCTAAGTAGCCCAGGCCAGGCTAAGCCTGACTGGAAGAACATTTGCCTACACTCTAACAATGGTGCAAATTCCAGCAGTGGTATTTCTGCAAGAGAGAATGCTTTGGAGAGATGTTGGCATATTTCTGCTACCCAGGCAGGTTTGGGAGAACCAGTGCTTTGATACCTGGGGCACTCTGCAAAAATTAAAAGACTTCTTAAAAAAATTATTTTTCTTTCAAAATGAAAGAGAATTATAACCTTTTTGTCCTAATGATAGGGAAAGGGTTTTTAATTCTTGAGTGTTCCCTCCCTCTAGCCCAAAATTTTTGTAGCTGTGGCACTGAATGCAGTCCCATTATTTTTAATGATATATCAGGACTAGGTAGAAGAATAGCATACCACGTATCAAAAGCTACACCCTTGGAAATCACAGAGCTCTTCAAGAAGCCACCAACGGGTTAAACAGTGACCTGACCAATTTGCTATGGTTCATTTGGTCTATGCTAATTGTTTTAAATGCTCACTTTGTGGCATATTCTTTACTGTGCTGATGGGAAGTGAGGCATATTTCTTTAGAGCAGAGATTCAAAGACAACATTTATACTGGAAAGACTTTTTCAGAAAAGTACAGGCACACTTTAGTAGTACTACATAAATAGTAATTAAGCTTCACCATTTATTCAGTTTAGGGAAATACATGAAATAAATACTTTTTAAATGCTTTTGCTTTGCTTGATTTTTCAGTGTCACACTTTTTTCTCTATTCTTCTGAAATGCTTAAAGTCAGATTGTCTCTTTCACATTTTTGTGTCTGCCTGTCTGGTGGGTAGCTTTTTTTTTAATCCCTTTGGACCCTGACCTGGTAGTCATTATTTTGTCTTTTATCTTCATCTTCTTTCCTCTCTATTTTTCCTTCTTTTTTCATTAGACTAGTCAGCCTTGATATTAGTCTTCCCGAAGCTACTATCCATTACACTGTCAGCAAAGCAAGCTGCCTTACTGTAGGCCAAGTGTCAACAGAAGGTGAGGCAGAAAATCAGCCACAATCTAAAGCTAATTACCCTGCCTAGAAGTTAATTAAATACTTGTTAGGAGCAGCAGGGTAGATCCTAATTAAACTTGTCTAATAACAGTATGCTGACATACTCTGACACTGGGAATTCCTACAGGGTTTAAATAATTGTACAAAGGGCAATAATACCTGTCACATCATGGTGTGCAGGCAAATCCTGAAGATGCACATTTCTCAGTATTTTCTGTACTAATTTGCCACATATTGTGCACTTCACGTGTTTAATTTACACATGTTTTAATTTTGGTGCCCTGGATTTTTCTAAATGACTTTGTTGTTGCTGATCTAAGTGCAAACCACTGCAAAGGGAGATGGTCACTAATATTTCATTCTATCATTTAATACATGGAACCTGATAAAATCCTTCTGATGGTGACACCTCCAGGGTTACTTAAGTAAAGCTGTGGCCTTCTCTTTCAGATTTCAAGATACTAGTGATTTTACCTGGAAGTGAAGAGCAGGGGAGAGTCTGGCACACCCTTGCTCGCCTTCCCACATTCTCAAAGGGCCAAATTCTGCACCTACCCACAGGCTGAGAATTTTACTCACTGCATTTTTAATTCACAGGAGTGCTACTGATGGAGACTTTTACCCCCACTGCTAAGGTGTCTTAAACCAACATCTCTTTAAGCTAGTCAGATCTTCATTTACATTCAAAACAAAAGGAAGAGGAAACCATGAATAGGTGTAACTGCCAGCTGAATTGAAGGGCAGAGAAGAGGAGAGGTGAAATGCAGAAGGGGCTGATAACAGAAACGAACTGCACTCTTCTGATTATTTCTAGCCTTTTGACAGGCTGGAAATATTTTTGTTTCCAGACAGGAAAACACAATTTGCCATCATTTCAAATAAATGAAGGTTCCCCACAAAACACAGCAGGGCTTTTGTCTAGTTGTTTTTAAGGGATTGTCTATGCCAGCAGTTTTAATGCTGGTTAAAAACCTGCCATTTGACCAGGTTCTGTTTTTCAACTGATGAGTTGTCACACGCCTTGCGTGAGGGTTAATCCCCCATTGTGTCGCCTATGCCACCGCAAAGAAGGACGGCAACGACAAATATGCAATTGCTGATAAAGCTTGTCTCCTCTCGAAAAGCCCCGAGAGGCTGTGTCGCATGCTGATGGTTGTTTACCACAGCAAAATGCTGAATGTCAGTTTTAGGAAAGCGGTGTTTCAAAACTTTTTGCCTTTTTCTCTCAGTAATCGGTTCAATTTCTCACCATCCCTTTACTACTCTTAATTCAATCATCTTTTCTAATAAGAGGGTTAAGGCTCTTGGGTGGTAACCGGCGATGGATGCTTGAAAGTAGATTTGATGTTCCCATCATTAGACCATACTTGAAATGCCATGTCAGTGAAACTAATGAAATGCAGTGCCATGACGTGAAACTAATCAGACATGAGACAACTTTGGGGCGGGGGGTGGGAATAAGAGACCTGCAAAGATTTAAGCCAATCGTAGTACTCTCATTTTGCATCCTCTCCCTGAACAGCAAGGATTAATGGAAAGATGTAAGCGCTCTGATCTTTTCTGGCAAGACTGTTGTAGAAATAATCAATTAACCTTAGAAGATCAAATTGACAGAGCTTAAGCGTGAAGTTATTTAAAATGCCAGATTATCTAGGCAGATGAATACATTTGTGGCAATACTAAAATAAAAATGAAAGTATTTTTCCAAACTTCATGTTTCTGAACTGTTTTAACATTATTTCCCTAGGAGTCAACTCTGCCTTTTCCAGTATGCACTTTAACACATTAGAACAAAATGAGATTTGATGTACTCTATAAAGAGACTAGTGATTTTTCTCTCTTCCTTCATGGAGTGGGAGGGTTATTACAGAAAATAGCTTATAGTAACCTCATGCTTTTAGCTCTTTACTTTTGTTTATTTGACAATTTGATTATTTGGGTTCCTGTCTTCTGTGGTGATTTTGGTTGGTTTGTATTCTGGCTAAATCATTTGCTGCTTCATCCACGGGGTAAGAATTCTTTTGTCCTTAAAAATACAAAGAATGTGAAATATTTTATAATATCAGTTATTTTTAGCAAATAGAAGAATCCAGTCAGATGTACTTTAAACAACCAATTTAACTTCATTTGGTTTGAAGAGATAGCAATTTTATTTTATTAAAATGTTTTAGGCTGTGTTATTCAGACTAATAACCTCTCTACTATTTTATCACATTGTAATAAGAGGAGGACAACACAAAGTTCTAGCAACATCAGGCTGTAACTCTAGGCCCATTGCTGCAAGATTCAGCTGTGATCCAGCATGTAAGAACACGCTTAATGTAAGAACACAAGCAATGGCAGTGCTTGCATGCTGGGAGGTAAGCATGCATGCACACACAGCCTTCCTTTAAAGAGAATTTCAGAACAACTCCATTGATTAAATTGGTACAGATCTATCATTATGAGAATGGCACAAATTTTACCACATGAATTTTAAATCATTTGATTAAAGTGGAAATGTTGCATTTCATTCCCTCACTCCTACTTTGATTCATTTAATATTTTTGTTACTTTTTCTTTCTTTGTTTATTTACAGTGTTGCAGTTTATATCAAATGCAGCAATTTAATTCAAAAACACACTAGAGCTTAACCTAACTTTTATTAGCTGAATTTATACATTTAACTCCAAGCTAAACAGAAAGAACAAATGCATGTAAGGCAGTAAAGAAACATCCACACACAAAGATGTACAGGCAGAATTGTTAAGGTATAGTGTGTGAACCAGTTCAGATTGACCAAATTCATCCAGCTGCACTTTGCTAGCAGCCACACCAGTTTCAGAAATTGCCATCCCAAACCATTTGTTCCCACACCAGCACTGGAGATTACATAGTAGAATAAAGTAATGTATTTGTGTGCACCCCAGTCCCAGGCAAACAGAGACAGGTTATCTGGCTTGTCTGAAGCAGGGCAGGGAACACCCACTGAGCTCTTCTCCTGAGTTGCATTTCAGCTGGCAGTGACAAGATGTTGAGAGTGCTGATGTGATCAATCACTTCCTATGGCTCTGGAAAGGGCATCTGTCCATGCCTTCCTTCTTCCATTCCTTGACTGTATACTTTCCTTTCACTCAGTCCTCCTCCAGACCATGATGCTGTCAGATTAAGAGGGAAGTGAGTAGAGAAAGCAGAGGAAGCTCTTGGTGGAACTGGTACTCACGACAGAAGACAAAACAAATGAGGAACACCTAGTACCAAAAACAATGTGTGAGGAAGGGGTGAGCTATGAAGTAGATGTTTGGGGAAATTTTTCAATAGACTTGGAAGAACTGAGATGAAAAGACACTTGGAAAGTCTTGAGCTTTTACATATGGGCAGAAGTGCTAGAAACTGTTACAAAAGGGATAGCTTTTATGGACAGTGAGTCATTGAAAAGGATTACTACATGTCACAGGAGCCACAAATAAACTCTTGGCCAATCCTCAGCTAGAGACACTCCACTCTCAGTCAAATGCTTTCTTAATATGTTTGTCAGAGTGTACATGTCCTTGCTTAAGCTTAGGACAGTGCATCAAACATGAATGACACTTTTCAAAGGCTTTCAAGTAGCAAGATTCCTTTACAACACAGTCTGGCCAGGACGATTCATGACAACAGAAAGTTACCGGATGTCTTAAAATCATAAGAAGTCTGCTTTGAAGGAGCAAATCGGTCACTAGCAAATGACTTGCTTCCAAAAGACAGAGCTGGAAGATCATTTGAAGACTAGAACCCCACATACTTGGAAAAACTATCCTGGAAAAGACTTAAGGGTCATGATGGGTAGCCAACTGAATGTGAACTCTCAGTCTACTCCTATGGTAAAATACTAGTACAGCTCTTCAGTTTATAAAGAAATGGGAGTAGAAAGTAGGACTGCTGGAATTGCTTTTCTGATCCTCTGCCTGATTGCAGTGTACTCAGTTCAAGAACAAGGATAATAAATTGAAGGGAACATAGAGAAAAATGACAAAAATGTTTAAAAAATCGGAAACATGATTTAGAGCAAGAGAAATTCAACTAATTTAACTGAAAAAAAAAAAAAAAAAAAAGAGAAGGTTAAGAGGTGACCTGATTGCAGTTTGAAAGTATAAACACAAGGAGCAAAAATACACTAATGGAGGGCTCGTCTAACTAGAATACAAACAAGTGAAAGAACCAGAACACAATGTTAAAACTTGACAAATGGAGTCTAGGAATAACGTATTTGTCCTTAACAGTAGAAGTAATTAGCTCCTCAAATAATCTGTAGCTATGGTTGGTTCTCCATGGATGGCTGTTTTTACATGAGACTTGACGTTTTTCAAAATACTATCCCTAACATCACATAAAACTTATTCTACAAAGCCTATGGCCTGTGTTACACTGGTAGTCATAACAGCTGACTGTAATAGCTCTTTCTGGCTTTACAATGTATGACACTCCTAATCAGTAAAGGCAAACTTCACAAAACCTATTTTAGAAGACAAAAGCAACTACATAACTTCTTTTTTTTTTAGAAGTCTTTTATTGTCATCACTTGCACTTTGTTTTTAAAGTTCACTTCTCTACCAATCACAGCCACTTGTATACTGAAGCACTGTTGCATAGTAAATGGTGCTAATGCAGGTTTTTCTTTTCAAAGTCCGGCCTTAAAATAATGCAATAGAAATAATGGTTCTTGTGCCTCTCCTGCATAATCTGCACTAAATAATTTCCAGCCACTGCCAACATGGCAGCACAAAAGGAGAGAAGAGCAGCAAGCCCAAGGTGCATCAATGGCACAAAGTCCTACCAGCATTCTGGGTGATTTGTCCACTGGTTCTTAGTCAGCAAAACCACTATTCTGTAGTCCACCTTTATAGGAACCCTTGGCTTTCACTGTTCTTGGCAAATAACCGCTAAAGGCAGCTGCCAAGAGGCGTGGCAGAAAGAACAGCAATGACACAGGGAACTCTGCAAATTTTAAAATCAAGAATGTACATCTCTAGCACATCCCACAGTCTTACAGAGGGAATTCCAAGTAGTATACATTGCAGAGGTTGAAGCCCCACAGCTTGCAGGTAATGACTCTCTTCCACACACATAAGGGAAGAAACAATGTATGTCCTGAAAACATATCCTTGCTTTGAAAAGGACACTTGCTGCACCCTTTCTTTTTTGTGCAAAGATGCAACAAGTCAGACCATGGTCAGAAAGCAAACTGTATGTTTTCTCTACTAGACTCCATTCTATGTGAACCACAGCAGATCTTAAACTGTACACATAGTCTCAGCATAACGGGTGAAGGCCTTGCTAAAACCATCAGCACTACAATGCTGCTTTAGTGTGTACACTGATTAATTGCAGTCAAATCCTTAGATGCATTGAGATCGAACTGGCTTCTGTATCAAGGAAGGATGCTTCTGCTGCCTTTCTTTCTTAGCAAACTATTACCATCCACTACAGTCTCAGGGAAGCGCAACCTGCTATCACATTTGTCCAGTGCAAGATTGATGGGCTTTGCCCCAGCAGATTCCTTTGGGATTATATTTAACAATTTAATACTTCTAATACTGCTAAGTGGTTATTTTTCCCAAAGTAGATGGAGATGGAGAATTATATGATTGGTCTGCTTTCCCATGGAAAAGCAGAAAATCCGTTTTTTCCTTGGATTTTCTGTTATTGTAGCACTAGAGTAGATGGTCTGTGAGAAAGTCCTTATTCTAGAAAAGATAACTAACATAAAAAGCAAAGGATGTTCTAGAAAAAAATAGCAACACTTTTCATTTTAAAAAATGCATCATTCCAAGCTTCTGTGAAACACATAGATGTAAGCATGCTACCCACTGCCCTCAGGCACTGAAGAAAAATCTCTACAGCAAGTCCAGCCTCTCTAGCAATCACTGTAAGTCCAAACACTAGGTATCTGCTCCTGAAGACCTGCTTGCCTAGGCCTAGTGATATCTCCCATAAGACCAAATCTTCAACTTGTCTGTAGCTGCATGTAAAGCCAGTAGAATGACACAGAAGTGTATCAGGCTAAGGAGCTGGTACCTGTGGCAGATTTGGCTTTTTTAAAGATCTGTGTGGGATCAAACACAGTTAGAACATTAATTTTGGAAAGAAAATTCCTTCCTGTCAAGCTTTTTATATAATGTAAGTTTTCATGTCAATAAAGGTAATACTCGTTGCACTTACCTTTACCCATCTGCAGGTAATACCTGGGTGAAAAGTATCTTGTAAATGCAAAATGTTGTTACTATCCTCAGCTTAATTACAGTTATTAATTTGCTTTACTTCTGGGTTGTAGGAAGTAAGCAATCAACCTTCTTGCAGAAGAGAGAACTTTGAAAACTTGTTAATTCAGCAGCTGGTAGCATTCATTTTTGAAACAAAAACCCAATGTTCTTTCAAACAAGAATTTAGCAAATAGAGCATAGAAGGTAGCAATAATGTTTTACCTGTCAGGCTTTTACTACAGGAAATGGGGCTTAGATGATGAGGAGAGAATATCGAAAACTAAAGGATAAACAAAAAGAATAACAAATGAAGAAAAACAGGAGCAGGGGAGAAAAGAGATGGTTAAAGGAGAAAAAGGTTTTGCAAGAATACAGAATGAAAGGTAACAGCTAGTTAGTGAATAAAAGGGCAAGAATCCAAGTTCAGTAATAAAGAAGTGATGAATTGAGGCAGCAAGAGAAAGGATTAGAAGAGAGAATATTTAATATAACGTAGCTAGGAAAGAAGACTGTAAGAAACTGTAAAGCATAAAAGAGCAGCAGACAGAAGAGAATTAGAGGAGAGAGAAAACATGAAAACTGGAAATTAAAAAAAATGGATAGCATATGTCCATTCACTAAGCAGTCCACTGAAGGACAGAGGACTGGACAATAAATAAAATACAGTTTGCCTTTCCTATTCTTCTGTTTTACTGGATGACAAGAAATGGTAGAGGGAGTTGAAATTAGGTGAGAAAAAAAATGGATAGAAGTCAGTATGCTTAATAGCATGAAAATGCTATCTATCTATTATGCGTATTTTAGCCTGGATTCCTAGAAAGAGCAGCCTCATGCATTTTTTATCTTCAGCTATCCGTCTCTCTCTCATCCTTATGAGCTTTTGCTAAGTCCAGCCAAGACTGTCTCAGAGATATTAAATGTTTCTTGTTTTGAGGAAAGCAGCCGCTACAAAGAGGCAATAAATCCAAATTAATCCCCACCCACCAAAGACAGAATATTGCAGTACACGCACAGATGTTCTCTCTTCTGCAACTAGTATAAAAACACTGCACAGTTAACAAGCACAGATGCAGCACAGAAACACCTACAAGACATGCTGCCTCCTGTTCAGCTGCTACTTGGAGACAGAAGAGGGAAATGAGGAAACTGGTGATATGTAAAAGGCTCATCAGGGACCTCAAAAATTCTGGGAAGTTGTAGGGCATTGTAAGAAATGCTGGAGGGGGGTCAAAAAACAGTAAAAGTGAGTTAGTGGAGAATAACTGCAGTACGGGGAAGGAGATCCTTTGAGGATCTGGAGAGGGGCAAAGATTATTGTGGAGGGGAAGATGTAGGACACAGGGAGGAGAAGCGGAGTCCTTACATCATGGTGCTGTAGGAATGTGGGATGTGAAACCATGGGAAGCCAGGCTTTCACTCATCCACCCCTCCTGAAACTATTTGTTTCCTCAGTACACTTAGTGACTTTACTAGTGTGCTGATAAAAACTATATAGGCTGACTGAAATGTTGTAAGACTATTAAATGCTGGCAGGCACTTCAAGTAGTGTTTGAGGGAATTGTTCATAAAATACAAATTTCTAAAGGAAAACAAGTGTAAGCTGTTATTGCCTTTAAAGTGAAAAGACACTTTTCTACTCTTAGTTATGCCAGTATAAATCAGAAGTAACATCAGGTTGGCCTGATGCGAGAAGTTCTATAATCATTGGCAAAAGATAAAACATGCTTACGCTGTACAATGGTGTCCACATTTTATTATTTTAGCTATGTCAGGAATTCTGGATATGCATTTGTAAAGAATAGCTTCCACTAGCACTTAAAAAAAAAGTAACCAGAAGGTCATCAACAAGGGAGCTGAGAGAATAATATATCATGAATAATGTATTAAATAATTTCAGTCTTTATCTATTAATGAATTATCTTCAATCATCTTATAATTTTATTGAATGTATTTGTAATTCAAAAGTACTCCCCATGCAATTTCTCAAAAAAATTATTTCTCTAAATTTTTCTTGGTCTTTTTGTGGATGGAAAGTAGCTGAAATTTGAATTCAATTAGTTTGGTTTTAATAGGACATACAGAGTAGGAGTTTCTGTTTCTGTTCCCTCACAAACACATTTCTACAAATTGTGTTAACTATATGGCATTAAACTTTTAACCATGAAATCTCTTCCTCTAACTGTTTTTTTAATGTTCTATTTCCACCAGCGCCCTAATACGATGTGCAGTGTGCTAGGGCAGCTGCTGAAATTCAACACCTAGGGACTACCGCCTGTTCTTGGCACAATTTTTAGTTCCTATAAAACAACCTCTGCTATGGATGTTCACTCTCCTTTTGAAGAATTTAAGTGCCAGAAAGTCACAAAAATAATCTTTTCTTTCAGAACATATCAAGTGGTAGCAGTGTAGTAGCTGACCAGACTTTTTTTTTATCTCTATTAATCTATAAATAGCTTCCAATTACCTTAATGGGAATCTGTGGTGGTCCCTATATGTAAAAGAGAAAAAAAACCACAAATTTTGATTCATCTTTCCAGAACAGCAAATAATATCTTGTACCCCACTGATACTTTTTTAGATGTTGTGGGTTGACTTTAAGTTATAATAGTGACAACCACACCCGCTTTGGAATCCTGCTGTCATAATATGTGTGACTGAAAGAGAGATTATTTCTAATTTTCACAGGGTAGCCACAGAACCAATCCACACTGACATGCCAAATAAAAACAACATATTTGTATAGATACTTAGCTTGCGCAAATCCTTCCAGTGTGAAAAGATGTGCAGACATCCCTTCCATGTAAAGATTCAATAGCCTTTTCTGAAATACCTAGGGTGAAAGAGTCTTACTGATTTGGAAAATATTGGCAAAGCCAATTTTTCATCACTAATTGTGGTAAGTGCCTGGTAAGTCTGTATTATCTGTCCAAACTCTATGAATCTCTAGAGACACACCTATTACTGTGTCTTCAGGAATAATTCTTGACCCTCTGTTAGCAGTGTCCAGCTAGCATCTATACAGCTTCAATAATTTCTCAGGAATGAAAATATATGTGCCCATCTGAGAAACTGAGTAAAGAACATTCAAAAAATTGTGAATTCCCACATTCATGTCATGGCTGTGTTTTTTTTAATGCCATTTAAAATAAGTTTCTAATATGCAAAACATGTCCATCTGTATCTCAAATTCACAGCAAAAAAATGACACAATTTCTATCAATTTGAAAAGAGAAAAACAACTTTATGCCTTCTGAATAGCAGTCTGTTGAAGTCTTCTTCCAAGTTCCAAGCTCTGTTCTCTTGGTCACTCACCTCTTCATCTGGTTGGCACAGTCTTTTTTTTTCCTCATCCTTTAGCCATATGTGATGCCGCTACCTACTCCACCAAGGGCTCTTCCCAGTGTCCAGTGGTGTGCCAGACAGTTCATGAAGTCCATGGACAGACTTTGGATCATGCTCTGGCTGTAGTACTATTGCAGCTGCAGATGCTCTTCCAACTGCCCTTTCTGCTAACTTGATCCCCATGGAGAAATGCCCTGGTGGGAGAACACAAACATCAATCAGTGATGACATCTAAGCACATTCACTAAAATATTCTGGGTTTCTTGGCACCAGTTCTGGGAGGCAGCAGCTCACAGTGAAAACACAGTATTCTTTTTTTCTTTTTTTTCTGGAAACATCAAGCATACTTTAATCCAAGTACTATTTTCTTGTCAATAGAATCAAAGAACTTAGGAAAGTACTCAGGGACACAGAGTTTCCAGATTCAATTTTAATTAAAGGCTATAAATACTCATAAAGAGAGGCTGGCACTCAGCTTTAGGGATCACGCTGAGTAATCCTCATCTGGAGCTTTCTTGTATTTATATGATCGTGTCAGATCTTGATAAAACAGTGACTTATCTAAGACAGAAACTTGCAAAATCTCTATAACATAGGAACAAAGCACATTCTGCCAGTCTTTTTAATACCAGAACAGGTCAGGCAGGCTCATCTCCAGATGGCTTCAATACCAACTGGAACCCCCACTCGGCTCCCAGAGGACAGCATTCTCCAGTGACTTCAAACAGGTGTGAAATCCTGCCTGGCTCCAGCTGTACTGAGCATAAAACAGGCGTCAGACAAAACCAAACATGCAATTCCTAATCTGGTTGCTGGAGCTCAGTCAGTGATCATCCATGCTGAGCAAGGAGCAAACGCAACAAGACCAACAGAAAGGGAAAGGAAAAGGCGGACTTGCCCCACAGCACCACTCGCACAAATCCCTTCCAAATGCAACCGAGGAGCGTGATGTGCAGCAGATAACACTGTATCACACAGACACAGGCATGCCTGCGTGAATCGGAATGACTGAATCCAGTGAGCAGAGTTCCAGCACGTGAGCCTTTTTGTGAGAGCAGAAAATATAAAGGGAGGGAGAGGAGCTAGTGATCATAAAACTTCCTGGCATCAGCTGACACAGCAAGGGCAAAAAGGACACATCTAATTTTAATCTTTCCTCCATGTGAGTGATTTTTCCTTCCCCTCAAACACAGTGAAGATTCTTCCTCTGACCATAAACTATTCACCTGACTTAGTAAAAGTGATTTATGTTTATCTGGCAAAGTTGCCCATCTACATTTGCAGGCTCAGACAGTCTGTGCTGGCTAACAAATGAGGGGGACAAAAGCAGGGAAGACTCCAGTCCATACAAAGACTGCCCCTTCCAGCAGCCCATCTTTTTCCAGGTAGGTCAGATCCTGAGCACCTCGGCCTCCTTCCCAGCTTTTGCAACTGCTCTTTTAGAGCATTTTGGCTCTATGCATGAAGCACCCGCCTGCACGGCCACCACACAGACCCTCTTTCTTCTCCAGAGGCTCCTTACTCCTGTTGGCAATGACCTCCAAAACTACACAGCCTTCCCCTGTTGAGGGTTGCTTTAAAGATCACTCTTTCTCAGAAGTGTACAAAATTACCATGAAATCTGTGTTTTCACATACATATAAATATACATATATTTAAAAAAAATCATCAGCCTAACCCAAAATGTGTTCACTGGATTTGAAGTTAGAGGGGGAGAGAACTCCCATTGCATTTTACCTTCACAATGGTGCTGGAATGGTTGAATAAAGTGTGGCCCTGTTGCCCATATGCCATTCAGCTTCTGTCTGTCTTTTTGTTTACACTGGGAATACAATAGGAACTATAGTCCTTCCAATGCATCATTTATAAGTGTATTCTACCTCTGAATGTACAGACAGAACTGGCTCTGTGAATGAGCTCTGTGAATATTGCCAAGACACTGTGCTTTGTTCAGCATTATTCTTCACAATAGATACCACACTTTGGAAGTAATTTTAAAAAGGGAATCAAAATAGTGGTACTTTTAGCCTTTGTTTCTTTTATACCACACTGCATTCTCTGTCTCTCACTCAGCTGCTTCTATTATACTGACAAATTAAATAAACCACTCCATTGCTAAAGAGGCTTGGGCGGGCTGGGCTTCGGTACACTGCCGCACTAGGAAGTTGAAATAAACATTTATGCTGGTTTTATTCTTAACAAATTTAAGCTAACTTTAGTCAAGCATCTTCATGATTTTTATTTTTTTTTAAGAATGAACGAAGGAAAGAAAGAGGGAAAGGGGGAAAAAGAGAAAGGAGGACTTCAAATTTTTGAGCCGATCTGCAGCACCAAGGGATCTGGCATCTGAAGCAATGGAGTAATGAGAAGCCATGTGTCCAGGTAATGAGCCTGCTCTTTTAGTGCTCCACTGTTTAGAAGTGCTGCAAGTTCATTCCTGCCGTGGGGCCTCTGGGAGAGTGGCTTGGTGAGTTACGGGCAGAGCGGTGCGGTGCAGACAGGGTCCCTTGCAGAGGCTCACTGCAAGCAGCTTGCACACTTCCGCAGCAAACTTTCAACTCTGATACGGGGAGTTTACCTCTCCAGCGGCAGGCATAGCTCTGGTTTGCAAGGCGTCTTGTTCGCATGCTGTTCAGCGTACAGAAATAAGGGTGGGCGGGAGAGTGGGTGCTGAGAAAAGTGTGCTGGATGCCGAGGGCAAGTCTGGCTGCTTGCAGGTGTGTATTTGTAGATAGATAGATGGATGGATAGGTAGGTAGAAAAATATGTTGATTTGCATTTTGGCTATAGACTCATATTCCATTTGTCACAGAGAGGGAAATAAGAAACTGAGGACAGAGTGGCAACGTGACCTCTACCTGCGTGTCAAGGTGCTTTCTGACTTTGGGCTCTTTTTTTCAGCAGGCAGTAAACAGAGAGGAGAACTGGGGAGCAATTTGTGGTGGTCTGCTTGTGGCTAGATTTGGCATGAAAGGCCATCCTCCGCATTTGCGAGCACTGGTTCGGTGCTGGGGATGTACGCTGTTTATAAAGGCTTGTCCGTATAGTCCAGTATTCTCGAAAACACCGTCAAATGAACAGTGTTATTTTCCCAAACGAGATCAGAGTAATGAGCGCAATGCTGACCGGATTAGGTCAGGAAAGCTCCTCCTGTACTCCTGGGCTCGCAGTGTGTGAATGATGCAGGACGAGTGTCCCCCTCCTCTCCCAACAAAGCAGGGGGACCACGGGCAGGAACCGAGCTAAGGGAGGGAAACCGAGGGGGTGCGGGAGCGCGTTGTCTTAGTTTTAGGTGACCTTAGAAGCGCAAGCATCCTCCTGAAATCGTCGCTAAATGCCAGCCGTGGGCTTGGAAGAGCTGGGCCAGCTCTCCGGGGCAGAGAGGCTGCGGCAAAGGCCGGGCCCCTGCGGCGGGGACACCCCGTGTCCGGCCGGGCGGGGAGCAGCGCTGCGGAGGAGGAGCGGTTGCTGGGGAGCGACTGGGCTCAGCTTTTATTACTAAACTTTAAAAAAAAAGGGAGAGGGAGCGAAAAGAAACCCCAGCCCCTCAGGTGACATTTCCTTCTATTCTCTAGCAAAATTCCCTCTAATTTGTCCCCAGGGACACCCAGCCGCCTTGCGATTCCCGCTTGTCTCTGTCAACGCCAGCGTCTGTCGGGGGGGGGGGGGGGGGGGGGATGCCCCCCGGAGAAGGGCGTGGGGAAGCTGAGGGTCAGGGTTACCCACTGTGGCATGACTTTTAAGCTAAAGGGGTTTTTATTTCTCTTGTTGCCGTGTCAGGTTTAATTTGGTCTGCATTATTCTAAAAGGGTGGGCCTACTCGTGACAGGAGGGGGTTAAATGGGATTACAAGCTTTAGAGGTTGTCAGCAGCCACCGCTGCCTGGGGATGTTAAATTGCGATTTAATGGTCAGCTTTATCTGTATAGTATCAGTGGAAATCTGCTGTTTTCAGCAACTTAATAGCCACTGTGTTTTCAGGAGGGGCCTTTTTTGGGGGGGAAGCGGGGCCGGCGGGAAGAGCTGGCCC
>VZZY01009940.1:12286-62587 GCA_013400335.1 Eurystomus gularis | reverse complement strand
GCTCGGCGGCGGGGCCCTGCCGCCTCTGCCGGGGGCAGCGCTTCGGCCCCGCGTGGTTCGAGTGGTTCTTGCTCGTCCCCAAGCCCTCCCGGCCCCTCCCGCGGTAGCCACAAGAGGTGGCTTGCGTTTGGTTTTTCCTCTCCCTCTTGTTGCTCTTGGCCCGGAATTCCCCTGCGCTCGGGATTTCTGGCATTAAAAATAAGAAGAAAGAGGGAAGCGAGGCAAAATCATGGCAAACCGTGTACGTCGTGCGTTATAGACTTGGTTTTCAAAGGGCGTTTCTGTAATTTACAGGGCTGGTTGAGTGTAAAACGGCAGACAGGAGGAAAAGGTGGGAAGAAAAAGAACCGCAGTACAAACCAGTGGGATTGTAATAAATAGTAAACTGTGGCCCCAGCGGAGTGTTTTCTTGAGCTGATGGATGATATTAAAATACAGTTCCTAAGCGACTAACAAAAAAGATGGGGGGAGGAGGGATGGAGAGAGGAGGGGAAAAAAAAGGAGGGGGGAGAGAAAGTTCCTGTGCACTTTGTTCAAGGTTCTGCACCTCTCTAAGCAGCTGTCACATCCGTACATTATGGTACATTGAATCTGAATGAGGCTCTCCACATCAAAACCTTGCATCCATTATGATATCATCTCCTGCTCTAAGCTGTAATGCTTATTAATTCTGCACCCATACTCTCCAAGCTTCAGCAAATGTATTCCATCAGCCTAGCATTTAATTTAATTAGTACAGCTGGGCTCTCATTCTCCTTTCTGTGTCAGAGGTATTGTCAGCACGTTCTGCTATAACACAATTACTGATTGCTTTTAGATAGGCAGAAATATGATTAGGGTATTGGGTGACTGTATCATAAGCCTTATTAGATTCATTTGAAATCTGGAGATAAATAGGAAACTTTTATTTGCAGTGTAATGAGATTATGCTTATTAGGCCAAGGCCTCACAACCTTTTGCAAAGAACATAGTGTATCACTAGGATTATACTCTGGAACCACACTTTTTGCTCATAGCATGCAAGCAATTTCTCCGCAGCTTTGAGATTTAACTGTTGTAGCCCTGTATGCATTTTAGAATTGTTTTTTGGCTCAGTGGCTTTCTCCTGTGATATATTGCACGCACCTTCCACCATACTTTTCTTGGGCTTAAACCCAGGAATCTGGAGAAGATGTTTTGTTCACCAGAGGAAAGATGTTTGGGTGAACTGTGCCCATGTGTGCATGAGTAAACATGCTGATACATTGAATGGGAGAGGTTTTGCCAATACCAAATGTACTTAAACCCTTTTTTCCCCTCAGTAGAAAGCTGCAAAAACGTTTCAAGATCAGCAGTTTTCGAAAGGTAAAAAATGTTGCTGTTCAGATACTTGTGAGGCTGAATCTTGAGATAGAAACAATGAGTTAATTTTCCTGTGCAAAAAATGCTGGAAAGGCTGCACGTTTCGTGTCACTTCCAGAGAGAGTGAATTTAAACCTTAATGTATACATCACAACCTTTTGTATTATACCATGCTGACAAAACACACAGCATAGCGTTTGAGAAGCAAGAGTTATGTTTTTTAAAGTTCGTCTATTACTGGGATTCAGAATTCTGATCTGGTAATTTCCTTGTAACAATCAAAGGTACAAACAATCTGTCACTGACTTGACAGGCTATAGAAAGGAGTCCATCAGTTTTACCATTGGTGTCAAATTTAGGTTCCATTCTGTTTCCACCTAAGTTTTGCTGCAACCAATGGGAGCGAGATTAGGCTTTTACTGGATCCTTAGTTTATCTGAAATATTTGTGGTATTTTAAATCTGGCACAGGAATAAGCTTTGAAGACGTCAGGTGAAGGTTCTTAAAGATGACACTTCTGTGTTTCTCACCTAGTTACTAAGGAAGCATCTGGAGAGTTAAGACTATCACCATAGTCCAGTGGACTTCTTTGCCAAAATGGACAGAGCTTTGGGGTTCCCAGCCCTGCCTCCTACCAGTACTTCTACAGGTGTGTCACTGTGCAGTCCTATGTGATTCTCCAACTGGGGAGTCTCATGCTGTAGCTGTGCTTTTTACTTTCGTAGAGGGGAATATGCATCAGTGTGCAATGGCTACTGACTTGCCTCGGGAGCCACAGTATGTATGCCTAAGACGCAACAGCAAAAGGTTATTCTAGAGGAATACTTCTATAGTCAGGAGACCTCCATGCTTTGGAAAAAGAGAGGGATTGTTCTCTCCATTTTAGGTACAGGCAAGCTCAGGCACAAAACATTGAATCAGTTCTAGTTACATACCTAGGAGCAGCAGCCTTGCTAGCACTGAGTCTACTGAAAATTCAAATGTTGAAAATCCAGTGTTTGCACTATGCATAAGAAACTATTTTATTATTATATAGCTTTATAAAGAGAGATGCCCCTTTATATCAGGCTTATTTTGGAAAGGAGGAGATTTCTCAGTTTTAAAGGAGAGAATATCTGGCTTGTTTCCACCAACCAAAAAAAAGATGAACAGCAACTCTGTTCTATACTGGCTTCAAAAGCAGCAGAGATGACAAATGCCACAATTTTCCAGTATGTTGCTTCATCAAGAAAATATTTTAAAGTGTGGTGTAATTGCTGTATGTGAGAATGAACTGGTGGCCCTGTTCATTTGTCCCCCGTCACCGTCATCCTGATTTGCAGTGAGCAACAGGGTTATTCACATGCTTAGATTACACACATGCTTCGATGCTCTGCTGGATCAAGGCCTAATTGACACCCTAATTGACAGGCTCAGTTGAGAGACTGAAGACTAAATTGGGCTTGGAAGCTGAAACGTGATGTATGTTTTTACCCTCAGAGGTGGTTAGTCCAGGCTGTGTTCAAGATGTGTTACCAAATAATGTGTTCCACCTTCTGCTGTAGCTTTTGTTGCTTTTCTTTTGTGGCTAGATAGAGGACTTAAGTTGCTGGGAAAAAAAACCCAAATAAATATGTTAGTGCAAACTAATGACATGTTGAATGCCAAATTGAAACAAACAATTTTATCTTTGGTCTTTCTAAAAGAACAAGTTTGTTAAAAGAAATACTAACAGCCATTTATTCAAAACCAGTTGATTAAATGAAAGTGTAACTAATTGTTAGATGTTTGTTTCATGTAGACTCAAAGGTAGAATCACAACAGAAGTAATTAGGGTAATTATTAAGGTCTGTATTTAATTCAAACCCTCAGAGAATACTGCATATTCATTCAAGTGAGCTATATTTCCTATTAAAAAGATAGCAGTTTCTCAAAGCTTTCATTTACAGGTATGTTTTTGGTAGTGTCATTTTATATGGTATCATGTCATCTTGCTCTCTTTCTACTGTGACAGTGTTTGTTATTCATAATGATGGCAATCAAAGGGGAAATGTTACTGGTAATTTCTGTGTGCACTTCTAACCCCCAAATATTTGTAACAGTCAGTTGCCGAAGGCATTTGAGAATTTGAGGATAGGGGCATTAAGATGAACTTGTCTTGATCTCTTGACAGAATGTACTGCGTACATTAAGATACTAAAGCTAGGCATTTTTATATACAAAAGAAAATGCAGTGAGACGTTATTTATAGAATAACTGAAAAATTGAGGCAGTACTTGTACCCTTTTACTGACAATGGAAAATCTAGCTCTGTTTCATATACTGTTTTTCTTCATTTTAAGACTAGTTTTTATAAAATCCAAAGAAAATCTTCTAAAGAAATATTTGGGAGCGTTTACTGTGGAGAGGTTCTCAAAGGGCTGTTTCAGACTGTAGACTGAAGATGAATTTGTATCAGAGCATTTTGAGGGTAAAAAATAAGCTTCATGGATCCGGTTCTTACATGTTACTAATTATGCAGGACACAGAGGGGCCGGATGTCTTCCAGTATCTGTTGCTGGCAGATGACACACGCCATCTTTACAAGGCAGTTGGACTGGTGTGGTCTGCTCCTGGATGAATGTAATGCTTGGATTTAAATCCAGATTCTTGTCTCGTTAAAGCCAGGTGTTTCCCTTGAATTCCTAAAATGCAAAACTCTGTTGATAAGACAGAAAAGAATGTTGTAAGTAAGTACCGTTTTTTCCCCGTGTTTCAGTCCTGCTGTAACACTCAGACAGCATGCACTGAGTATGTGTGTTGGATAAAAACAAACTCAAATGGGATCAAAGTTATCTGAGCCAGATTACAGCTCTGCTGTTGAAGTCATATCTGCCTATTTGTTTAGTTCACATTTTACCCCCTTGGACGTACTTTGGGGTTTTTTGTACACCAGATGTGTTATCCCTTCATATTTGTGACCCTTTAAGTGCACATTGTTAAATGAGTAATAGTGCAGGCTCATTACTGAGCCACTGGGGACTATTGAGATAGCGTAGATGTCTGCAGGAAGACAAAACAAGAGGTTGCTCACTGATGAAACCTTTTGGCAAAATGACTGCACAAGCCTTGTGCTTGTGTTTTGGGACTCAGCATTTAGTAGCTTGTTCACATTTCCAGAAGCACAGCTAGAGAAAAAAATAAAGCTTCCTTTCTGGCCCCCCTCCGAGTTAGTTCAGTAAGCCTTGCTCTCTCTGCAGTACTCTTCTATCCTTCTAGTAGTGTCCTTACTCTTTTGAGCTACAGAAGAGCCAGGTAGGACTAGTTGACTGCTGATGTCAATAGAAGTTTTCCATCTAGACCCTGTTTCTCCCACCCCTCCTCCCAAGAAGTGTGTGTCTTTTCCGCATTTAAAATTACCAATGGCTTTATGAAAAGGTGCTGTGAGAAACTGCAATGCAGCAGAACTGGAATCCCCATATAACCATCTTGCAGCAGAGTCAGGATCTTTATCATACAGCTTTAGACTGTGCATTTCCTAACCCAGCAGCCCATTACTTTACAAATTTATATAAAAGTGATTTCAGAAGTGTCCTGGTTTGAGCTAGAACAGAACTTACTCTATTCGATGATTTTACTTTTCATCTGAGTCTCTTCTAAGTAACTGCACTTTCTGAAGTTAATGGCATATTTTTACAGTGTCAGCTTCTCACAGTGATAGCGCTCAATGTTTACAGTTACTACCAAGGATTGGTGTGCAAAAAGGCTCCTGTTTATACTTGCTCCTATGGAGACCAAGGTCACTGCTAAATCTTGTGTACCATGCTGAGGATGCAGTAGAAGCCCACATATGCAGGGAGGAGCAGACAGGACAGGTGACCTTAAACTGACCAAAATAATATTCAGTATAAAGCTGAGAGATCAAATAGGCCAAGCTCTCCTCTTCAGTGGCCATCTTCTGAGGAGGAGGACTCTGTCCATTCTGCCCTCGATCCCAGTCTGTGTGTTCCTGAATCTAGTTCCAGAATCCCGTTTCTGAACCCAGTTCCCATCTGCCGCTGAGCCCAGTCTGGGACTTCCCCAGTGTCTGCTCCACAGCACCAGTGGTGACAGTGACATAACTGCCATCAGGGGGTTGGGTTTGATACTGGGTTTGTATATATTGTATATATTCCGTGTTATTTTTATTATTGTCATTAAAGTTGTTTTAATTTTCTTTTCCAGTCTGGAAGTGTCTCCCCTTACTCCCTTTCTCTTCCCTTTGGGAAGGGAGAGGTGTTAAAAGACAGCATCTGTCATTCATCTAGAGGTTTGCCCAGCCCTTACCCTTGACAAGAAGAAAGGCCTCACCTGTCTTATAAGAAAGCCAGGCTTGGCCTTCTCTGCTGTATGAATGGCACCAATTGTGTCACAGGGGTTTTACAGAATTACCTGTTAGATCCATTTCTAATGCTAAATGAGTTATTTGGTCAGATCATAATATAAAATGTCTTTGCCTTCAGGCACTTTTGACGTGCATACACTTTAGAGCGGGCAGAGAAAACATGAAAACTTGCTTTTAAAAGGATGACATTTTGTAAAATTACTGTTAGCACTTGGCTTTGGTTTCCATTATGCAGCAGCTTACACTCAAAGAACACATGAAGACTGTTTGTTGGGTTTTTTCTTTCGAAATCTGCATCTAATTAGGTTCTCCACAGTGTTTTTGTTGGGATGGACTGCACCGTTAATATTCCTACAAGCGTTCTGCAGGTTATGGCTTAGAGTATTTGTACCCCTTCAGATAGACTTTTTTTCTCGTGCAATACATCCTATGCAGCACCAACCTGAAAAACTACATTGTTAGAGGTCATCAATTGGGTTGTATGCATTTTCTCTGCTCCTTCTCTCTACCTCAGTATTAAAATGTATTCAGCTTTTCTTCTGTTGTCTGCCATGGTTTTTATACTTACAGAACAGTTTGGGAGGTGACAATGAACACTCCTCTTCCCTGCTGCCTTCCTGTGTGCTATGTGGAAAACAAACAGGAGGGTTAAGATGGTATTTCTCACTTTCCAGCAGACGAGTCACGGATTCCGTTGCTGAGACTGAATATAACAGCGTACATGCTGAGTGTTTATTTCTCAACACGGAGAGCTGCAATAACATGACATCTTGATTAAGAAATGCCACTAAAAGCCAGGAGGCTTAGATTTTATTGCAATCTCTAACTTTAATTTTGCATTTAACCTGGATGAGGGTTCTGAAATGTGACTGTTGGTTTGTTTGGAAATCTTACCAACACTTGAGTGAGTCTGCTGGGATGGGTGTTCTGGTGAGTTCTGTTGCTGGGCTGTCTGAGTGTATCTGAGGCTGCTTATGTTAGCTAGTGTTCATAAACCAATTCCCCAACCAAAATACACTTTATAAAAGAAAAGATGGTTTTATTGGTTTCAATGTGTCTATGCATAGAAACAAAATGCTATTTAAAAAAAAAGTGTTTGGTGTCTACTATTTATGGTGGCAGCTATCTGAAGATGGGTAGTCTCTGTCCAATGACCTGACTTTGGAAAGTTCTAAATGTCTCAAATTCCCACCACTAAAACAATCTCTGTTTCACCAGCCTGTTCTGAGACTAAATGAATTGGTTTGAACATAGCATAAAAGTATGTAATTTTAAGACTCTGTACATTAGTATTGATCAAAATTTCCACACTTTACAATTCTGAAAATTTCGCAATTAAAATTCTATTTCTATTACAAACCCTTTAAAACTTGTAATGACAAATGCCATGGTTTTGGCACATCTACTGGCTCGAGCGTTTTTATAATGAAAAAAATAGAAGATGCTTTTTTCAAACTATCAAGGTAATACAAAAATTTTCTGTGGTGTATTTTTAGCATTGTTATAATAATTATTATTGTTTAAGGTAGCTCACATTGTTTAGCTATATTGTGGCCATTTTTTAAATTTGATAGGTGAAAATCAGAGATAAAGTTTGGAAGCTACGGGAAGTCAAATAGAATAATGATCAATACAATGTATAGAAATAGACACGTGTAGATGTGTAGGGCAGTATAGAACAGAGGAACACATACAGTAGAAATGTAGATGTTAGAGTAAAGTCAGTGAGAAGAAAATCACACAGGTGTAGGAGAGGACACAGGGAAAGCAAAAAGGGTGTTATGAAAAAAGGTTGGGCAATAAAGGCATGATTGGGAGCTGAAGGGTTAGAAAAAGGATAAATATCAGAAAACACTGTCGAGGTTTAGGTTCGATCCACCAGGCCTGCAGCAGACACTCTCTGTTAACCCCTATTCCCTCCTCCAAATAGAGGAAGAGAACGAGGATAAGGGAGAGAGACTTATGGCCCCCTCTCCTCCCAAATGGGAGAGGAAGGGAATGAAAGAGAGGCTTCCAGATTAGAAAAGAAAACTGAAACAGCTTTAACAAAGATAACAATAATAAAATGGAATATACAAATATGTACAAACCCAGTATTTAACCCAACCTCTCCCTGATGGCAATTACATCACCGTCACCACTGAGGCTGTAGCAGGCACTGGCAAAGTCCCAGACTGCGCTCAGCAGCTGATGGGAACCGGGTTCAGGAGCTGCGTTCAAGAACACACAAATCAAGATCAAAGGCAGGGCCAAAAAGCGAGGACCAAAGGGAAGGTCCAGAAGGCAAGAAAGCCCCAAGGGAAGCAAAGGCCAGTGGAAGGGCTGACAGGAAAGGTTGAGACCCTCGTGATCCCTCAGCTTTATACTGAATATGACGTATATGGGATGGAACACCTCGTTGGTCAGTTTTGGGTCACCTGTCCTGGCCGCTCCTCCCCGCAGGTGCAACCTTTCACTTGCTGGACCCCCCAGTGTGGTACACAAGAGTTAGCAGTGACCTTGGTCTGCACACCAATCCTTGGTAGTAACTCTAAACATCAAGTGTTATCACTGCTAGAAGCAGACACTGTCTGCAAAAACGTGCTGTTAGCTTCAGAAGGTGCTGTTAGTCAGAAAAGACTTACCTGAAAAGTAACATCACTGAACAGACTTGGTTTAGTTCTAACTCAAACCAGGACAATGGCAAATGAGGAAAGAAACGGGAATCCAAATTTCATAGCTTGTTACATTCTATTAAGTCATCATAACTCAGCTGTCTTCATGTAAGTCAACAACAAGAAACAATCGCTGGAGCATCTGTTGCTTGTCTAAGAAGCGTTGTTGGTCTTAGCATCCCTTGGGGTCTTTTGACGCATCTGTAATGCAGAGAACTGAAAAAGAGTTCTCACTGACATTTGCTTTAGTAACTCTCCCTGGTCATTGTGAAGAAGAAACTGAAAAAGTCTGAGGAGTTCTCACTGAGATCAGACCTGAATCCTGCTTAGAGGAAGATGGGACAAGGAAAGGCCATTAAAACTTACGATGAATTAGGCCATGTCTTTATTATCAGATGCTGAAGTGTTCTCAGGTTCTTGGGTTTCATCTGCATGCTGGCCGTGTCCTGACTCCATCGTGGAGGACAGCCAGGCACACACCAATCTTTATCTTTACCCTCTTTATCCTGCATCCAGGTTTCTATTCAACTGGATGACCATCGCATTGCCTAGTTGGTAGGGGGTGTGACTCCAGGGCTTATGTCAATATGTATGTTAAATATGTAAGCAAAGAAAAAAAAGGTCAGATCCTCACAATCTTAGGAGTTGCGCGTTTGAGGAAGGAGTGCTAAGTACTGGTGATTTCTAATACTTGTGTGATGTCTCTGCTTTCACTGCCATCAAACAATAAATTCGGCTTCTCACTTACATGCACCTAAATTTAGACTAGTAATACAGCAGCAAGATTCTGTGCATTTTTCTAGTTGGTATGGCCAGGATCTTGTTTTAATTTATTTCAGTATCTTGTGACAAAACTTACAGCAGGATACCTGTTTTTCCCTGCTTCAAATATGATTTATACATAAGGCCATAGCAGGGCACAGTGGTAAACAAAATGTAGTGCTGACATTTTTTTAAGCATTTTTGGTAGGACTTATTTGGTGAAGGAAAAAAAAAAGACTTTCTTGTAATTCAAACAGGGTATATGTCATACTGGCAGCTTTATGATATAGGTGTCAGTATGAGATATGTCAATATCCTCTTCATCCTCCTTTCCTCTGTGCTGCACATGCAGTTCCTAAACAGACCCAGAGGTAGTGCTACGTATGTTGGCTGGAGGCTGAGGTTAAAGGTTTCTCTTATATCCACAAAGCATCATCGGCATGGAGATAGTGTTCCAGTTCCACTCTAAATTATTTAGCATAGTAAAGACTTTTGCAACAAAACTTCAAGTGCTAGTAAAGCCTAAATGAGACTCCTTACAAAAGTAAGAGTAAAATAATGAATAAAATGAGTATGTTGGAAAAAAAGTGGTATTGAATCATGAAGATTACTTTTTCCATTTAAAAAACCTTTTTGCTAGTGAACAATTGCCAAAGTGACACACATTCTTTGGCATCATAACAATGTTGGAGGTACCCAGTGCTGATAAGATCTGTCTATTGCTACCTTTCTAAAAGATCACATGCATTCACATTGCATGGGATACTGGATCAAAAATAATGCTGTACAATTAACAATGAATATATGCCCACATACCACTTCCATGTAGTCTTAAATTCTTAACAGTATTTTCTAAGGTAAGCAGACACTTCTGGGACTGTGTGCTCCGATCTTCTGAATAACACCAGCCACAAAACCTCCCTAGCAATTGCTGGTTTTATTCCAGTGACATGTTGAACCTGCTGCAAACACACATAAAAATATTTTGTATATATATATATGTATGAATTTAAAACTCCAGGCTGTTCTCTAAAGTGAGGTAGCACTTACAGCATCATCACTGGGTCATATGGTGAATCTCTATCTATTGATGATAATAATGAGAGTAAATATTATGGTTTAGTAGGTGTATAGGCCTAACAAAAATGACACTACTCCATGTCTAAAATGTTTGCCATTTTCAGTCCCCCAAAAGAGAAAATGTGGATTAAAACTGATGAGAAATGCATTCATTGGGGTATATGTCACACAGCCACAATAGGGATAATTGGAAGCTTAAGCCCTAATCCTGAAAACACTTAAGGGGTGCTTAACTTCAGTGCATGCAGGTTGACTCAAATGCAATTACTCTTTTTTTTTTTTTTCAAAAGTGCACTTGCTAAAGCATATGATAGAGAGGGGCAGAAATGGGGCTTTATTAGCAATGAATTGCTGAGACTCTGCAAGGAAACAGACCTGTAGGATTGCAGTTGACTCCTACAACGCTTCCGCATAGCACATGTGAACGTGTATGCAGTATTCACAGAATCATAGAATTATTAAGGTTGGAAAAGACCTCTAAGATCATGAAGTCCAACTGTCAACCCAACACTACCATGACCACTAAACCATGTCCTGAAGTGCCACGTCTACCTGTTTTTTTAACACCTCCAGGGATGGTGACTCCACCACTTCCCTGGGCAGCCTGTTCCAGTGCTTGACCACTCTTTCAGTAAAGAGATTTTTCCTAATATAAAATGTAAACCTCCCCTGGCACAACTTGAGGCCATTTCTCTAGTATTCTGGAGTGTTGAAATTATTCATGGGTGTTGAAATTATTGGTGGAGTAATATATTCACATTCATAAAGAGAACAATATAAATAGAAAAATAGAAACCATGTGGCAAATAGAAGTATGTTTAAGATAATCTATGTATGTGCCCCTGTAGTATAGTGATTTGTCAGGGAAGAATGTGTTGGATGGATGTAGCTATCGGTGTTTGTGCATGTCATGAACTTACTCATCCTCAGCAAGCTCTTGAGTTTTTTAATGTTATGATATTATTTAATTTTATTCTTTTAATCTGAAGATCAGTAGGGGGTTGGTTTTATCTTAATCATCACTCCTTCCTTCATAAACATGCAGATGTTCAGCCGTCTGGTAACTCCAGTGATGATTTTTTTATGTATGAGGACAATGGAGTGAAGTAGTTTCACCTTAAACACTACAAAAAACTGGTAATCTGGTTATATTAATATCAGAAGGGCATATTATTGTTTGTGCACTTTTATAAGTTGGGAAAATATCACAGTATAGCTTGGAGCGATGTTAGGTTTTTGTCCTTTTGTTCTCTAGTGACAGAGTGCAACAGTGACAGGAATGTTGCTGGACTGTTTTAGAACAATATATTTGAACATATTCTTCTTGGCTCAACTCTGATCAACAGAATTGGCGGTTTCAGATATCCTCATTTTTCCTAGTAGGAAGTTCTTATCCAACACTACTTTTTTCAGGAAAACACCAATGGAATTTTTTTAAGCATTTACCCTCCATGTACGTAAAAGGTTTTCAGTGCTTTTTTGTATGTAATGTATGTGAAACATTTTAGTGGTTGAAAATTGCACTAATTCAGTGAACTATTGGCTACCTCTGATAGCAAAAAATCTATATCCTTTTGAAATATGAGGGACATTTTCTTAGGTTTGTTTTCTTTATTTTTGTACCTGGGATGCCAGAGGAAATGAGTATGTCAGGGTTAGGACTTGGATGCAGAGGAAGCTTGTTGTTTGAGAGATGGGTGGGCAGGAAAAGGAGTTTCACACAGCCTGTACTTTGAGACCTGGTTCTCTGATTCTGCTTCTGGATGTACCTTCTGGGTATATCTCACTCCTTGTGGTTGGTGAGAAGTTGTCAAATTTAATATGAGGTCTCATATTTCTCCTGTTGATCTCAGGTGGCAAAGTGTGACATTGACACTAATGTTACTGTTGGGGGTTTTTTAAACAGGAATTTGGAGAGATTTGTCATATCAGTAGCTCATCCCTGTCACATCCTGGTTTTCACTGAAAGGAAGGACAGGCACACAGCTGGCTGGTAATCGCTGCATGGTCTGGCCAAGCCTCTATCTGGATAACTTGAGGGCAACAGAACTGTATGGGACGGTGTGGAACACGCATCCCAGCAGCTAGATAAAGCCTGTGAGTGCACAATTGAGACACTGGTCTTTTTCTGTGTGGAGTGTCCTCAAGGTGAGACACACCTTGAAAAGAAAAAGCTTGGAGCATGCCCATAGGCTATACTAGATAAAGGCATCTCATTCATTCTGTGTTGCCATCTAGTTGAGATTCAGCCTACCAAGACTGTTCCTGAGGTACACACTAGCTAGGGCAAAATGCTGGCCTTTGTAGAGTAAGTGGTGTGAAAAAGTAGTCACCATTCTTGTCTTTTTGAAATTAAAATGATCAGGATTCTTGTGCTTCATACTGGCTTCAGCAGTTCTATTGTGCATTGTCTACTCTGAAAATATCTTTTTCAGACTTATGTGAGTTTTTGACATAACCCTTCCTGATCCCAAATCATTCAAAAGGACAGTTAAGAGCTACGTGAACCATTTCCAGACATGGGAACATGGAATAGAGGCAGTGCTTGACTTTGCAGTGTCATCTACCCTATAGGTGATGTTTGAGGGCAGGTAGACAAAAGGGCAGCATCAGGAGCTCTCATGGATGAGAAGTCTACAGGGCAGAGCTGGCAGGCAGAGGTTCCCTCTACTGCCAATGGACAGAAATAGGCACACTTGTAGCACATGAGCTATCCAAACAGGTTTAAACATCAGGTTTTGAATATTCCAAGGATGAAGACCTCACAACCTCTCTGGGGTATCCACCAAGGGTGAGCTAAATTGTGCCCTTAGAAACACCTATTCCCCTTCAGTGAATGTAAAGGAAACCTAGATGCTAATTCAGATGGAGGCACCTGATTTGCGTGTAATAAGGCCTGCCCCTACTGATCACTTAAACAGATTTAGGCAGCATAGAGATGGTGTGGATTTGTCTTTCTTTCATCATATTCCTTTTCTTGCCTTTACCTGTCCTTTGCAGTGAGGTGATTTTAAAACTGGATATAATATACTCCATTATTTTCCAGCCATTTAATGCTATATCAAAAACTGAATTAACCAGCCCAGTTTAACCATGAGCTTTTACCCAAAATATGGAATAATATTTTAAAGTTGAAAATGGGTAACCTGCTTTTTCTTCTTTGCTACTCCATTGTTGTATACCATGGTAACAGGTTAATTATTTATGTCTAACTGCTTATTCCTCTTGAGAGAAAAATTTTCCAGGACACAAAAATATGTGTTTGTTGCATAGCATAGGCACTATTAGTTCAATATCGTACATATGATGCCAACCTAACTGCACAGGGCACAGGACTGGTGCACTAGGACTTTTTCCCAGATGGTGGTAGCTCTCAGTGGAAGGGTCATGACAGAGAAGAGGGTGCACCTAGAAGTTAGAGGAATGGTAGGCCCAGTGTGCTGTACTCTGCTGCATGGAATGGCTGAGTTGGTCCCCTTCTAGTGCACAAAGAAGGTAACAGGTGTAGGCCTGTGTTTTGCCAAGTTGGAGTTACCAGGTTACTTTCTTTCATTTGTCTAACAGAAGTACTTGCATTTAGTGTTCTTCTAAGATCACAGGATCACAGAATGGTAGGGGTTGGAAGGGACCTCTAGAGCTCAGCTAGTCCAACCCACTGCCAAAGCAGGTTTATGCAAGCATAAAGAGTTAATGTGAAGTACTGCTATATGCATACCGTTATTAATATACATATAGTTATGACATAGGATTATGCATGTAAGAAATTGCTTCGGCATTTAATGTAATGGTAATACACAGTGAAAGGCCCATAAATAGCTGGTGTTGTTAATGTACCTGGAAATCTGATGTGGAGTTCTGCTATGACAGTATGTATACAGGTATTCTTTGCTCAGCTTGTTCGTCCAAGGTTGACAACTTTGTAAATATTGCACAGAGTAGTTTGAATTACTTGCTGTTTGTGTTTGTTTCTCTTGCATTACAAGTAGCTTCATGCTCCTTAAATGATCTTGGCATAGTTTCATATGGGCTAAGATCTAACTGCTTTTTGTCTTTAAGGGCATAAACTGTAGAATTTTTATCATGACAGTTCCGAAATTTAATGGAATAGACTTGGATGCGAATGGCTAGTATAGATTTTCTGAAAACTTAAGAATGTGTGATCAAAACGTTTGACACTGCTGTCACTGTAATGTGTGTGTGTTTGCGTGTGTATACATACATATATGTGCACATACACTGTATATGAACACTTAGATATCTGTATGTGAATATTCATGCCTATAGTGACTTGCTGATCTAAAAATTTTCAAGATTACTTGAATATAGGGATTTTTGAATCCTGGAATTATATCTTGTAGTGAACAGGAAGTATGATCGCTCCTAATGAGAATTCTTTCCTTGCTGAGATTGTATTTCCATGTGAAGGAGTATATCTAATACTTCTTCATGTCAAGGCAGACAAAGGTAGTACTGTTATAATTACTTTATTTTGTTTTCACTGAAAGGGACACAAAAGGAGCAAGGATACTTGGCAAACTGATACTGGAAGTCTGTAGAAATTAAATCTGATTCAACTATGAGTGCATTATATATTTACCTGATGAGGGAGGGAAATTTTCACACTTGTTGCTCAAGTAGATACGTGAGTTTGGGATTTGTTTTCTTTCTTTTTTTCTGTTTTTTACCTAGATTTTAATTTAGATGAAGAGGAATGGGAGTGTCTTTGTGGTGTCTGTGTAGTGTATTGATTTCAGTGTTGTACTTTAAAGGGCTAATTTACCATGTGTATCTTATCTATATGAGTATGTCCTTCATGTCCAGTTTAATAAATGTTAAGTTCTTGGGGTTTTTTTAGTGGGACCAGGATGAATCAATCTTTTTTTCTCCCCAGGGCATTCTTCTCTGCATCAGAGAGTTGTCCTTTACCTGTTCAGTGTAATTTAACCTGAGTGAGGAAATCAGTTGGATCTGTGTCTGAACATAAACAAATCTAAGAAGTAAATGCTCCCCACATCCCTGGGGGTTTAAGATTTTCCAGCACAGTTTATACAGTGTAATAAAGCTCCAAAAAGCAAAGTAAATGCTAGTACTAATTCTGTCCTCAGTCCTCAGGGACTGACTAGGTTCTTAAAACCACTTTGGTGAATGTCTGCCCAATGAAGTTGCCTTTTTTTCCTATTTACATGTGTTTGATAGTTCTCCAGATCTTATTTTGGTCTCCAGTTACACAAATCTTGATTAATTTGGGGTGTGGAAGACAGCAGAGTAAATTCTGAGTTCTTCACTCTCCCATGACCACACTACTAAGCCTCAAAGCACAGCATGACCAACAAGCAGGCTGGTATCTCTGAACTTCTAGTTTCAGCCAAATACAGAGGAACCTTTGATTCTTATTCTCCGTGAAAGACTTGGGTTTAGTATATGCCAGAAGTCTTTAGAAAAAAATGTACTTGAAAAAATGATACGAACCTTATTTCTACACAAAATAGGTGCAAATCCTGATTGCTTTCCTTCTGACTTCAACCTACTTGTAGTTACTCTTCCAAATTACTCATGCACAATGAAGCACATCTAAGCAAATCTGTTATCTTAAACTTTGAAAATCTTAACCATTACTAATTTGTGGAGTTGGGAATGGGGAAGGGTTACCTATAGGTTTCTTTGAATTTTAGTCAGGTTTAACATTCAGGTTTATGCTGTTATTTGTGGCAATAACAACAATAGCAATTAGAGTTCAACAGATTTCATCCATAGGTGCCACATTTGCATTTCAAGGGTAGTGCATGGTGAGTGCATTTTATATAGTCACTCCTCAATGAAAACAGCAGTGGTGGTGGCAGTATTAAAGTGGTTGGTAAGGATGCCTCTGCCCAGGCCACCACATAGCAACCACTATGTTTCTAAGGACAAATAGCTCTTGCCTGCCCTAAGCAACTGGATGAGAACATCAAAACATGCCTTGTGAGAGACCTCTAATACCCATTAGTGTTAGCAACTGTTACCTCAATCATGAATGACACAGCCCTAATTATTAAGGTAATTAGAAGTTATAACACTGGCGATATTAGAGGGAGAACTTCTAAAGCCCATTAACAATGTTACTTTAAGTGATCTGGCTGTGAACTGTTCAAATCTCTAATTACATTATACGTCTGTCTTAAAGGGTGATGTAATTAAGTGATGGGAGAGGGAATGAATATATAGTGACTACTGTGCTGTACTATGTAAGTACTATTTTCACAGAAACCAGCCTTAGTAATGTCATTATGTCATTTAGGGGTAAGGTTTTTTGCTCAACTGTATACCACATGCAGCTAAAAAATACTTATCCTCAGAATATATAAAAACGATATATCATAGTATAGTACAGTTCTATTATCAAATTTAGGTTGTACTGGCTACATAATTCATGTATGACAATGCCATCAATGACATACTCATGCCACCTCAAAGAGCACTACACTTTCGCACCACCCTTTACCAGCTTAAGTGGGTAAATACCAATATCCTGTATGTCCTATGTGGAGGAAAGCTATTTTAAATATTTTAAAAGAAAATACATAAAATGTTACAAAAATGAGTTAAGTTTGTCAAAAGTTAACAGCAGTTATGATTGGATAAGAACAGAGGACAGACGTCTGTATTTTAGCTTTTATGTATTGATGTAATGAATTTTTATTGAGGACTGGAGAACAGAGGAAGCTTAGCACCAGACCCTTCTTTTCAGATTGGAAAGAAAAGTGGAAGAAAATGGGGATATAGTGAAAAGCAGAGTTGGATGGATGGAGGACACTCTGTAGCTCTCCAGTTGTCATTGGTGAGTTACCAAAATTGCTTTTCATGAAGTAGGAAAAGTAGAAGGGAACAGATTAGCACTTTCCCGTATTGAGTAAAATGTTCGTTATCTCAGCAAAGGGGAATAAAATAAAGTAATTCTCTCTTTCCAGTTCTTTTTATTCAGAAACTGGCTTTTTTTTCTAAGTGTGAAACCTCTTGGTTCTAAAAGACAGTAGGATCCAGGTGCTGGGGTTCGGTTTTGTGGTTCTTTTGCATCAGCCTTCACCTAAACCTCACCATTTGTATATATATGCAGCCACAGTAGCAAGGATTGTTGTCCAATAGGTGGTTACATTTTAAAAATACTTCTTCTAGATTCAGTGGAAATAGAAAAGTTCCATATACAACAAAGTAACTTAAAATCTAAGCTTTTCTTCTGGTCATTCTTTCACATTCAACATCCCATCATGAGCTGAGAACTCTATTTTTCATAGTTTTAGAGATGATTAGTGGGTAAACCTTATACCCTTCCTCCAAATTCTGTGGTGGCTGAAGTAAGGAGAATTTGTGCTGCATACTCAAGCAAGCATCACAAGGTGGGTCCATTGCTTTGGTGTGTGGGGACATTGACCCATATTCAACCCTGTGTGAATGCTCCCCTGCTTGCAAAAGCACATAGAATTGTGGAATTATAGAGGGCTTTGGGTTGGAAGGGACTTTTAAAGGTCACTTAGTCCAACCCCACTGCCATGGGCACAGACATCTCCCACTAGACCAGATTGTTCAAAGCTCTGTCCAACCTGACTTGAACACTTCCAGTGATGGGGTATCCACAGCTTCTCTGGACAACCTGTTCCAGTGTCTCACCACCCTCAACTTTTTAATTTTCTTCCTTTTGTCCAATCTAAACCTACACTCTTTTAGTTTAGAACAGTTGCCCCTTGTCCTGTCACTTAAGGCCTTGGTAAAAAGTCTCTCTCCATCTTGTTTATAAGCCCCCTTTGTGTATTGAAAGGCTGCTATAAGGTCTTCCTGGAGCCTCCTCTTCTCTTCTTCAGGCTGAACCTCAATTCTCACCCCTTCTTCATAGGAGAGATGTCCCAGTCCCCTGATCATCTTCGTGGCCCTCCTCTGGACTTGCTCTAACAGGTGCATGTCTTTCTGTGATGCAGACTCCAGAGCTGGATGCAGTACTTCAGGTGGGGTCTCACCAGAGCAGAGTAGAGGAGGAGAATCACCTCCCTTGACCTGCTGGCCATGTTTCTTTTCATGCAGCCCAGGATATGGTTGGCTTTCTGGGCTGCAAGCACACATTGCCAGCTCAAGTCCAGTTTTTCATTTGATGCCATCATTTACTTCAGAGCTCCTATATGTGTAAGCATTACTTGAGAATAAGATGTTTCTGTTCTTGCACTGACAGTTTTCAAAGCAAGGCGAGTTCTTTGGTGAACACCCAGATACATCTTTCACTACACACTATGGTGTGTAGCTCTTAAATATTTGAGTGTATCTATAGGCCACTGTCAACAGCCATTGCTTATCCCTGCTGAGTGGGAATGCCAGCAGGAGATAGGGCTTGGGTGCACCTTAATATCCCCCAATATAAAACTGGAGATTGCCAAAGCACACAGCCAGACCAAGAGGCAGGAAGTACTGCTCAAGGTGTTAGCATAGATATAATTTTTACCTCTCACACCCTGGCTTTCCAGCTAAGGAAGGGCCTTTATTTTGGAGACATACAACTAGAAAGAATTTGTTGGAGATTACAGCTGAGACAGCTGTCGAATCAGAGAAGTTCCTTCATCACCTTTTTGCTTCTAGATTGTGACTTCTACCTGGTCCATTGAGTTGTGGCTGATGACTGCTCAGTTACAGGCTTCTCTTTGTCCAGTTTATAAGCAATGTGGGAGCTGGGTGGGGGTTGTGCCAGCTGAGAACATTCTTCCCTGTGAATCCGGGTTCTGAAGTCAGCTGCACTCCTAGGTAGGAAAGGCATTTGTTGTTTTTGTAAAAACAACATAGATAGATGGAATGAAAAACTGTTAACTCTTGCTGCTGAAAGGTAGATCTGTTGCATCTATCCAAAGAGCGTTGCTGGGTACACGTATTCCATCAATGCAAACTACCAACATTGTACATGAATACCTGGCAAGAGAGAAGGTCTTAAGAAATCATACTGAGGTAAAAATGGGAAAGAAGGGAAAGGGAACCAAAGAATGTGGTCAGAAGCCATAAAAAGGGGTTAAACATGGGTTAGCAGTGGAGGAATGAAGTCCAGAGATGAAAAGGAGAGAATGGCTAACCTGAAGTTTTGTAGGTCTTTCTAACACTTTTTGTTACAGAAGCTTTTCCTTTGCGGTAAGGTTTATTTGCTAATCAAGATAGGCAGTGTGTCACCAGAGCTCTGTTCTGAGAGGATCATGGTATTAGCAGAAACAGGTCTTGATATTTGTTTAAAGAACCGTGATCCTGCAGAGTCTGACAACTGCAAAAAAAAAAAAAAAATTACAACCAGAGATATGTATATGAGATTGGGGGATCTTTTTCTGCATGCCGGTAATCACCAAACGAAATTTGTAGCTGAACTTATAATTGAAGTTGGACATGCCAATTCATTTCCTCTTTTTCTTGAACTTGTACAAAACCAGATTTTAAAACATTTTTAGCAAAATAAAATACAAAAAGATCTTTTCCTTTTTTAGACAGAAATTTGCTTTTTTTTTTAAAAAAAGGTCACTGCCTAGCCAGTGACAGCTACAAAATGTGTAGCTTAATGGGGATTGGGTTCCTCAGAAAACTGACAAAGTGAAAATTAAGAATTAAAGTAAACTTTTCAGATAATCTTAGCTTTCATTCTTGCCCTAGCGAAAGAGCTGATGTGCATGGCAGCCCTCATTGGAAATTATCCCTTGAAAGGAAAGCACTCAAGCACTTGCTTAAATGTATTCCTGAATGGGATATAGATGGTACACAAGGATAAACTGTATGTTCATAAATGGTATTTATAACATTTATCTTGACTGCCGCTTTATGAAATCACTGGTGTTGCTGAGGTGCAGAAAAGGGTAGAATATAGTTCAGTTTCTTCTTGCTGCCTCCAAGCAAGACACATTTACGGTTGTATTACATGTTAGGTCCTGCTTCACATGCTAACTGTTTTCTCAAAGCTTTGAAACAAGCATTTGAGAACATGTGAACAAAACCCAGCTCCACAATTTGGGAATACTGCTTAAGTCAACCCTCTGTCAGGGTAAAAAGCCATCAGTGCATCATTCCTGGCATTTTACCCTGTAAGGTGACATGTTAATGCAGGTCTTCACATGAACTAATGCCTCTTTGTTGTCAAGGTGCTAGATACTGAGCTCTGTTGGCCAGACAATTTCTGGCAGAAGCATGGGTCAAAAGTTAATGGCTGGGCACATGTTTGTCACTTGAGATATAAGAGCTGAGTATGAGATATAACTTCATCCTGCAAAGGAAGAAATATTCTCCACTCAGACACAAAGAACAGGTCATTCAATTTGAAAGCAGAGTTATATTCTTAACCTTAGTAGGGATCTGGCTAGAGTTGGGTGTAGAGACCAATCAATAGCAAGAGCAAGGCAAGTCAAAGTCTGACAATAGAAAAATAAAGATATACAAGGCAAGCACCTAGGCAAGAACTGGGATGAGAAGCCAAGCCAAAGGATAGGAAACTGGATACGGTTGTAGAAGATGAAGGGCAAAACAAGAGGAAGGTCATACAATGCAAAGCAGAGCAGAGCATGGGAGGGGGAGCAAGACACAAGAGGAGCCAAAGGCAAAATAAGCAGTTAGGGTGTGGTTTTTCCTTTGACACCCAGGGCAAAGGACCAGCCAGGTTCAAGTTGTGTTTCTTGGGTCTTTAGGGGGCAGCAAAGGCTGAAAAAGAGGGGCCTGACACGTCCCTTTGACTGGAGCTGAAGCTGAAAAGTCTTCTGCTTTCTAGTACTCAGTCAAACGTAGGACTTAAAACACTTCACCCTGCAAACAGACGTTTTTAAACAGCTGTTCTGAGACAAGAAAGGAAGGGGCTGAAAAAGCCACTGTGCATGCATATGTGCCTTATTTAGTCAGCTGCAAATGTGGAGATGTGGATGCTGAAATAAACAGTGTCCTGCACTGGTCCCCAGACTTCACAGAGCATGGCACTCAGAGACATTTGTGTCACTGGTAACTATATCCTAAATATTTGTATGGAAATATACTACAACAATATGTATAAAAGAGAGAAAATGGGGTGAGATACCTTGCTCTGGTTGGTTTGAGGATAAAGGTAGGTTTTTAAGGTTACAGGAAAGGAGATACCTTTGGCAGCTGGTATAATGATGTATAGGAAGGCATATATTCATTAAGTCTATTCATATTTTTCCATAATTTAGAATATATTTTGAAAGAAAACTCATGCCAAGAAGTTACATTAGAGCAATATTGTCACGATGCTTAAATTGTACTTAAATTGAGTCTTAAAGTCTGGAAATGGTATGACAATGGATTTTTTCCTAGGAAAGGAGACAACTAGGCTCCTAGATCTCACTAAAAGTCAAGGGCAGTCAGGCCTTTCATTCTCAGTTGTGTCTTAATCCCCATTGTCTTTACTGATCCTGAGGTGCTGATCCTGAGAGGGGCTTCACATGACCTTACAATTTAGGTTTTTCCTTACCTTCCATACACATTAGAGTGCACTCCCTAATTTCGTGATTACCTACCTATTCTCAAATCCCACAACATAAACAATATTGTTTCTATAAACACCTTTAATAACAGATTGAAATGTTTGAGCATTCTGTTCTCTCTTGTGATTATAAGTGGAAAGAAATAGCAACATTACAGCTGATGTGTTGGTTTGGTTTTTTTTAATTGAGGCTTCTTGAAGGTGCTCAGGACATTGTATTACAAGAGGTTCAAAATGCTCTACTAAAATAACATACACGCAACACAGGTGGTGTTAATCATGTGACTAATCAAGGGTTGGGTAATAAACTGAAGACATACCTCTCTTCAGTTTGGAGAAGAGAGGAGGAATTTGGCAGATGCATGAAGTTTCACCACAAAGGTGACAGGTGATGCAGAACTGTTCACCATATCCCACGGTATGGGAAATAGAAGCTACTCAGTCAAAATAGTAAGAATCTGGATTAAAGCAAAGAAGAATCAATCCTTTTATCCAGCGGATGGTGAACTTCCAGAACTTACTACCACAAGAGGTTATGGAGGCAGACCATAAGAGAGTCATCAAAACAAGACTCAGAAAAACTAGTGGGCAACAAGTCCATAAAGAGGTATGAAAAGACTAGACAGGAAGATCCCCTCTAAAATCCCGAGTGTAGCTATTTGTGTGCTAGGGGAGTACAAAAGAAACGGACTGCAAATAATGACTAGGCTCACGTGCTTTCTCCTAATGACATCTGCTTTTGCTGTTGAGACAAAATACTGGGCTAGATGGCCAACAGTAGCTTCTCATGTTCCCATGCATTTTGGTGCTTGTGCCATTAGGTCATCTTACCAACGTGCGATCTGCTAATCCATTCCTTTTGAAGCAGCTTCAGCAGCTCTTTTGCACCATACACTAAGGATTTCTCTGCTAACTGGACATAGAGTATCTCTTGTTGTGAAATAGTTGCTTGGATGTAGGTGATGAGGTGGTTGTTTGACTAAGCTAATTTGGGAAGATGGACTGTACATCAAGACTAAATCTTGTTCTGTATAAATTCGGTGTAAACAGCTTGCCAGAGACATAAAGAGATGGAGAGAAAAAGACCATTTAGACTCAACCTTGGGATAGCTACATTAGACCTGATTTTATTCTGTCACCAAAGGTCTTAATTATCCTCTGTAACTATGTGGTCAAGTCTGGATTTTGTAAAAAAAATATATTGTTTCTACATTAGCCAGTCTTGTGGTAAGGGTAATGTGCAGACTAACTGCTACACAGCAATGGATAACATTCCTAGTGGTAAGGTGGTTACAAAAGCTGAAATTCTGGAGCATTTCTGAAGTCCCCAGAAACGGAGGACCATTTGGTTGCAGAGGCTGGCTTGAGGCTGCCAGCATCTGTGTGAAAAAGGCACCTTCCTGCAAACGTATAGTAGGATGGAGGAACAGTGACTTAGTGGGGTTTGTAACAGTAGCATGCAAAATCAGCACAGAGATGTGAATTCTTGATGTTGTGCTTAACTGACTGCTTTGTCCCAGTTGAAATTTTCTCATGTTTTTCATCCTTCAGAGTGATCTGTATCGTCACACTGGTCATGCATTCCTGGTTGGGAATTATTTAACATAGCTTAACTAAGAGAATTCAGTTACAGGTCTTCTCTATGTTTAAGTCAAGTCCATAGGAGTGAGCAGAGAATGCAACTCATTGCAGATGGTGCTTGAGTGGGAATCTGGGACTCTTAGTCCTTGGTTTTCTACTGGTCTGGCAAGTTGCTTCACTACCAGCCTCACTCGTGCTCGTCAAGAAGAAAGAAAGTGTGACTAGATGTTGCCATTTATTCTTTGGAGTTTGGCTCAGGCCCTTTTCTAATTCAGAATTCAAATTTCTGTGTTCAGATACGTGGTTCACACACCATGTGTCTGTCTTCTGATAGGAAGAGAGAAGGATTTAGGAAGAGGTGAACCTCTGCTTACTGAGAACTCACTTCTAGTGAATATTCTGCAATATTTATACAGTCCCCTTTAGTTAATATTCTTACCATAAAATTAATTATTTGAGCATTTTTAGAAGAAGTGAGTCTAAAAGATGTAAGTCTAAAAACATAACAAAAGGAAGATCATTTAAAACTTGAATCTTTGTGGGCATCTTCTTTAGATATTATGTTTAGTTTTTATTATTATCCCATCCCTGCCTGGCAAGCATACAAGATTTGGGACCACAAACTTTGAAAGCACAAAAGCAATGTCTGTAGGGTAGAGTCCACAGTCTGATCTACTTTCCAGGCAGGTGTGCACTGATGGACCAGTCTGCCCAGTGTGTTGTGGCCAGTTTCATGTAGTGAGTCAGAATTATTTATGTAACACTGACTCCCATTTTTTTAATTCATGTTACTCTGATTCCCATGTTTTTATTAAAGAGGGTTTTGTGATATCCAGCACAATATGAACTGTTTCTTAGAGCCACAGTAAAAGCTACTTGAACTACTTAATGTAGATGTTGTCCTTGTATGTTTTATTTTATTAGAATTTTAGATAAGTTTAATATTAAACATGTATCAGAAGACTATATAGTTTACATTAAAAGTATATCCTCTTACTAAGACCTCCATTCACCTGAAGAGTTCTGATAACAGGTATAAACCACTCAAGTTCCATTTTTGTCTGGTTATTACAATATCAGATCCTCAGTGGAACCAAACCTGCTTCTGCATTAACCCATATTAAATTTTTAAGCTTCCAGCTTAATATTGTTCCTTCTCACTATTCATCAAGTAGATAACTGAAAAAGTGTTCCCATTTTTATTGTGATATATATGCACTGTAAATACTTCAATCCGTTTTCTCTTAAAGTTTCCTGAAATACTAAGTCGAAAGCCTATTGAAGTTCACTCACTGAAGGCGCTGTGTTGAACTGCCTCAGCTTTCTCTCTAAACCATGTGTTGTTTTTCTTTTAAATCACTGCACCAGACTTTGTTCCGGGTCATCTGCGAGTGCTAGATGCAGTAAACTGGCAAAGCGCAGAAAAGTAAGGAAAGGAAATTCAGATCATCTGGTGGAGCCCAGCAATTTCTCGTCTTGCTCAGAGACCACCTTAACGGTTCCCTTTGCTACCAAACATTACATGTGGTAGCCTTGGCTCTGGCCTTCTGTCACTCTTTTGCACACACTGCCTTATGATGTCAGGTTCTTTGTTGGTTTGGGTTTTTTTTTTTACCTATAATTAGTAGTTGCAGACATTTTCTGTACTCATTGGTTGTGCTGCGAAAGTGTAATTTGGTGAAGGGGCATTTGCACAAAAGAGAAAATGGAAGGCTGATTTCAGTAGTAGGGGGCCGAGTGATTATGAGGCAGAAAGAGTTTATGTCGGTTCCAAAGCAATGTAAGGTCTACCGATAAAAAAAGACTTTTATTCCAGAATAGTGTCTGTGCAGGAACACAGAGAGTTACACAAGCAGTAGCTGCTGCAGCATTATAATTATACTGCCATAGTTCTGCCAGTTAATTTCCTCACATGGACAAACCCGCAATTTTTTACTTGCAAGGTCTCACCAAGAATTCTTATTCTAGATTACCTCCATGAATTCCTGGCCTCTTTTTAAAAATCTATTGCTTTTTAAATCTTCAGTTGTTGGAAGAGCTGCGAAGTCTCTCCCAGGCATCACAATGTCTTTGAAGCACCGTACAGATTTTATAATGTCTCGAAAACACTCTCTGGATTGCATTTTGTCATTGAAATGCTGTGCAGACATTATAAACCCCTGAGATGGATGGATGGACCTGACAGCACTAATAATAACAGCAGGACCCCTTTATAAAAATTAGTATGGCTGCTAATTGCTCTTTAGGCATTAGGCCCATTAAAGTAACAGAGTAAGGGGTATGCAACAGCAAAATGAAGGTGTATGTTAAGAACAGAGGTCTGAAGGCTGAAGCAATGCTTGGATAGCCAGACTAGCAGTTCCTTGGAAAAATCTCCATGAACTGTGTAAGGAACATTACATTGATGCCTTCCTCAGCCCAAAGGGAGGGAAAAAATAGGAGAGCACCACATTACCCCTCTTTTATCTACACAGAGATCTACTGTTCTTCCAGGTAGGGCATCAATACACACTCCACCCACAAAGGGGCCAGCTATCTATCATGCAAGCCACTGGCTAAAAGACAGGCAATATTGATGTAGTTATCCAAATGAGTAAGTTTGACTTAAGTAGTGCTGGTAAGCTATGACTGGAATTATTGGAAGAGTACACCTTCCTAAGAGTGTATACAAACTTTTTACTGAATCCCTGCATTCATTTATGCTATACAGCGGGGGCACCCTCATCTTCTTGTTGCTGGTAGACATCTTCTTTGCTTGAATATTTAAATATTGTGAGTGTTTTGTTCTGTTAGCCTAAGAAAGACCTTGCTAAAAGCATACTTACTTTGAAATGCATAGTTTCCTGTGGAAAAAAATTGTTTAAAAAACAGCCAGAAGGGAAAGCCAGGAAGTTCTATAGTCAACTTCCTAAATAAACTAGAGTAAATGCTCATATAACCCTGTCAGTACAACTATACAAGGTGTTTTTACACTGTTCTCAGGAGAGTTCACAGGCCACAAAGTGCCTTCCTTTTCTTCCACTTTCCTGGATTTCATTATGTTCCAAGGACGAACGTGCATTTGCTCCAACATAAAGCTCTGATGTGTTCTCCTGTTACATTAGGATCATGTTTTCAAATGGGAGAAGCTTTACATTGGAGACAACCAGCTTGAGAGCCTTTAGAGATCTTCACTATCAGAAGTTGAGTTCTCAGGCTCTTTCAGACACCTCATGTACTAGCTCCCAGCATCAGGTGTCACTGCAAATGGAAGCCATATTAGGGCTTTTAGACTTATTTTTCAGAAATACTTAGCTTTATAAAAAATACTCTCTCTGCTTCAGCCAACCCCCTTGCTAAGCAAAGACTCATTGTATTAGTAACCACTTACCCTATCCTGATCCACTAGTTATTACTGTGAACCTGTGCACAGCAGAAAAATGAGCTACTTCTTTGAAATTTTGTCTCCTTATGGTTATGAATAGGATCATATGTGTGGAGCCAGCTATACAAAGTGATGAGCCCGACAATAAACTAAAAAAGTCACTTCCAGTGCTGTTACTACCAAGATAATTAAAAGATAGATCTAGAACGACACTAGCTTCAATCCATGATCCCCAAAGAAGGGCTGAGGACACACTGCTCTGTAAGAAAATCTGTTTCAATAATGTTGCTTTTATAAGGCTGAAATAAGGTCTGTAAGATGTACCAACTTTGAAGTCTATTTTGCCTATCTTAGTTAAAAGGTTTTGCACTATATCTCCTTTGTTAAGCAGAGGATATATCCCCAACAGCTTTGTCTGATTCTTCTGGGTAAAATTCAGAACAACTTAAGTTATTTCGTAGTTTATCTGTTACAAAATAGAAGCTGGAAATTTGGCAGAGGGAAACATAGTTTTCCATTATAAATTCGTAGATTAAAAAGTCAGTGACCACTGTAGTTGCTCACTGCTTTGGAGGAGCAGACCACAGAACATCCTAGTTCCATGTTTAATCAACATCCACTCTAGTTAAAATTGCCAGTTTTGGACAACCTGTCACGATCCCTTGGCCAGTAGGATGCCCTCATCTGCTTTGCCTTATTGAAGGAAGGAGATTAAAAAGGACTTAGTTTCATGCTTTCTATACCTGCTAAAAATACTGGTTTTTTCTATCTTTAACAGTAGTGTTGGGACAGAGTTGGTTTTCTGTCGTGTGGCTTTACTGGGGTAGCAGGGAGATAGGTCTGCATAAACAACAGAAATACAAAACTACTTATTTTTTAAGTTCTGGTTTCAGACCCACAACTCATTGATTTAGTGGGAGTTTTAATGCCAGGGATAATGCTCAAGTTTGACAGTTTACATTTATTTTACTTGCAGTCAACATTCCAGATAAAGACTTCTGGGAAGACAAAAAAAATCCCACAGCGTAGTGTAAAGCTGACAAAGCAAGAGAAAATGAGAGGAGAATAATATCAGAGCTCATCGGCCTCCAGTTATAACAGCCCTGCTCCTAATGCTTTCTTCCTTCATTTAAGCATCCAGTAAAGTCTCCCTGTGTTTACCTCTAATTTAAGAAACTGTCCCTTAATCCCATCCCTTCCTATTCTCTGTCATCCTCTTGTTACTTCCCTCCTCTTATCTTTTAAAAGCTTGCTCACTCTCTCTCCACCCCCACCCTGGCTTATTTCTTCCATATTAATAATAATCTTAGTACTGAGCACTTGTATCGCTCTCTACATGTTCAAAGTGCTGTACAAACCTTAGCTAATTAATCCTCACAACACACTCCCCTCCCTCTGTAAGATAGGTAAGTATTATTATCTCAGTTTTACAGATGGGGAAATTGTCGCAATGACTCAGTGGCAGAGACACAAGCACAGTAACCTTGTTCTTGCAACCTCTATTTTGAAAATACCTTCTCCAACCCTGCTTGCCTCTATAAATACCTTCCCATCTCCTTTGTCTCCTAAACCGTCAAGACAAATCCTCTGCCTTCCCTTGCCACCACAGCTCCCTTAATTGTTGCCATCTCTATCACTTCCTCAAACACCTCCTGCAGGAGCTTTGCCAATGTATTGCTCCTCTGGCTGTTTGAATACCTTCCTCTTACATCTGCAGTTTTCATCTCACTTTCACCAGGCAAGATGAAAGTAACCCCTTGCCAACCTCACCAGTTTGTGTCTCTTCTTTGTTTCTGGCCCTGGATCGCATCAAAATCAAGGCATAGGTGCGTGACACAAGGCTGCATGTTAGGAATCTGGATCAAGATGGCCTGAATTCCCTCCACGTCTTTTCCTTGTACTTTGGCATTTCTGAAGGCATTCTGTGCCAGTGGGAAAACAGCAGGCATACATTGTCAGTAGAATTTATGCCCTCTACATACATGCAGCTCCAAACAGGGCCATGGTGCTCCTGCTCAGGACCATGTGTTGGTTCAGGTGCAACCCACTGCTTTGTGTTTTCTGTCAGTGAGCTGAGACTCACCCCATAGGCCACGGCAATGCTTGGTCATTGAAGATAATGACATGGCCCACTTGGCAGCTTTATGTGCCCTGAACCACCTTCCTAGAATATGGCATTCTGATGTTTAAATGACCTTCATAAAGTAGATGTTCTGAATGTGGCCCTAAGAGCAAGTGGATTGACAGATGTTATTCTTAAATTTAGGACAGAAATGTCCACAATTGTAAGTAAGCACATCCAGGTTTTAACGTTAGAGAGCTCTGCAGTTCTCTAATGTAATGCTTCCTCATTCCTGTACATTGTCAATGGGTGATCTTTGCTGTCATGTCCCTGTGATCACAGAATATGTGTGTCACTTGAAACACTGGATCCAACTACTAATTACTCAGATATTATCCTTAATTTGCCCTCTCTGGAGTGGTGCTTTTGGTCTTATCTGACCAGTGAGTAATGGTAGATTCTGACAGTGTGGCTAACTGAGGATCTTGCTTAGCTTCAATTGCAGGTATTGTTAGTCTCTTGTTTCAGACCAATTAATTAGACATGATTACATGAATTTACTGTTTAAGACTCTACCATAAGGTCTTGCCCTGTCAGGACCAATCTTTTTAATGTATTTGTGCTCATTTTGCCATTTACTGTTCTATCATATGACATAGTATCATACCTCTACAGGTGAGCTATCAGTCTCTATGGTACTGTACTGATGATATTTTTTTTCAGATGCCTTCAAAGACTTCTTTTGATGAGATTCCACAGCAAGTTCTTATGCTCATACTGATGAGAGGTTGACCACAATGAACTCAACACAAAGGCACATCACTTTTTTCATCTTGTATGTGCATCAGTGTCATAGAGGTCAGAGACTTGGAAAAAGAAATTGCTGGCTTCTTGCAGCTAAGTTTTGCTGACCCATACCCACTTGTACTGTTGCATTTTTCATTATTTTACGTCAGTTTAGTTTGTACATGTACTATCTGCCCATTACTTTGTTGTCGGTCCTCACCTTTTGTGAAGAGTGAGCAAGGGAAGTGGCATACCTCAGCAGTGTTCTTCAGGAGTCTTGTCACAGTGTCAAAAGTTATTTACTCAGTGTTTGGCTTGATGCCCACAGCTGAGGTGTTGGGGCCAATATGTTCCTGAATGGGGCCCTTATGCATTTGTTCAGGTTTAATAAGGTTTCTGTTATGCTAGGTTTCTGGGGACCAACATGTGGCATCGGTACATAATTCTGCATAACGGCTTGTTCTCAAAAACACAGGAAACTTTTGGCACCCCCTTCCTGTGCTGTGCCCTCCTCCTCCTGCATAAAATGAACGCTAGAGGGTGTAACCCACAAACCTCAGGGGCCATCACTGTGGTCAGGATTGGCATCACTTTCAGGAGTGGTCTTAGCAGTTTACCACCTGTACACTTTTGTGGGTGCTCTGCTTCCTCCTCAGCAGCAGCACCCTCTGCATAGAGACCTCCATGTCTCGCTGTACCTGCCAGCCCAAGTGACCTTGAATACTAACTCTAACTTCAACTCTCCTCCTCTTCCCCCACCCTAGCCTATTTTCTGACTGTTAGCTCTTCACAGTAAAAATGGAAACCAGCTACTTAGGCTAACAAATAGCTGGGGTGTTTGCTTGAGGGGTGAGAGGCTGTTTTTCCTAAGGACCACAGGTTAGTCATTGGCCTTAGAGCCTCTTAAACCTGCAGCTGGAAGTCCTTGCATTGTTATCTGTGAGCTGGGGCGATCGTCTGTGGCTCTGGGAGGTTGTTCTGCCCAGTGGTAAGTGCAGAGATCCTTGGTCTTTTCTAAGCCTGCTTCTGACCTCAACATTCAATATATTCATTGTGCTTTCTGACTACTCTGTGGAAAACCTAAATATGAAAAGAGCAATCAGGAATCAAATGAATTCAGCACAAGGCACAGTGAGAGAGACTGCTACAAGTGTTTGAACGCCAGCTCTGGCACCAGCCCCTATTCCTTCAGCCACTTCAACAGATTTTTTTTTCCCCTTTCTTTCCTACCTACCAGAGAATAATAAACAGGGCTGTGGTATTAGCCCATGTGTATGTGCTTACTCATACCTATTTACCATGAGTACAGTTACTGCTGTCTGCTAGAGTGGGTCCAGGGCCTTCCAGATGCCCTTTCAGCTAGGTGGCTGTCAAAACCTTCTGGAAAACAATGACTGGGTGAAACGTTCATTACTGGGTTTTTCACTTGGTGTTTCACGGAAAAGCTCTGTTCTCTAAAGTAGAATTTTGATGGGGAATTTAGGTTATCTGTAAAATTTCTCCCTTTTCCCATTTCCGATGGGTATTTTCCTATTTTGAAATTCCTTTTTTAATTTCCATTTTCTAAATTCAAATGCTATTTATTTTTACAGTGAAAAGTGTCAGTTTAAGCAAAACCCACATTTAAGAGAATTTTTTTGTTTATTTTCAAACATTTCTACACTCCTTTCTAGTTATCTCTAAAATGATAGCAGGTTCTCTCAGGCCCCCACATAAGCGGTTTCAGCAGGAAGAATTGGCTCTTTAGAATATTTAGTTTGGTTTTTGAAGATGCTCCAGGAATAGTCCTGCTGACTCCATCAAAGCCCACAGCTTCCTTTTGGAGCAGGCCATGAATGAGGGTACCACACAGCCCTCCATACAGACTTGGCATTGATGTCTTGCTGAAGGTCTAAGGGGCAAGTATACAGGCAGGTGCTTCATGTTAAAGTTAGGTCCCTCAGAGTTGACAAGGAGGCTTTAAGCTGTCTAGTTCATGAGCTGACAGCAGCAAAGGTGCAGCCACACTGGCTGCAGCTGCTCAGGACTGCACTTTTCACTTGGACGATGACCCTGTATTGCAAACCATGTTACAGATCTTCATTGCTTTTGGGGCCAGTTTGTTGTGTTTGCGTGTGTTGCAGTCAGACTTCTTTCCTGTAATCATCCTTTCAACACTCACTCTCCCAGAGCTGAGCTTCTGGGCCAGTCCAACCACAAGCTGCCCTTGTACTGACACACAGCCCTTGCCCCCAGAGCAGTGCTCAGAGCATTCCTCGGCATAATGGCCGCAGCCATGAAGACCCATTGGATTTTTTTAAGCCATTTTCATTACTAAGTACTTTGATGGATCAGAGCTAAATATTACATAAAACCCAGTGTGAAATAACAAGGAGAATCACACGCTTTCAGGGCTTCTATAGACTATCTGCATTCCAAGAATAATGACAATAACTATATCTCTGTACTTCACCCATATTCTGCCAAGGTGTCTAAAAGTGCCCCATGCATTGCCGGTATTATACTGATTTCTCATCTCCAGTATTTACCTCTCAAGGTACTGAATATTTCATTAGAGGATTTTGGTCTTTGCGAGCTTCTTGTGTAGCAGAAATATTTTCTTATGTAATTGGCTAGCCAAGTAGAAAGTCTCTACAATTTTTAAAGAGCATAATTTCTCTAAAAAGTTATCTGATATGACTAAAACATTAACATTTCATTCAGAGAATTTTTTAACCTGGGTAAGCTGCCTTTCAGACAACAAATTCATGTTTAAATAGCAAACAAAGGGGAAAAAAAACAGTCTAGAGAGGTCAGTGCTTTGTATCTAATATGCTTTTGTAGTTTACTTTTGTTCTAGTAAGCAGATGCTTTGAAAACTGTTCAGCTGCAGTTCAGGCAAAGGTCAATATTGGGCCAGTCAATATATCATCCAAGGCTCCAAGTCAATGTCCTATGAAAGAAGGCTCAGCACCTCCTGTCTAAAAAAGTGTCTAAAATAGAACTTACTTCTCAGACTTAAGACATCCTGGGGGATTTCCTTCTTCATGTTCCCACTGGAGGAGCCCATCATGATATTGCAGTAATTGGTAATCTTTTAACCACCTATCCATGTACTGAATTTGGTGATTTAAGTGAGTGTATTGATAACCAGCATTGGCTTTTTTGTACATAAATGTTAGGGTGCCAGGCTTGTATTTTCCACATAAAAGAGCAGCAACTTTATTACCCGCAAAAGGTGGTTATTAGGGTCTAAGACTAGAATTCATCATAGTAAGTATGGTTATTTACTTTATACATTTATGCAGTATATCAGCCACAGCTTTGACAGTGCTCTGCAATTTTTTTTCACGCAAAGGCATTCAAATCCAAGAAATATATTCATACCTGCTGTCAACAAGTGCAACTCCCTTGGAAAGCTCTGAGCCAATTTCAGCAGTGACGTGAGCAGCAGCATAAATTTTAGGTCTAAATTGGTCAGGAAATATGTGAAAGTGGGCATAATTTGCATGCTGAGGACTGAAAGAAGAAAAGTAGCTAGCAAAAAAGAGTGCAATTAAGGGGGGGGATAGAGGATCTACTGGCATGAGTGTAGTGCATTGAATTTGGGTCTGAATTCAGACAACTACAAGCAAATGTAAATGTTATACTTAATGCAACCAGGTATTTATAGTGGAGTGAACACACTTGCTCTATCTGTTATGCTCATTGCTATGCTAAAGGATGGACCAGAGTATGTCATGCCTAGGCTGGCAAACATTCAGCACATACCTGTATGTATGTGCTGAATATGTTTCCCAGTTCCCCCATGGGCTCTATAGTATGATTGCAAATGTACTGACTCTTTATGGAAGCGAAATCTTGAGAAATTATAAAAAATTATCTTGATCACTTTGAACATGTTTCAGGGCGCTTTTGCTTAAAGCAGCCCTTCCTGTATTCCAGGCTGCTGTGATAGATCATGGAAGATGAGGGATATTTGTCACAGAAGTATCACTCCTTTGGTGCCTGCTGAAAGGAAATGGCTAAGAACTGTGTAATGAAATGAAGGCAGTGTTCAGACTGCCAAGAGGAACTGCTCAGCTTAGGTGCTGCTGTGCTTCCAGGCAGCCCCTGGCCCAGCAGGATGATTCAGTGCATCAGAGGTAGACATCTCAGTTCCAAATACAATGGGTGGAAAAAGGTGGCCACCTCTGAAATCATTCAAAGCGGCTAGGACCCTGTCTCTCTCCACCGCCTGAGGAGGTCACTGAAACTCCCACCTACCAATCACCTGGGAAACCTCTCAGTATAGATCTGAACAAGTGTTGAACCTCAGTCACCTTCATCCACTTGAAATCCAGAGCACTGAGTCCTCTCTTGAGAGCAAGCAGTTAATGATGGAGAAGGAAGAGGCAGCAGCCACTTCAGAATAACTTCATTGTTTGAACACTCTTACAAGAAGTGGGAAACATGGATTTTAAGCCTTTCTTAGACTGAAGGGGTTTGAACCGCAATTCCTTTTTCCTCGGAGCTTATCCTACCCATCAAGCTAGAGAACTTCTTCATTCTGCTCACTATATGGGGCCATGGAGCAGAGAGAGAATAGGTAAGAGGGAGCTTGATGTTGCAGCCCATTGGTGAGGGCAGGAATGAGAGAGTCCTGAGGCTTGGTCCCAGCTGTCACTGCTGTTTAAGTATTCTTTAGTGTTAATTTTTAATACGGGCACTCATACAGTCAAGCAGCCATGGCTGTCAAACTGTAGAAACTGTAGTGTTTAATTCTGCCTGAATTTGTATTAAGCAACAAAAACGTGTGAACCAGATACTGCCCTAAGCCCTGAACTTATCACACCCAATGATAAGCACCCAAGACTGTAGCACCATAGTTGCCTAATTAGGTTCAGGGTTGTTCAAGGCCTTCTGCAAAGGTAATTGAGACAGAAAGGAGCAAAAGTGAGTCCATTCTTCATCTAAATCACATTCTGGAAGTGCCTGTTCTCTGTTTATTATGAAGGGAGCCTGGGATGACAGTATTCCCAAAGAAGCCTCTTGGTTGAACTTAGCGTGCCCAAATCACAGCAATATAATCTCTTTCTCCAGTTGTTTTGCAGTTTATTGCTGTTAGTTCCATTTGCATCCACCTCAGAGTGGTGTGCACCTCTGGAGAAGGATACAGTGGGGTTGTCTAGACACAACCTAGGTGTCAAGACTGCTACCTACCACCAGCTTTTCAGGGTGAAGTGTGGAAAGGTTTTAACGCTCCTTTTGCCCCAGGGAATTTGTGCATAGCTAAACCCTGACTCTTTCATTAAACCAGCACACCAAGAACAGATCCCATTGGAAAGATTTGCTACATAGTCAGTCCTGAAATGTAATGTCAGTCAGCTAATCTACCTGCTTTTATATCGTTAAATGCATCTTTTCCTTCAAAGTGTTGTGCAATTTCAAAATGTAAAATGCATTCATCATGCTCTTTTTTTTTTTTTTTTTATTTCTCTGTGCGATGTTTTTCACCTTTCTCATGCAAAGGGAATGTTAACCTGTTAGTAAGAACCAAATAAAGGTCATTTGCCTTGAGTTCTCTGATGTTCTTCACGTATTCATCATCATCTTTCATGATCACAACGATCCTGTCATCCAGAGTAAACTATGCATAACCTAACTGGCCCAGGGAAGCTTCTGGAGGAGCTGGTTACAACACAGCTACCGTATCCCTGCAGGTAGCCTGCCCTGTAGCAGCACTTTTACCATAGCCTGAACACAAAATTGAACGGTTTTTAATCTCTGGCGCTTTTGGGATTTAGGAGTTGTGCTTTCAACAATTTTTCCTGAAATGATATATACCTTTGTAACATTTTGATGAGAGATAACTGACTGTGTATCTTCTGCCAAACCATTCACAGGGTTTAAAGGTAAACCATCCTTTTTGCTGATCAGCTCAAGAGCCATAGCAATGGTGTTTGTGTCCTCATTTCACTGAATCAGTTGACTTTACTCCAAAAATAAGTAGTACTGATTGGAGAAGAAGTACTAGGGAAGAAGTAAGGATGTACCTATTTAATCTATAACACAGATGCCTCCTCTTATGGATAAAGAAAACACAGACCCTTTCTTTGATTTCCCTTAGACCTCCTCCTTCTACATTACCTTTAAAACCCTTCAAAACTTTGACAGTAATAAACTATGGTAAATGTGTTTCCTCCTGTACTGTTTAATTTAAATGTGAGTTTGAACAATTATTCACATTAATAACTTTAGGTTAAATCTGCAGGTCTTGCCAGAAAGCTTGGAGAGAGAAGCAAGCAAAGATACCTGCTGAACACTATTCTAAATGGGGAATTTCCCCTCACAGATTTCCCCTTATTTGAGATTTCTTCCATACTGGCAGGTGTGATTTTGGCTATAGATTCTAGCAGCTTCACTTCTCAGTGTTTTGTTGCGGCAGTGTGTTATGAGAATGTTTGATTCCATTTAGTAGTTCTTGTTTCCTGTTAGAAATTTTCAGATTATTTCACCAGCGTTATGTAGTAATTAACACAGCACCTGTGTAGAGATCTGAAAAAATTACATTTTAACTGATAGGATCAATTCAGGAAGAGACTCTTTCTCTCTCTGAAAGTAGCTGTTCCAAAAAAGTATACTGAAGTTATCAATAAATTAATAATCCATGTGCTAATTCAGTCTGTGGTTTCATCTCTATTATTATTGCTGTTACTGTTGTTATTCATCACTACAGTTGCTTTCTACTGCTTTCTTTACTGTACCTAGGTGTCATTACCTCTTGTATCTCTGTGAATAATCTTTGCCCTCCCGATCCCATAAAACTCAGCGTCTCTGCCTACACTGCCCTAAGCTGTCCTGGGACAGCTGGCAGCATCCAGCATTGGCCCTCCTTTCCATCCCTACGGCTGCGTGGTGCCGTGTCTGGCCGAGTGTGCTCGGGTGGGGATGCTGCTGTGCAGCACCCAGAGCTTGCTCCTGCTGTGCCAAAGGCTGCACTTGCAGGTTCAGAAACCAGACAGTGAGTAGGGTTATGGCAGCAGCCTCAGCATCCTCGTAAAGGCAGTAAAATCCTAAAGCCGCTGATGTGCTCGTTGGTGTCAGGATTGAATCCAAAGTCTTCCTCCTGATGTAAAAGCCATAGTGGCTTCCACACAGTGATTCTGAAGGAAGACGTCTGTATTCGGGCAGGATCTGCCACACGATCCTTCCTATTCATGAGTTTTGGCTTATTATAATTTATGGATTTTTTTCAGATGCAAGGTCACTCCCACACCTCTTCTGTCACAGTCTGTTCTCTCCATATGCCTATGTTCGTGACAAACAATGTCCCATTGTTTTGTGACTCCACGGTGCTTCAGTAATGCAGATTATAGGTTCTCGTCCGATGCCTGGCAACCTGGTTTTTGTTCTTAGGCCTCCTGTAATGGTGCATAGAAATTTACAGGAATTTTATCTTTGTCTAGGTGCCAGTGTTTATTTAGCTCCTTTATTTGATACTATTATTTTTATGCAGCCTTCCCACTATGATCTTATCCATATCACATGCATTTTAGCTGGTTTATGAGCTTTACAGTTACTTTTGTAGTCCTCAATCTATCCATAACTGTTGTAACTTTGATCCTTAGGTGTTACCAATTCTAAAAAGTGCCATTACCTTTGAATCTCCAGCAGAAGTCTTAGTAGGACCTCAGTGCTTCTCAGCACCTGTTTCTTCCCACTCCTGGTCTAAGTAAACACACATAATAATTAGCTTTCCAAGCCAATAATCTGGTTTTGTTTTAGTTAGGCAAAAAGCTACCTTTGCTGTACAGGTGTTCTTTTTTTAAAAAGGAGCCCAAATACCTTGCAAATACAGTTATTTTCTCTTTCTACCACCTTCTCCCCTAAGGTGGGGACCTTGACATCTCCTGTCCTTGCCATCTCAATTATATGGTCCTATGCAAAGGACCACTTGGAGATCTGCAGCATCAGTGTTTGATAATATGAGCATAACTCCTAGATTTCTGCCTTTCTCTCTGTCATTGGTATCAATCTATACCTAAGAGCACAGACATCTGCTCTGTCTACAAATCTGAATATTCAGTGGGATCCATGGCTTGCATAGCGTAAGTCACAGAAGTACTGATATTTCTACATGACTGAAATCACTATTGCAAAAACTCATCTTTACCAAGACACATTCTTGGAAAGTTCTCTTTGAGATAGAAAGCATGCTTGCTTTCTTCTACCTTACTGGTGAAGTGGGTTTGTTTCATGTGTATGTTTACGGTCCTCTTTCATAACGATAGAAAAGCAGTTCTTTAGAACCAGCAAATTGAGAGCCCTTGTTTTGCAGACACTGCATCATGCAGCAGCCTTGTTGGCCTTTCAGGGACCTTTTACAAAGTCAAGGCTGCCAGACTATGTGGGGATAAATGCCTAGAGTGTGAAGATTTGGTAGATTAAACCAGTAATTTGACTTACCAAGAAGAGATAAAAAACATTCAGTTTTTTAAAGCTTCTTTGGCCCAAACAGAGTGTCAAATCAGTTCAAATTTGTTGGACTTGGTTGGAAGAATTTCAAAGCCCATATCAAGAGCTCAATACTTTCCCAACCTGGTTAAATTTGCAATGGTATTATAACCACTCTGTGGCATTAGATCATGTGACAGCATTACTGTAGGATAAAGGTAACAAGTGAGTTAGACAATAAATGAGCTCCATGAAAATGGTTCAAGAGCTGGCCGTCAGGCTTCCCAAAAGTCTCCTACATGTCTTCTACCATGACATATAGTTAAGATGCCATAATACAGATGAGACATATGCCAAAATTGAATCTACTCTATGTAGTTAAGTAGAAACAGAGAAGGAGGAACTTTACTTACATAAGCTGGCATGACTGTCAGCATACAAAAGTAAGACATTTATAAGCATTTGTTCACCAGAGGAAATGAAAAAAAAGGAAGTACTCATGCCTGAAGATAGCTCTGGAGAATAAATTGATAGAAAAAAAGGTAAGAGTTGGGTTTTACTGCATGCTGGAGATCAAAGTTTCATGCATGTTGGTGATTTGATGGTGTGCTTTCTGTAGTTGGTGTGCCATTACAGAATATTAGAGATTTACATTAGCTAGAAGTATGTGGAAAAGAAAGAGGTACTGAAGGAAGGAGGATGAGGTATGTTGTTCAGCTGAAGAGAGGTCTAACCTTCTATTTTGTACTTGCGGAAGAGCCTTTTCAAATTTACGATCACAGAATAAATACATGAATATATATTTGAACACTTTCACTTTCAACTGTTCACTGATGGCCATGGCCCGGGAAAAAGGACTGTTGCCCAGCATTGAATTGTGAGTGCAAAACATGAATGTTTCAAGTGTCTAAATAGCTGAAAATTGCAGTGGAAAAATATTTTTGTAATAATTCAGATTACAAAGAACAGCATTACAGTGCGTTCCCCAGATCAAAAGGAGAAGTGCAGTAAAACCATCAGAACATATAAACTTCTAAATAAAAACCTACAAAACCTGTCTTAAAAACAACTCATGGTGTTTGGGAGTCTGTGAAATAGATTTATCTTCAAGAAACCCTATCACTAGCCCTAGCTACAGGTGATGGATTCATTGCAATATATATTTTTGAGTCAACAATAAAGCAAATCTAGGGCTTCTTAAGGCTAAAGATTTGTGGTCCTGCTCTGATTGCTTCATGCATCACTAAGCAATATAAGAGCATATTGCTCCCTGAGGATTTCTCCTTTCAAGACTACTTTGATGTATACTGCCCATTTAATAGTTCATACAGCAGGTTTAATCTAGAACAAGATGATGAAATAAGAGCCCTCTTTCTAACTTTGGGACCAAGTGTATAGCCCGTATATATTCTACAAAACCGATGACTGGCACAACTGGTAAGTTTATGTAGTGTCACTGGACACTCTGAAGACCTGCTGTGGCAGCAGCTGGCAGGTGTCCAAGGCTGTTACTCTCTGGTGTTCCCTTGTTCCACCTACACTGCTGTTTTCCAGCATCAGAGATTCCCTTGGTGGAATTTACATAATCTAATTTTAGACGTTAACATCTGAGCTTGTTACCTCCAGGTCTCTTCATCAGCAGGGAAGAAAAACAGATGTAGTTCTAGAGAACTTCATTTTAGATGTGTATTTCAGGAAGAAATTAGTCATGCCCTTGAAAAAGCTCTTTCTTTCCACTGACTTTACAAAGGGTTCAGATCACCAGCTCAGATACAGGCTTTGAGAACACAGACTTTTGGCAAGGTGCATTCTACTCAGTTTGTCTGTAGTATTTTCAGTCACAGAATCATCTACCACTCAGTTCTGATGATCTGAAAATCAGAAAATGGTATGTCATTTTTCAGTTTCTTCAATGCAGGTCATCCAAATGGCCATTCTTTGGCAGCTATTTCACTTCCCAGCATCACTTGCAATGCTACTGTTAAATTAAGTCCAGCTGCTTCCTTTTCTCTTCATTGACCTTTTAGCAATTACCCTGTTCTCTTTGTTACACCTTATTCTAACATCAACAGTTTTATGCCAGAGCTGAATCATTTGGATGCTCAAATGACTTCACAGTAGACTAAGAATGAGAAAAATGTCCCTTTAATATATTTAGGTGGAAATTATAGTAGATAATTAACTTTAAAGCACATTTGTATAGGTGAGATTTACGAAGTCTATACACCCAAACCAAACATAATTAAAGTTGTCCATTCATTACTGTGTTTTTAGTTTCTGTGTTCTCTAAGATATGCCATTGATTCGCATAGGATAACTTCAGCTTTTATTTCCAAGACAGGCCAACAGAAAAAAGGCATTCAGTGTGAGGGACTCTGAGTTCCTGAAGATTCTCCATGTACAACCATGTCTTTAGGAAATACCTGGTTTCACTTTGGGATGCAGAGCTTAACACATAAAGTGTCTTTGGGAGTGGAGAGAGAGATGGAGGACGTTGAGATGGAGGTTAAGAATGGCCACATTTTTAATAAAATGTGCTGGATACCAGGCATCCCAGATGAGCCACTTCTGGCTGCTTGGAGGAATCACAAACTTGGTTATCACAGGGACTTCAGAGAACTACAATGCAAAAAGCCTTATTTTTTATTTCAGTGTCTTTAAGTAAACATCATGAAAATCATTAACAAGCACAGCATTCCTCATAATGACTCTAATATCCTTGCATGCATTTGTATTTTTTTCTGTTGGACATAGATGGAACAAGGGAGGTCTTTACAAATTTCTGCATGCAGTTTGCCTGAAATAAAGCACCCAAAGATAAATGTATAAGGACAAAAAAGAAGTCTAAAAAACTTCTCATGGACCAATAGTATATTACACTATCTCTAGTACTGGTTTTCACCTTCTCAAGAGAACATTAACTTAATTCTTCATGTATTCTAGTATACTCCACATCATCCACTCATGCAGTTGTTTTGTCCCATTGAACTCTTGTTCTGCATCCAGCAGGAGCTCTGTGGAAGAAAAGTCAAGATCATAATATCCATTTTAGTATCTGGGATATATCTTTTCTTCTAAGAAAGTGTCCTGTCCACAAGCATTTTTTTGGGCTTAAGTTGTATTTATTTCTGCCTCCTGGGTGAAAGCCAGACTTGTGTAATCATTTGTAATTTTTTTCATTATGTTCATGTCTACATTTTGGAAGATTTAAAAGTTATGTATCTGTAAATGTTTGTGTGCCCAAGTAAATGTACAGAAGTTCTCTGACAATAACTGCTCATGCCCCTGTTGAACAGCTATCAAGCTGCTTTTCTCATGTGAAGAAACAATAAGGCATCTAAAACCTAGAAATAGATATCCTAATGTGGTAAAGCACACACTCAAAGCACTGCTTTTTTACGTAGACACCAGATGAAATAGTCTTAAAACTCTAGGACTCAAATAAGGTAGCAGGAGTCAGATTCCAACTCTGTAGCCTGTATCTCATAGCCTCAATGAAAACAGCAGGGCTGTGTAGAGGAAAAAAAATGAGACAAAAAAAAAACCCCACAGGAAAAAAGGTTGCCCATAGATATGCAGAGCAGAACTGTCCCTGTGACTCTAAAAGTCTTAACTGATGAGAGTTTGTGTTTTTCGTGTTGCCACCATAATTAACAGAACTGGAGAGCTTGTTGCAAATAACAGTTCAATGCAGCAGCACCAGTGACAAGGAGGAGGAGAGATACCACAGCCCTTTCTGTACCTCGGGACCCAGCACCGTAGACAGGCGGGCTGCAGACTTGGCATCTGCCCTCCCTTCCCCTCTCACAAAGCTACCTCTGGGGGACACTTGGCCAATGCAGCCTGTTGCACAGAAAGGGTTAGCTGCAGACAGCTGTTCAGAGAATTCCCAAATCTTTGATTTACTGTGATCAATGCCATGATTAGGCTGATGTTGTTGAGAGTGGTGATTATCTAATGGGGGCACTGTGATCTCTGTTACAAAGAAACTCTGCTGGGGAGGAACAAGTCGCGTGAGACATCAATATGCATTTATACAAAATGCCTCCGGGCATCTTTGCAACCAACAGGCTACAAGTTAATAGCGCTTTTTCTCTGTTAAGTCAGTGGAAGGAAACATGCTTGCATTAAATCTACGTCAGAAAGTGAATCTTGGCATTAGCTGTTTTCTTCCAGCTAATGCATTTACCCACATTAAGGTATGAGCTCGCTGAGCTATTCGGGAGGTATCAAACACAGACATTAAATAGGATTATGCAACAGCCGTCTGCTCTTGCTAATTAAAATGTGGAAAACAGCCAGTATTAAATTATTTTGTTTAGACAATTCATGGCTGGTTTAGGTAGTTCAGAATGCACTGCAGTGGTTTCACTATTTGGTAAGACTTTTGTGATTTTACAATGACCTGCGTCATTCTAATATACAGGGTTTAAGTATAGACAATGTCATTTTGCCACAAAAGAAACTGAAAACTTTTTTTAGTTAATTAGGATTTTTAATAAATAATTGGCATTTTATTTATTTTGGAAAATATTTTCATAGGCCTGCACTCTATAAATTATATTCACCAGTATCTTCAGCTACCAATTTCACCTACCCTTCAACTAAATTATGGACAATCTGTGCTTTTAGAAGACTTCTTTGGTTTAAAAAACAATATATTTGAGCTATGTTTTTTGCTTTTAAATGGTTTCACCTGAATCCTATAGGTTTTGCTTTCTAACGGTCCCTTCTTCCAAGAAAATTTGCTTTTGCAAGACTGATTTGTAGTAATGAGTTGTACCAATGTGCTTTGCATGTGTCCAGCAGGCAAAGTCCAGTCCAGAAAAACATTTATTGAAACCGGTAGCCTCTTCCCTGTGACCTACCACTTTGCCCCAGAGAAGGAGTTGTAGTCTGGTGGAACTGTCCTGGCAGTTTGTGTCCTATAACCTTCTTTCCCAAGGGCCCCAGCACACACCCCTGCCCCAACAACATGACCAAAAGTTCATCCCTTGCATGCACACACTGCACACAGCTCCTGCTATATGCCTTGTACATGTGGGAATGCGTGTCTGCAACATGGCACGAGGACCACCTTCCTTTATGTCATTTTGTTGAACATTCTCCCAGCACCTTAGGTACCGCAGCTGTATCTCTTGTTGTAGGGTGCACATGCTCAGCAGCACACCCAGGAGCCATAAGCCTACATGTTTTAGATCAGGGAACCCACTGGTACACATGCTACAGCTCCTCACCAGTGCATCCAGTAAAAGCTGAACACAAGGACAGGATGGCATGTACCTCAGTCTGCCTTCATCATGGAGCTAGGCCATGTCTGTGTTGTGTCTCCAGAGAAAAAGGCTAGGAAAGCACACCTATGTTCTACAGTGTAATGCAACTTGTGTGGCCCACTGTAGCCAAAAGGTTGGGTACCAATTTGATACTGCTTGAAAGCTCAGTATGTGTCATTTCTCAGAGACTAACCAGGTAATTGAAACCCCAGATTAACTCTGGTGCAAAAACACATGTGACTGTAGGTAGGGTTATGATGACTACTATAGTGACTTCAGCGGCCAGCATAGGAGATATGATAGATCCGTTCTTCCCATTGTCGTTTTGTTGGGCCCTGAGTTCCTTGTTCCTCTGAAGAAATCCATTGCAATTAGTGTTCTCTCAGACATACCACCCTTTGTCCATCTCACCATTCAACCAAGATAAGGAGGTTTGTGTATTCATTAGACACATCACTGAAACGATCAGCTGGAGCACAGCTTCAAAAATTGCATTTGTATTGTCACCATTACAGTTTAGAGTCAATGCCTGCTACAGATGAAGACAGCTGCTGCCCCTACTAGACTTGCTGCCTTACCATCCATAGATGGTTTTGCATCCTCTTCACATTTGGACAGTTTTCATTAGCAACACACGTATTAAAAACCTTTTAAATGAAATCTTGGATTTCACTGCACAGTTCTGTGGCAGAGTCAATTCAATGACAAATCTGCAGCCCTTAGTAAGGAGTAAAAGGAAGGTGGAGTTCTTCAAACTTAGGAGTTAGAAGAAAAGATGGTTTGAATAATCCTAACAAAACAAGCTGTGTTTTAAGCGACATAGGTTCAGTAAAGAGTCTTAAAAGCAGTGAGCAGAAAGCTTTAATAACTTCCCCAACCACTGTTTTCCTCCTTGCATGAAAATGACTCATTAAAAGGACACATCAAATTGCTCTACATGTCTGTGAAAGCGAACACCAACACAATTGGAGAATTTGCTAAACTGTTACATTCAATGTGATATATAACAAGAGGGCTAAGAAGCTGCTGCATTAACATGTGGGAAATGTTAAGAGAAAAACACAAATGTCAGTGTAAGAATGGGGAGGAAATTTGAATTTGCAATTATGCTTTAGATTTTTTTAAACAAACGTTGCAGTTTGTAAAACAGAAAGAAGCCTACTTTAGTAGTTCGTGCTCCAAGTTTTCAATATAATTTTAATATAAGTAAACAGAATGTTTGGTTTCATGCTTAGGTTTGTTTAGGTTTTATTGTAGTATTTTTGCCCTCCATCCTACACAAAGCACTCATGACTTTCATCTGTCTCAGCTGTTGTAGGAAACAGAACCATATTTTTAGACCCGCATATAGATACAAAGTGAAGCTTGATGTTTACATGCAGTGATTATAGACTGTTAAATATAGATATTTCATAGCAAATAAGTCCTATAAATGGAGCATCATATTAATAAGAGAAAATAACTTTTACCATCCTTCTATAGCAAACACCTAATAGGGCCAAGAGTGAGAAAATTGGGCTGTAAAAAGGAGAATATCTGCCTCTTTGACAGAAAATCACAATTCATCTCCATTGTTTTTCTGGCAAGAGAAGTCTCACCATTCTTGGGTATGGGGCACGGATAGGAGCATGACAAGCACATCCAGAAATGCTATTACTTGACAGTCCAATGCTATCAGAGAACGCACACCAAACTGCACGCATGGTGCTTCTCTGTCCTTTAAAAAACTCAATCATCTAGAAGTGCATCCTGCTGAGGTTTCACTTTCTCAAGCCCAAAATATGTTTCCTGTTCAAGCATGCAGAATTCATATAAAATCCAGCAGCAGTATTTCTTTGAAAGAACCAGAAAGTACCCATATTGCTCCACAAACAAACAGGATGTGCATCTCCTACAATCTGCCGCACAGACTATGGAAGGAGACTTCTCCAGTCCTCCTCCTTGCTACCTACCCTCTTGGGGACTTTTGTTCAGGCTTTTGGTCAGGGAAAGGTGGGTGAGCTCCCAAGGAACCTGAAGATAGCTGGAATCAAGTCATGCAAGGGTCTCTCCTCTTGAGAGCATTAAAAGACTGTGTTTATGGACATTATTTCACACTCCATTAGAAAGGTGTAAACCTTCTTAAACTAGGTGCAGTTATTCCTTATTAATACGTCTAGCTGGAAGCAGCAGTTGAATCAATGATTTAGCAGAAAAGGCCATTTACTGTGATAATTAAGGAGAGTTGAAAGGTTTGCCTATCAATAAGAGCCATGCCAGTCAAATTCATAGAAGATCTCATGTTCATAAGGAATTCAGATGGAAGACTCTGCATGCTATTCTGTCTCAGAAAAGAACCTAGCAATGCTGCATTTAAAAAAAAAATAAATTGTTTGAAGCAAGTACTTCATTCATTTGACCTATCTATGATAACATTTTTCATGACACAGTAATATCAGTGAATTTTACTACTTGCCAAGGGAGGCATGTTGCTAGCGGAATGTGTCCTGAATGTGTTCAGCTAGTTCAGCTCAAAGGAAACAATGGAGCTTATAGACATGGTAGGCTACCATTCAAATTGGCAAGGTTCCCGTTACAAATATTCCTGCCTTTGAATATCTCTTGCCATCCAAGTCCTACATGATGCATATAATTTAAGCATTTGCCTTAATGAATCACAAATGAAGAGCAATTTCTACAGGGGAATTTCAGGGGAGGTGTGGGCCAGATCCTGTGTTACCCTGAACAAGCATCTCCAGAGGAGGCAGTGGGAGTAGAGGCTCTGATCCAGAGACTTCTGCTGGGGTTATGACCACAGAAGGCTTTGGATCTAGCCCAGAGAGTGCACAGCATCTCTGCAGAGTTGTTCAGCTGGTAGTAGGATAAAGCTTCATCTAAGTGTGCATGAAACTACTAGCCTTTGTGTTGTTTTTGACATTTAAGGGGTGTCCTGCAGAGCTTGACAAGCCAAGCTTTGTCTGATTAAAGAACATGACATGGGATCCTAAATTATTGAGAATAAAATGTGTATTGTTATATATTGCTACTATATGTTTTCTACAGTTTGTATATGAGAAAGTATGATTAAAAGTCGATGAGAGACTGTTTATAAATTTTGATTGCTTCATAATTTTAACTCTGAGCAACATTTTTATCATAATTATAGGCTTTCTTAAAGCATTTATGCAGATTGTTTTATTCAAAAGGGTTTTATTCCATATAAACTCCACTCTTTTATCTCTCCATAAAATCAGTATGTGAATTTCCAGCAACCACAACTCCACTAGACAGTCATCACATTAGTAGCAGAGATATTTTCAAACAAGGCAACGCTCCTCAGATGTTTTGAACATTATTTCCTGCTTTCCCATCCCAGTGAATGTCATGGTGGTAAATAGTGGTAATAGTCCTTTGCACGTTTGTTACCTCTCTATCTTTCTTTAAAAGTATTAGCAAGCTTATACTCAAATTCTTCTGTGGTGTTCCTGTGTGTTATGGTAGCCAGTGTATCTGTGTTTTGGGGGAGGCTTGGGGAGATTAAGATACCTCACATCTTCAGATCAAAGACATTTAAATCCAGAGCTTTTGTTCCTTTCAGTGAAAATTTTGTGTCTAAATATCCTGGATCCCTACAAATGCTGGAGTCTGAAGGACTTACCAAAGGACCTCAGGCTGTTTCTTAATCATTGATACCAATCAGCTGATTGCACTGTTTCAATGTGTGTGAACTGCTTTTGTGGTCTGCAGCAGGAGTGAGTCCATAGCTCCAAGTTCAGACTGGCTTTGTCCATATTGCTGACTATTAGGAGAGGCCTCCCAAGCAAACTGTCCTCTCTCCTTTCTCCATCTTTCCTCACAAAGAATATGAGATGTCCATCTCAGCCAAAAGCTAAGGATTTCTGCAGTGGGGACAATCAGGGTGTCAGGACACTTGGGTGAAACTTGAGGCAACAAGTTGACAGCACAGCTGGACCTAATGTAACAGAAAAGCAACGTAACCCACTAGGTGAACCAGTGGCAGACCTGGCAATACAACTGAGGAGCCCAGCTAAAGTGAATCATCTTTGCTGAAAGAGGAGCTGAAAGGTTCAAATAGTTTCATAGCTGTCACTGTCTGAGCAAGCTATGCCTCGTTATGGTCTTCTCATCCTGATGACCTGAGAAGACACCTCTCCCGTACAGCAACATCTATAGAGTTAACAGACCGAAATACATACCCTCTTATTTGCATATAAGCTAGGGCATCAAATGGACAGTGTGTTATCACCTCCCCCAGGAAATACAAATATATAATGTAAATGTATAAAAAATATGTGCAAACATTTTTGCCATCGAAGTAGAAATTAGACCTTTTGGTACATATGCTCAGAAAGAAATTGACTTTTTAAAGCCATAAGGTGTTCTGCTGAGCTCATGACAGTGATGACAGAGTGTCTAAATACTTCATTCATCAATAAGGAGTGTTAGATTGTCTCAGTCTCATTGGTAAGCCATGAGTCCTGAGGCTAAGCCATGCTCCATTTTATAGCACTATCTTCAACTGTAACAATTTCCTCAAATGAGTGGATCACGTTGCAGTGGGATGACCTGATTCCCACCTCCTACTTCCTGCTCACAAGCCACTTGAAAAACGGATTTGCATCTCGATCTTGGAATGTATATTCTGCACTTGAACAGTGGGGTTTGGGCTTCAGACCCTGTTCAAAGGGGAGGCAAATCTAAGACCTAAAAAAACCCCAAAACACTAAGAAAACAATTCACTTACTATCTGCTACTCTGAAATGAAGTGAGAGAATCAACAGTGTAAATGCTAAGTTCTGTGAAGCAATGCTACTAGGTTTTACCTGTTGATTTTTATAGCTTGCTGCCTTCATGTTACGCGTATTGTAGCTTCCCTCTGGTTTCACCCCAGTGTGGATCAGGCATAATTCCACCATGGTCACAGGAGCAGAGCCCATAGAAGACGTGATTTTAGCAATCTTTGTGTTTCCTATCTACAGCACAAACCCCATTTAATCCTTCAACATAGTCATCTTTATTTCCATTTCCCATACTATTTTAGTCATTTTCCAGCTCTATCATTTGAAGTTGTGCTATAATATTTCCACCATAAAAACATGCTAATATTAATGGCTGAAGTATGGGAATAAATGCACGTTGAGTGCCTGGATTTCTGATGACACTGCAGTTGGAGAGGGTGCAGATCTGTAATTCAGAGTCATTTTAGGACAGTCAAGTTGTCACTGGACTTAATTTCAAGACCTAATAAAACTCCTATATTTGAGGAAAAAATACTTATCTATGTCAATTTTATTTTGACTTCTGAGGTTTGGAATTGTTTCATGGCAGAATGCTGAAAAAGGGACAGCTGCATGTGTTGGAAAGCAATAAAATACTAGCATAAGTATACTGGTAAAAAAGCAGTCATATTAGAGGTAACAGAATGTCCATTTTTAGGTGGCAAGAGGAGCTTTTTAGTATCTATTAAGGATGTCAATAAATACTTTTTCCAGATGTGTTAGTCAGTTTCTTGTTTGAAAATAAGGGTGACGGCTTTACCATAGCCTTTCTTTGCAGGCAAACGGGCTGGGTAGCAGCTACAGGCAGTTTTCTGCGGGTGGGAATTGAATAAAGAGTGTCCACGGCTCCGCTCTAGAGCCAGGGAGCAGCTGCAGAGCCAAGCAGTGTCTTTTTGCAAGCTGGTGCACGCCAAAGTTGCAGCTACAATTGGCTTGTCACACCTCGGAGGTAATGTTGCAGAGGAAAACCCGATTTCTTACACGTTTTTACCCGGTGCCAGGCTGTAGCTGGCGTTGTCAAGGCGTGGAAGAAAGCTTGTCTTGAGGCTGGTGCTTGTGACCCGAGGAGTCTCCAGTAACCTCAGACTGGAGCACTCTAGGCACCACTGGGCTATATATATATATATAATATCTGGGGTTTCTGACTTCCAGGTCAGTCCCGAAAGCAGTGTGTGTGCTGTGCTGCCTCAAGAGCCCTGGCGAGGGCTAGGGGCGGCTCCGAGCCCCTCTCCGAGAGCCCGGGGCTGCTATCGGGAGCTCCGGCGCTGCGGCCGGGAACCCCGGCTGGGAACCCCCCCGCCGCGGAGGGCTGCGGGCATCCCCTTCTCCCTCTGCTTTCTGAGCACCTGAGGTAGGGTTAGCTGGAGTCTCAGGCGTCCGTTGTCGTTCTGCAAAAGTTAGGGTTGAAAGCCGCCACTGCACAGCGGCAAACAAAAACCTGCGAAGGGGAAAACGCCGTAATCGAGCAGCAGAGCTTCGGGGATTTGGGAGGAAGCGGGGGGGAGAGTTCGGATCAAATGGGACTTAAAGATAGCAGACAGCAGTAACTGCATATGATCATTAGTCATCCCGTTTGCGTTCCTCTACTCGTCAGCTAGGACAGTGCAAATATTGCGGCTGAGTACTCGACGAGGAAATCAGCTGAGTGTGTGTTTAAACTATGGTCAATTATTAATATGAACAATTCTTTTCAATTAAATGTTTCATTTAATCTCTTCATGTCGACTTCTTTAGGAAGCGACATGTTTAGCTTCCAAAACGATAATGTGGGTGCAGACTTATTCTAGGGAATTTGATACCATCCATATAATATCATTCGTGCCGTGAATTATTATCTTTTCTCTTCTTGCTTCGTTCTAGCCAGCTGAGGCAACGAACAATTTTTGGTATAAATATTTATGACATTTTTTAAATGTTCAAAGGAAATTTGTCAGGGGGGGTCCCTCGAAGCACAGGGGAAGATCACATCTCGGTAAAGATAAGAGTCTTGGAAATGTGAGTTCAAGAAGAAAAGCAGCTCATATTTCGAATAGTAACTTCAGAAGAAATTAAGCGTGGCTAATATTTTTCCCTGCTACCACTCCTAATCTCTCTTCCCATGTCCGAGGCAGTTGCCTGCCACCCTTTGCAGCAGGTCTGGCCACCTCCTTGCACAGTCCTTCCCTCACCCTACAGAGGTTGTGCTTGTGCAGCTGCCTGCTCGCTGCGTTTGTGGTCTTGCCTTCCCCTGCCGCCTTCTCCTAAATCAAACCCCTCGGATCCCACCGCAGAAAACAGTTCCTGAGACCCGGGACCCTGCGAAGCCCATCTTCCCTCCCTCCCTCCCTTCCTCCCTCCCTTCCTTCCTTCCTTCCTTCCTTCCTTCCTTCCTTCCTTCCTTCCTTCCTTCCTAT
>VZZY01009939.1:82628-103700 GCA_013400335.1 Eurystomus gularis | reverse complement strand
GGAACCGAGAGCAGGCACGGGGATAACGCGACATTTTCTCTGAAAGCAAGTTGCTCCAAACTGCCCTCAGTGGCACACTGGGAATACGTACAGTCAGTGAGCATAACTACATAAGAATGGATTTTTTTTTTTTCATACTTTCTTATATAGTGGGTGTTTCTTTTCATCAGCCGGTTTCAAGCAACCAATCTGTTCTTACAAGCTTCATAAAAGTGAAACCCAGACTCGATGTAGCAGGGAAAGGCGGCAGGTGTGAGCTTTGTACGTGTGTACGCACACGCGTGTGCACACACAGAACGCACACGGAGGTTTTGGCGGGTGCTGGCGGGTCAGCGCAGCCCCTGCCCAGCCGCTCTGCGAGCCTGCACAGCCCCAGACTGCTTGTAACTCCTGCGCTGTTTTACTCAGCAGGATTGTCACAAAGTCTGTGAAGGACCGAGCTTTGTCTCAAAAATCACACCCTTCAGTCTGCTAGCAGAGTTTATATATAACACCCCAAACACGCAAATAAAACTGTTGTTAGAACTTAAATCCATCAAAAGCTTTTGTTCAGATCGTTTATGAAACCTACGTCAGAAACAGAGTAAGTCGCAGTCCTCTCATGAATGAGAAGCAAAGCAAAGTGCGTGAAGTAGAAGCTTGCTACATGGCAGAAACAAAAGGATAGGATTATCTTTTGTTTCATTTGTTTTGGCAGTAGCAAAACTAAATGTGTTTCAAGCAAAGTACTGGGACAACTGGAATGGAAATAGGAAGGAAAATGTGTCAACAAATAAACTAACCTTTCAACTTGCCCGGAATGCTGTACCTGTTTCTAGTCAGCTGCTGTCAGAAAGGATCCTGGAGAATGTGAGGGAACTTGAAGACGGGGTATCAGAACTGGGGGAGCTCTGGAAACATACAGTGAAAGGATTTTTTAAAAAATTATGCATGACATAGGAAGAAAGATAAATACGCTATGACCAAAGTATACAAAACTCACAAATGCTTTGCAGAGATATATTGGGAATGCCTTGTCACAGAAAAAAGAGCCATTATAACAGTGAGAATATCAAGTTTGCTAGAAGAAAATAATCATAGAATAATGGAATCATTTAGGTTGGATAAAGAACCTTAAGATCAAGTCCAGCTGTTAACCTCACCCTGCCAAGTCCACCACTAAACCATGTCACTGAGTGCCACACCTAGGCATCTTTTAAGTCCCTCCAGGGGTGGTGACTCCACCGCTTCCCTGGGCAGCCTGTTCCAGGGCTTGACAGCCCTTTCAGTGACAACCCAGTTGTCACGGAATGTAGAATTAGTTTAAGATGATGTCATATTGTGGAGGTCAACAGCTCTGAGATGAAGGAAAAATGAGAAATTTTTAGAGGTGGAAATACATATTTAGAATGCTAAGAACAGTAGAGAAAGGAATACAGGATTTCAGTCTTGAGTTTAGCCTTGGTTTTAATTTTTAAAACTTAGGTTAAGATTTTCATTTTTTTTATCCTGTATGTGCCTTCTGCAGGATGTATTGCACCTTTCTCCAAAGCACCTAGTGCTAACCACTTCTGGAAACGGGAGATGGGACTAGCTGGGCTATGCTGTCACTTGTTGGCTGTCATCATGGCTCTCACTTCTATCACCTGATGGTTCTTGGGGAGCCTGTGCAAAGTAAGCTGGTGTCCAGTTTCAGAGCTAGAAAGGGCTGGGTGCAGCCTCGTTGTTTTCGCAACTGACACCACTTCTGTGTCTGCCCTTACTAAGTGACATGGTGGAAGTCTTCAGAACATGAACTTGTAGCTTCAGTCATGGTGCCCTTAACCAAATTCAGCTCTTGGAACGTCCCTTTACTCAGGCAGGAAGGAGGAGCACGTACAGTAGCACAGCTTTCCTCCCTCCTGGGGAAAGTCTCAGGAAATTAGGGAATTAGGCAATATATGTACTTTATTTCTAGATCTTATATAAAATCTATACCTTATATCTAATGATGTTGTATTATATACTTATAAGTATATATAATACTAATACCTACTTATATCTACTAATGTTACAGGACAGTACTTTTTTCCTGAAAAATATGCCCTGTCGTACCAAATTCACATTTTCAAATGACTTTATGAAAGCGTTCCCAGTCCTTACTTTGGAGCGCTGGTCACTTCAGGTGCACAGCAAAGCACAGAATGTAGCTGGGCTGACTTACTTTATCTTTTGGCCGAGTAAATTAGCTCACAACAGACTCTGCTGTGTAATGCCACAGTTGCATCACCTCTGGCTACCTGTATGCCCTACCAAAGTTTATTCAAATCTGTGTTTTGCATTGAGGTTCAGTGTTGTTTCACTTTTTCATTAATTTTTACTTGTTTTCATTACCTGTTCTTAGTGTTGTAATAGCATTTTACAATTTTTATTATTGTTTTCCCCCCAAAGATTTTCAGTCTTGATCTTGGTGGTATATCTGCTATTGTACTGAACGGCTATGATGCGGTAAAAGAATGCCTCGTTCACCAAAGTGAAATTTTTGCCGATAGACCATCTCTTCCCTTATTTAAGAAGCTGACAAACATGGGAGGTAAGTGCTAATGTCTTTTATATAAAAATGTAATTTGCCCAAGAGAGGGGTTTGTGATCACATGAAACATTTGCTTTAGCAGTTTTCTCTACTTCTTTATCTCCTTTTATAAGATACTTGATGCTTCTTTAAAGATATTGTTACTCTTGGACTATGCTCCATAGCAAGATGTGTGTAAATTTCTGTCTTGTTTTTTGTCTTGTTAAATCATTTTATTATCTTATGAGGGAAAAATAAAGCGTTGCGTAAAATACTGTGTCAAAATATTTTTTCAGGCTTACTGAACAGTAAATATGGCAGAGGATGGACAGAACATCGCAAATTAGCTGTAAATACCTTTCGAACTTTTGGATATGGTCAAAGGTCCTTTGAACACAAAATTTCAGAAGAATCTGTGTTTTTTCTTGATGCCATTGATACATACAAAGGCAGACCATTTGATCTTAAGCACTTGGTAACAAATGCTGTTTCAAACATTACTAATTTGATTATTTTTGGAGAACGTTTTACATATGAAGATACTGAATTTCAGCACATGATTGAGATTTTTAGTGAAAATATTGAACTAGCTGCTAGTGCTTCTGTATTTTTATATAATGCTTTTCCTTGGATTGGTATCTTGCCATTTGGGAAACACCAGCAGCTGTTTAAAAATGCAGCTGAAGTCTATGACTTTCTTCATGAGCTTATTGAACGTGTCTCTGAAAACAGGAAGCCTCAGTCACCTCGGCATTTTGTAGATGCATATTTAGATGAGATGGATTGCAATGAAAATGATCCAGAGTCTACATATTCAAGGGAAAACTTAATTTTCTCTGTTGGAGAACTCATCATAGCTGGGACAGAAACCACAACAAATGTTTTAAGATGGGCAGTGTTATTTATGGCTCTTTATCCAAACATTCAAGGTAAGAACTTTGACATTTTGAGGAACCTATAAGCTTTCCTATTGCAAATTTTAAATGCTTTTTCAAAGTGGTGCTGTGATCCACAATTGTAACCAAAAAGGAAGGTTTGTATATATTATTCTGTTTTATCATTTACCAAATACACTATGGACAGATGTCAAAAGCTTATTTGATATGCAGATGAAGAAGATATCAGAACTCAAGTATGATGATAAAATTTTAGCATATTATTTTATGAATATATTTTTATGAGGCTTTAATATTTTTTAATAAAGTATTCTAATACATTTAAGTGTAGTGTTGTAATGCATAATAGTGGTTGGTAGATGTTAGTCACTAACTTGCACCAAAGAATATTGCTCTAACATCAGTTTCACCATTGTCATCATTTCAGAACAGGGATAACAACACTATCTGTAGAGATAAGGGTCTTGAGACCTGAAGTTCTGCATAGGAACCAGATATCTTTATGTATGAAAGATTGTACTTTCTTCTTACAGTAGTAGGTGCCTGACTCTATACCTTCTGATTTTCTCAGCTAGAATAATTTTTAATTTAAATTTGGTGGACAAAACACAGTGATTTTTTTAAAATTAGAGAAAAAGGTGTATACCTATATTTAAGATAAATACAGCTTTACTTGAAAAAAAAGAAAATTAAAACATTATATTAATGTATGTCAAGGCCTGACATGCTATAAACAGTGAAACAAATCAGATTAAATAAAGAAGCTGACTCCAAAAGTCTTCTGTTGCTGCTATTATCATTATTTTAAGTCCCATATTCACTGAGCTGGTTAAAATATCTGGCTAAGCAAATACAACCAAAGTTCGCTCAAATATGTCCTAACAGCCATAACCTCTTGCATATTTTCTTATTTGCATTTACTCGACTATTTTCAGTAGTTGGTTAATTAATTGAACATGAGGAAACTGACTAAAAACAACAGGAAAAGCTTTCTTCTAGCCTAGGATTAAAAGCAAGATCTAACAGGATCTGAATTGTTATTTTTAAATACTTTGAGGGACGTACTTAAGAGAAAGATGAAGCTCCAGCTCACTAAGTCCAGCTAATAATTGCTTTGTAGAAGCTTAAAACTGCAGTTGTTGTTTGTAACCAGTCAGTACACTTCAGATAGTTTAAAACAAATGGGTTTGAAAAAATTAAATGTTGCTTTTATTATTCTGAATTCCACCGATTAATCTATATGCTTTACGCAGTATAATAAGAAAATCTACCAAAATATAAGAACATTTAACAAAATGAAAAAAATATAATCTGATTTGATAGGTAGTTAAGTTTTAGGATGCATATATATACATTGTCCATATTTTAGTCAAAAATATATTAAGTGGCATAATTAATCAATTGGATATATTTATGCTTCATATTATGTGAAAACCCAAACACAAAAAGGTTCACAGTCTGTCCTGGTGCACAAATGACACATCTTAAAACAAGGATGTCCTTATTCCTTCTTATTAAGATCTGACCAAGATACTGGTTTTAATAAAGATTAAGAAAATGTTGTAGTTTTGTGTCACCTACGCACTGGCTGATTTTGTAGAGATCCACTCACCTAAAATAATCTCCCAATCTCAGGTCTTCAATATAGTGAGTTTCTGGAGCTGGATTCAAAATCAGTTCATCTGGATAAAAATAAAAATTACAGTTACCTTTTCATTTATTTAGACTTTCTCTGTCCAAGTATTACAGTATACACCAATACACATCACAGAATGTACTTTCACTAAGCTGCTTTTCACCTTTATTTTGATGTGAAAAGTTGTCACTTCAGGTTGCAAAACCTGGTGATTCTGGTAGAATTTTTCTGCCATTGCCCAGATTTTCAGTATTGGTTCCACATGAATTATAAAAGTGCAACTTTGTTTTAGTTAGGAGCTGTTTGGCAGTTTCAACAAAGAAAGCGTATCAGGAAAAAGAAGAGGCAGCTTGAATGCCTTTGAGATTATTTAAATAACCCGTGCACCCAATTTTAAAAATAGCTTAAAAAACCCCAGTGATTGGATTTGTTCCTTTTCAGTTAAATTCAGACTCCTGTTCCTCTTAACTCTCACTGTATCAGGTATTTTCAGTTAAAGAGTGCATGATTTTACACTGTGACAATTCTAAGGAAACAGCAAAATTAGACAAGGGAAAGTTCAAGTGGCCGATTTCAGTGTTACCCGTGTTCACTCGAATAATTAATGTACTTTTTCTTTGCAGCCTTTTGCTTGTTTCTTTAATTTTGAAGAGCTCCAGAAATAAAAATATGCACAAAGAAAAGTATGCTAAACCACGATTTTACTGAGAATAGTTACTTTTGAAATGAAGATTGCTGGTATATATGCTAGTAATAATTCCCACTAGCAGGATAAGGAATATAGAGTCTAAATTTAAAAGCTTAAAAGGCACTATATTAGATATAAAATATTTCATGTTTCAGTATCCTTTTAAAAGTGTATATTTTAAGGCTTAAATTAAAAAATAAAGGATATTACACAGTAAACATCAGCTTTTATTCTTGTTCCTAACAGGGCAAGTTCAAAAAGAAATTGATTTAGTCATCAGCCCAAACAAAATGCCTTCCTTCGAAGATAAATGCAAGATGCCATACACTGAGGCTGTGCTACATGAGGTTCTAAGGTTCTGTAACATAGCTCCACTAGGTATTTTTCACGCCACTTCCAAAGATACTGTTGTGCGTGGTTACTCTATTCCTGAAGGCACTACAGTCATTACAAACCTCTACTCTGTTCATTTTGATGAAAAATACTGGAGCAATCCAGAAGTGTTTTCTCCTGAGAGATTTTTGGACAGCAGTGGGCAGTTTGTCAAGAAAGATGCATTTATTCCTTTTTCACTAGGTAAGAGTGATTCCTTCCACTGTTCCTTTTCATCAGTCTAGAGAGGTATAACATACAAATGATGGCAATAACTCAGGAGTAGACAGAATGTTATAAAACATCCACAGTTCTGATGAAACAGCTATTTTAAAGATATTCAATATAACACACTATGGACATAACATTTCAGCATAACTTTTACATAGATGAGCTTATTATATGTATAAACTAACAAAAAAAGCACAGTATCTTATCTAAAGAGTCTTTAAATTTTATATCATTGCAGTACCTAACTGTTATTCATTCAAATAGTCATTTGCTGCTAAAGTTATTACATACGGGTGATTTACACAACCTGCTTTCAAATTTCTGCTCTTAGATCAGTACCACAAATTGCAGATTTTATTCAGAACAGCCTTGGGGGTCAGCATGCCACACTGCATTCTGTCCTGAGGAAACATTCTGGCAGTCCTAAGTCATTATTGATTTGTCTTTTGTTGCCTATAAGAGCAGATAATTTATCTTACATATGATTATCAACCTAAAAAATTCCTTGTTCTATGTAAGCTTGTTCCTTGTTCTGTGTAAGGGCACATTAGATGAAGTCAACCTTTATCGTGCACTCTATTACACCTGTGTGACCTTACCAGTTCCAGATGTTGTTATCCATTCCTGTCTTCCACAACCACATTTACTCCCTGTAACTAGTCATATGTGGAATGGGAACTAGTATTTAAAGGCATTGTCCAGGCCTGTTTCATATCTTTCTACTTGCCAGGTAATAATAATTGGCAGTAGATGTAATTAAGAAAGTTGAGGACAGCGACTGGAATTCACAGTATCATTTTTTTAAAACATCTTCTGTCTAGATTGGCACTTCCAGACAAGATAAAGTAGCTAATAGCTTATCTAAAAAAATCTGACAAAATTAATTACAATGGCATTTCTGTAGTCAGATGAATAGGTTATCTTAAAATCTGTTTTTTACCTTAATAGGTAAGTTATCACCTCTCCTCTCACAGAACATTACCACTAAGTTCATACAGCTCCTCCTAGAACACAGAAATGAACATTCTTACTCATAAGAGTGAAAATGTAGTTGAACACATCTTAAGTCTTTTCAAAACCTTCTTTTCAATCCAGGAAGAAGACATTGTCTCGGAGAACAACTAGCTCGAATGGAAATGTTTTTGTTTTTCACTTCATTACTACAACGATTTCACCTGTGTTTTCCTCATGGTGTGATTCCAGATCTCAAACCAAGATTAGGCATGACTTTACAGCCACAGCCGTACCTCATCTGTGCAGAAAGACGGTGAAAAGAAGTGTCTAGATCGTCAGGTGGAGCACAATGCTCCAAGCTGCAACTGAGGATCCACTTTGCCTCCTGTTTCTAAATGTGGTTATGTCAGAAGAACAAAAATGTAAAGGACTTGCAGATAAATTCTATTGGTGCAGAAGTTAGTAGTTCCTTTTTACTTGGTTTTCACACAAAAAAATCCTCAACCAAAATTTTGAAACACATCCTGTGTTTAAACTTGATGTTTTCACTCCAAAAGTCTGTTTTGAATCTAACTTCTGATTCAGCTTTTAAATATTTAATTACTTAGCAAGGTATTTTACTTTGAGAGTGTATTTTCATAAGCATGGAGAATATGGCTCAAAATGTTTATACTTGGTTCATCCATCGAAACCTTATTTACATTATTCCAACTAGGCTGTTCTTTATAATTCTCCATTAAATTTACAGAGCTAAAAAGGTTTTAAAGGTATCTATTCAAATTTCTGTAACTCAGAATAAACTATCTTTTCCAGCCTTGACAAACCAAATTTCTATGAAAGCATCTTAGTCTTTCCTTCTCCTTGCCTGTTCTTCCCTATTGGTCATAATTTGTTAGTGAATCGGATAACCATGTGAATTCACCTTTAAGATCGTTTATGGCTTGCTTCTCATTTAGTAACATATATAAAGTGTTAAATTATTGCCATACTCCTGACAACTACAGCCGTCTTTTTTTGCCACTTTATTGCATTTCCAGACACATGTCCTCCATTGCCTCCCCACCCAAAGCATTATGTAATGATTAATCTCTACCTAACTAGGCTGGAAAAAACAGTGTTCATGTTACCGGAGTCATGTGAAGCTATAGTACAAGTCAAGAAAATAAGCTGCTCATGATTCTGACCAGAGAAGAGACCTTTTGGGGACACAGAATGGAATAGGGTAAAGAGAAACAGATTTTAAACACAAGTTTTAGGCCTAACAGCTACTCTTTGCTTCTGCCAGCTTCATTTCTTATTTGTGACAGCTCTTGCTTTATGGTTATTGGTAGATATTTATGCATGAAGGCTCTGCAGGAGAGCCTGATACTCTAAATACGGTATGTTCAGTCCCCACCATGTGGGGTGAAGTAGGGCTCCAGAATAGGGCTCAGAACAAAACTCACCCTGAGCAAACAGCTACTTAAGGACAGGGATGAATATTAGACCTTGCTCTTTATACAGCTTCTGCTTCAATTTGGAGCTCTAGGAAACTTCAAAGGCAGGAGTTGGTGTTTTTCTGCTGATGTTTTCAGCTTATACTGAACATAAATACTTTATTTTGAAAAAAAGAAAAAGAGAAGGATCAAACAGAGCTAATAGCAGTCCACTTCTATAACAGCCTATTGACTTAAGATGCAGCAGGTCCAGATTAGATTACTTACCCTATCTGAGGGTACTCAGACCTACATGTCCCACAGAGAGCATCTCAAACATGTTCCTGGTGCTCTGAAGAGGGTGGGCAGACTACTCCTCTTGCTGAATGACCGCCTTTCTGGAGAGAAGGGTTAAGAGTCAGAAAGGAGAGGAAGGAGGTAAGCGGGATTGCTGTGCCTTGGGCACAGCATGAAAGCTGAGAAGAAACCACTCCTGAGATACTGGCAAACAGTGGGGTTTAGGAGACAAGACAGGCTGTTCTGGATACCTGCACAGGTAGATATTGTATGCTTGTGAAATGCTTAAATAAAAATTGTGACATCTACCAAGTTTAGGTGTCTTCAGAGTGAAGCAATACCAAACAGAAGCCTTCAGTGCTACAGTTCTGGATTCATGGTAATTCTTCCTATATTCCACCCTATGCTCTTAGTTCAGACAGCCAGAGTTTTGTTAGTGTCTAGGCTTTCCTTCTAGGTTGCAAGAACTTTGGTTAAAACATAATTAAAATAATCCTAATTGAACTGGGAGAGGATTAAAAAAAAAATAATCAAGAACCAGTTCATGCAGGGGCTACATTCAAAATGCAGCTGGCCAGTGGTAATTCCCTTTTGCTGAGGTATTTTGAGATCTAACTCCTGGATACTTTTTAATCCATTTAATGAGAACCATATTGATTATGTCATTCAGGTTTCTAAATCAAAACGCCTTATAAAAGCCTCAGAATATCAATCCAGACTTTTACTCTTATCTGCCAACCTAAAGTCTCATTTAAGCAATCAATTACCTTTGACAAACTGTCTTTCCTATAAATCTATATCAGTATCAGCTATATTTACATGTTTCATTCTGTATCAACTTCTCATTATTTTCCCTCTGACTTAGAATTATCCTAATGATCCAATTTAACCATTTGAAATACTGCCATAATAATATTTTTTTTCCAGTCCTCTGGAATTCCTCCATTGTGTCAAGATTGATTAGTAATGAACATTGGTAGCCAACCAGATGTTCAAAATTTCTTGGTGAGACTTCTATAGCTGAAATAACTAGCATAGCTGGCTGCTATTTAACATCATTTTGGGATTAAAGGTTCATATATTAACTAGTATATGTTTTTCTGGCTGTAGAATTTAAGGATGAAAAAAGATATCAAGTAATTTGTCAAAGTCTGATTGTTCCCATTTGCAGAAGTTTTACCTTTCTGGCTTTAAATATCCTAATGGTCTGGATTAAAACAATGTGTCCGGATACTGATGAAAAGATTTCCTGATAATTAAGTTGTAACCTCTCCATTTCTGTATATTAATGCAATTTATTACGCTTTTGGTTTTGCCATTTATTGCATGTTTAGTTTCACTATTTTTCTAACTTTTATTCCCTCCAGTATTTATAGTTTTCTCAGTTTTGCATTTTGCAGAGTTAGCTCTTTGAGTCTGTGATGATAGTTTTCACATACAGGTGTATCACAGCCACAAAAAGAAACTTTCATTTACCTTCTCTGTAACTCCACTGCCATTCCCAAAGGCAGTGAAGGACTCTCTGCTGTAAATGTATCTAAAAATGCATATCTAGTTTGCCTTTACTGCTCTCAATCCCCGTACAGTTTTGAATAATTCTTTTTTCTAATTTGTCCCAGAAAATAAATCCACTTACAGGTTTGGTTTTTTTTTTCCTCCTCTGAGATTATTGCAATGTTCTTTGTGCTATTTTTTCGGTCTTGTTCAGTATTTTTAAGTGCAGACTAGATTCAGCAGTCTTTCCTAAGGAATAAGAATTTTAGGATTAAGACTTGATTTTATATTCTTTACTTATTTCAATTTCTCCTTGAGCAATAACTTTTCTGAGTATAATCACAGAAATTCTGCTAATTGGAGAATATAGTCAACTCACTATTGCATTAGTTTACTATATCCCATTCACAGGTCTCCACAGCCAAGTACAGTGTAATACCAGTAGAAGATTATGAGCTGCTGTATGTTTCTCCTACATCTATTTTCTTCATATTGGCTCTGGCTTGATTTTGTACACTTACCTTAAACCAAACACTCTAGAAGTGGTTCTGTGCCTTGGCTCTTTTGTCCCATTTCTGTACCATGAGATGGGTGCTTTCTGCCTAGTTTCTCAGACACAGTCTATTCCTGTAACTACTCCCACAATATCTTAAATCCTCCTTTCTAGTACTCTATCCTTAAGTTTAAGTTTTTAGGTTAACCTTGGCCATGCCAACATTATCAGAAACTGAAAAAGGAACACTATACACATGTTATATATGACACAGAAAGAATGCTGAAGAAATCTTACTCTTTAGCACTCAGTTTCCTGAACTTTCACCAGTTTCTGTGATACTGGTGAATATAAGCTTAATGTGAAGCTAAAAAATGCAGGAAGGTGCACTAATTTATGCTTTCAGAAACTAACTATACAAAGTGAGATTTCATAAAAGCTCAAGAAACATTACTGCTTCTCTGAAAGTAAATAGTTTGAACTTTTGTCATATATGCTTTATGTGTATCCAGAATATGCTGTGAGAGAAAAACCTAGAGAATCATAATAATGCTTTTTTGTTAAGTTTGCCAGGACACGCTAGAAATAGTTCAGCTAATTTAGACTATAATGCCCCAGCGTGTAGCTACGTCTTTTTTCAGTGACCAATCTCTCATGGCTTAGAGCTCAATTTCTCTTAATAAGGGGTTGGTAAAATAGAAACAGGAAAAGGATAACATAGCTGGTGTTTATAACATAGCTTGTATTTTAATGTTATATACACACTGTCAAGTGTGTACTGTTTTAACTGGGAACTAATAGCTGTCTAGAGAATTGGTCATACCATCTGGAAAAATGAGAGAAAGTCAAATAAAGAGAAATATTATACATGGGGAAGAAGAGAGTAGAATTTTTGCAATTATTTACAAGTCTTTATGAAGCATGAGTGGTTTATCTGGAAAAATAATTACAGTTCTTTTGATGACGTTTCTGGATTGACTTGGCAGAAATTTTTCAGACTAAGTACCAGAAATCACTGTATCTGTAGCAGCCACAGCGCTATTTCATACTGGAATTTACAAAGAGCTTGGTTCTTTCAACCTTAACTAAATGTATCATAGAACTGTGGATAGAACCTACCCTTAACAACCATTCTGTGTACTCGTGGACCCATTCCCCTTTCTTATTGCTACTGACATGAATATTTGCTGAATTGAAAGCTGCCAAACAGATGCCATTCCTCTATTCCAGGTTTTCTTGCTAGGGAAACTTCAGTATACTCCAAGGGGGAGAATAATTCTGGATCTACAATATAGGCATTGTTGATAACTAAGATGATCTGATGTGCACTGACTTTACACTGCAGGAATTACAAAACTATGAAATCATAATTCTGAAAAGAGTTCAGCTGATTTACATTCATTTTGTACACTCACAATCTATTCATTTCACAGAGTATGTTTTTGACCTCCTATGGGCCAGATCCAATATCAATAGAAGGAAGGTCCTTCCTTCTGGACTCTGGCCTTTTTGGATGTGTTCAAATATAAATCCAGATGTCTGTGAGCCAATGACATAGAAAACAGGCATAGGATGAGGGAAATCTATATTGAAAAGCTGTAATATTCTGGAATGCTGCAAGGTATTTATAAGCTGACCAAATAGTATGTGATCAAACCAGGGCAGCACTGTGTCCAAGCTAATATGCTTCCATTTCAGAAAGATGTGTTATTTCAGACTTGGTGACACACTGGCACTGTTAGAATGTTTTTGGATAAGCCGGAGGCTCAAGCATGTCTCCAGAATATACACCAGAGAAATGTACTTTAGAACATACTGCCTAGTGACAGTTAAGACAATTCATTTGCTTGTTTTACCAAACACGTGATTGAGTGACTTGATTACAGTCGCTATCTAATCAGAGAACAAAAAGATGATAAAAGATCTCTGCAGTAAGTGGACAACAGTATAAATAGAAGTCAAGGTAGAATATTTTTAAACTAGGAACCAGGTGCATACTTTGTACAGTATTAGATGAAGAATCAGGTATGTAACTAGCAGTGAGGGTGGTTATTCCTGGATTGTTACAGATTTTAAAATCAGTTATCAGACCTTTCTTCTGTGCTCGTTTTAATTTGCACTGTCTTCAGCATGAGAAGTAAACTACAGAAATTTATAGTAGTTCCTCATGTCTCAATCATCAGCTTATAAAATTCACTGTTCTCTCTGAACTCCAAACCTCTGCTAGCTATCCAAGTGTTAAAGCAGCCTGGGCTCAAAGCAAGCAGGTCTTTCTTGATTTAGTAATGTCATTCTGCTACACAATCAGATTCTGAATCTAATTCTGATTCAGGCTCCCTGAATAGTGAAAATAAACTACTAAACTGCATTTTTTTTAGCCTGAATTGAGCCTAATGGTTTGTAGAAGCACTAGCAAGTAGATGAGGCAGGTTATGTTGTCACTAAGATAGCAGATTCACCTGAAGAGTAGCAAGTTCAGAAAGGATACAATCTAAGACAATCAAATGGCTTTGAAAAAGGGGTGAAAATAAGATTATGTAAATTTTGCAAAAAAAGCATTGAGTGGGAAAATATAAGGCTAAACATGGGAAAGGAAAATCATAATGGTGAAGATGCCAGATCAGAATTTTTCTTTGGGTGAGATAGATGGAATGATGAAAACACAAGGTAATAGAGCCAGGTACAGTGGACTAGTCAATAAGAGTTTGAAAGGTAGACTTTCCATATAACTCAGTCTGTGAAGGTACGGATGTGCACTTCCATAACAGCTAGATGTCTGAGGTAGTTTTTTGGCATTGGGCTTTATAATTCAAACCCTTCGTTTTATCAAGATCAAATTAAACTTCTGTTCTGGAAATATTACGCCTTCTTCTGTCCTTTCATACAATACAATTTGAGGATCAGCAGAGTCTTCCATTTCTAGATTATCCCTTTAGATATTTCTGAGGGCTGTCAACTATCTCGATGTTGATGTCATTAGAATTAGGCAGAACCCATACTCAGAGTGGTCATTGCTTAGGAAGACTGCCAGACTTCAGGAGACATTACGTTTGTTACATTCTTCTGAATAAGTAACAATCCAAATAGATTAAATCCATTAAAATAATGGAGCGTATCAGGAATGTGCAATCTAATCCAATAGTTTACTATTACCGGAGCAGATGGCTGCTTGCCTAAAATTTTATATGTAATATATACCAGCCTATAGTAATATACCAAAAAATGGAACAAGCTTACTATTTATTCTCTTGCTGTTTTCAAGTACTGACTTCCTTCTCTACGCTTGTACTAAAAAATCTTAAAAGAAGTATTTTTAATTTGTATAAACTATGACTTATCAGAAGCATAAAGAAGTATTACTTATAAAAAAGGATGAGCTTTTTACATTACGGTTAATTCGTTAGGATGCTTAACCAAATTAGTTCCACCATTAGCATCTAGCCAACAGGATCCATGATGTATGCCCCGTGGACTCTCTTATACACTCACTAAAGCGAGGGAATAAAGGGTGGCTCTGTTGTTCAGGTACTTCACTAATACAGGTAATCCAGGTAGGGTTTCGAATAATGAAGGAAAGTTAGGTAATAGAATCACTATGGGTAAAACATCTTAAAGAATTCCCTGTTATTCTCAGGTAATTAAGTTTCCTTTCTCCATATGCATCCCTGTTTAAGGAGTCCAAATGCCCTTTTGGCTCTCTTGCATAATCAGCTCAGTTAAAATAATAATGCTGGTGAACATGATCTAAGGCAAAATTTTATAAGCCTAACTTTTCCAGGAGAAACATAGGTACTTACATCCTTTTTTGTGCCTATATAGGTTAGGAAGTTAATTTAATTGCTGTTTTGGGGAAGAATAGAAGTTGCTTTTTAAACTGTCACAGTACAGAAGGAAATGCAACATACCTTAATATCACATTTACTTCATCACGAATTGTAGATACAGCCTATAGAATATTCACATTCATGTCATAATGAATATCATGATGACATATTTGAATAGAGACTGTAAGAATAATGCATTATTGATTGCAACACAACTCAGTACTAAGGGCTAAAACTTACCTAGAAATCCTCACTTCCTTTAACTAGTCCTCATTGTAAGTGTACGAATTACATAATCTTCACAAGCATCCAACACCTCCCACTATCTTAAGCATCCACTTTCTTAAGATCTAAAGAGGACCATATAGTTTGACAAGTATTTAAAATACAATAAGCTTTAGAAAGCTAACTTCAGACAATCATTTTTTAAAAACATCTTGGCTGCTGCATTTCCATTTGTTCAAAAGCTGACAACTAGGCAGAATCTTAACTCTGGCTGAGCTTCAAACCTTGTCTGTTTTTTCAAAAGGATTCTATCTCTCTCCCTCAACTAATAAAAAGACTATGTCTGCTGGGAGATGCATTACCAGTTGAGTACTGAGTAAATGAAAAGCTTTAAATATTCACTGAAATAGAGATTCAGTTGACACATCCAGTTCGTGTTGTTTAAATGTTATTATTTGATTATTTTTTATCATTGTGCACATTTTAATATTGGAATTTAAAGTGAATCATATGGACCTCATCTATAGTCTTAGTATTTAAAAAACAGGTCAAGAAAATACGTTACGCAGTTCAGTCATCTGACCCAGTAATACATTTTTAAAGCAGTTTTTCCAAGTCCTTTTTACTTTTCCAAACACTTCCTTAATATCCCAAGGCAATCTGTTTCAGTGAGTCACAGCCCTCTCAGTCCTGAGACAATTAGCCATGTTGAGTTTGAATCTTCCTTCTTGTAATCTAAAGCTGTTACATTTTATCCTAAACACTATGAACACTGAAAGCATCATTCTGATCACGTTGCTCTTTGAAGCAGCTTTATTAAGTATTTAAAACCTCAGAATATCTCACTTAAGTCTTATTTCCTCTAGACTCACAGAAGTCTCTTGAATTAATTCTCTCTTTCTCTGTCTTTTTAGGCCATATCTTCCATATTTCTCATCAGTCTCACTTGTCTGTACTGGAATTCTGCAGTCTGTCTAACGGGCAGATATTTTTCCTGGCATGTGACATCTGAAATTAGAAATAGTATTTTGGTGATGCCTTATTTATGATGAATAGAAAAAATTATTACAAACCCATTCTCAGAGATGAATAGGAGGCCTTCTTAATTCACTTGACTGAGAGAAAGCTTAGTTAATATATGAGTCAGATAAATTGGCAATACCACAGAGATTAATCAATTGCAGTAGAGTGAATGTCACGATAAAAGAAAGAGGGATATACTAAGTCTGTTTGAATGACCACATACAGGAGCAAGCTTTCAGATCTAACTTGCACAGGTGACAAAGCCTGTGGTCTGCTCCTCATGTACAGTAAGTCATGTCAAGCTTACCCTTTGGATTTTTGGTGTAATACTTACATTTTAAGCTAAGCATTAGTCTTTGATTTCTATGCAAGTAAAATGAAAAGACTTTGATCTCATTCAAGGTGCAAAGGGTTCTGCTGATCTGGAGAGATGAGTCAGAAGTGACTCATCAACCTGTTTTTTGGCAAGATATTTAGAACATGGACAAATCACAAGGTGAACGGTAGGAATCACTGGAAATGCTATGCTCTCTCACTGTTATTTAAAGGCTCTATTACTTTAATGATACATATTTTTATTTTTCTGAAACCTCACAGATAAACCACAGGGCAGAAAGTTTCTCTTCTGTATAAGATTTTTACTCTCTTTACTTACATGTCACAGATGGTGACATTCAGCCAGGTAGTACAGCCTGTGTAGTAGAACCTATCATAGACACCAGTTGCTATTACCTGTAATCTCGTAAAGTACAAAAATCAACAGATGACTCACGGTGTACAGGTTCCAAAAGAAACCTTCCGGTCAAACATTTTTGACTGTGTTGTGCCCTTTTTAAAGGGTGTCCGTAGTGTCACACAGAACCAAGTAAGTGCCAATCACTTAAATACATTACGCGTTATTCAGTATCATGCCTGCATCACAACAATAGCATTTAAATTCAGCCAATTTCTGGACAGAAGTTTCAATCTCAGTACCAAAGGAAACCAGTTCCTTCTTTACTGGAACCACCTTCTAGAGCTTAATGCTATTATTAACAAGTAGCTAGTAATGCTACTTTTTTTAGAGTATTGCAGATAACAAAAATGAGACTAACCAGGAGTATTATTTCAAGCCTAGCTAGAAATGTCTTAGAAGAGAGTAACAAACGGACAACACAGCCACTGAGACAGATCGCTCTGTTAAGAGCCACGTATCTGTTAGCTGGATTCAGAAGGATGTGGGGGACGTACACCAAGCCAGGGGGGTCACTGCCAACTAGAAACTCAAGTGCACTGGAATTTTAATCCTATAGCAGCTTAGTCCATAAGCTTTCTTTCCTCTTTCCTCTGAAATACAAGATGTTATTCTTTCTCATTTAGCAGAGGACAAAAGTACTAATTGCTGATGGCCCTATTAAATTAAGATCAGGTAGGGACCAATTAACAGTTGTGTTCTTTTGACAACTTCGTCTCTGAGAATCTGCATTACGATTCTTATAGCAAGTTAACGGCTTACTTAGGAAGATATTGAAAATTCTTCATTGCAAAAATGAAAGCAATTCATTACCTCATTTGCCTTAACACAGATATGAGGAAACACGTTGTCCAGAAATACAAATCTGAAGGAAGCTGGAGAAAAAAAAGCAAAATAAAACACTGCCTTGATCATACTTAAAGTAACTCATTTTATCAACTCTGTATATTTATTTTCTCTCATCTAATCTTTACTGGCCACAGAAAGATAAGTTTTCTTAAACTTGCATCACAACTTAAGTTATAATAATTGTATCATTATTAGTAGTATAATTTAATTTTCCTTTCTGTTTTAATTTCTAACCATCCTAATATTCTGATTTAGCAAAGATACCCTGTTTCTATATTCTTTTTAAGACAATGAAGTGGCTTGAAACAATAAACAGCATCTCTCGTCTGAATAAGAACATATCTTTTATGGGTGTGTGTATGCCATCCTTGTATCTCCTTTCTAATTCTCACCAGTTAAGTTAATTCCATTCTTTTACTCCAAAATATGTCTCAGACTGGGATTCCTGATCTCACACTCACCAGCGTATGAGGCACTTCCAATTCTGTGCCTCCCACATCTTCTTAACTGTTTTTTGGACAAAAGGGAAAGTACTGCCCTGTGAATGTTAGTGCCATATGGTGGATTACCTCAAATTGTGTATACTTTCAGAGGAACCAGAAGCGCAGCCTCAACTACACCTGCCCAGGAGGAAGCACCAAAGCTAAAAGTGAGCTCTTGAATTCTGCTGAACTCTTTTGTTGATTCACTTGCCACTGGTTGTGGTTAAAACTGAATGCAAGAAGTACAGAGAAGGAATGGGTTTACGGACAGAGCAAATCAGGTCTTGCACAAACTTTGTTAGCTTGGACTTACCTTAAATAATGTTACAGCAGTCATTTCATTAGACTCATCAGACTCACCATCTAACTTTGTCATGGAAGAAAAGGAAGAAGGAAGAGGATCCAACTAGTTCACTTTGACTAGTTTATCACCACCGTAACATCCAGAGGTCTCCAGGGGCATGGAGGGAATTGGGTCCTTACATAAAACTTTGTAGTCTACTTCTGTATGCACAGGAGCAAGTAATCCAACATACATTGTAAAAGAAGGCAATGGGGAGATGGGACACTCTTGACAGGAAAGGGGCTGAAGATTTGACTTAAACCGTGAATATTGTCCATAAAAGGCATATCTACTGTAGCAGCATAAACTTCAGTGTAGGCTAATTTGGTCTACTTCTTGACAAACAAAAAAGTGGTGAGTGTTGCTTTAGAAAGTATTTTAAGTGTAGTTTTTGTGTGCTTTTCTTAGCATCCATTGGTAGCTGTGAATTGAAGTGTGATCACAGGTTTAAATTGATTGTAATTTCTCAGTGGGTTGTTACCAGCACAAGAATGATAAGCCTTATACGGAGATACATTATTGTTGACAACAGCTCAATCAACATTCAAATGACCCTCCATTACTTCTTTTGAAAGATTAAGACACCTTGAGTTACAGTTACATCCACTTCTGCAAACATACCCTGAACCAACTTTTGATGACATTAGTACATTCTTTTCCCCTTGCTCTTAGAGTAACAGTCACATATTATGTATGGACAAATATTAGACATTTTAAGGTGAATTTTGAATACATTCATAATTAGACATATCTTTGAAAGCTGTTGTAACTTGAAAATATCTGTTTGGAAATATACATTAGCATTCTATTTCGTTAAATACAGAGGTCTGCTACTTGTTTCTGAATTTAAAAACTGTTTCTGGATTTCCAGAGAGTTTAATGAAACCTGAGATAAGAAAGTTGCTGGCAAAGTTGTCACCAGATATAAATGCTGCCAATGCTTCAGTAAAAGATAAAATGTTATTTTTACCACCTTATTCTTTCTATATATTATTTTTTAATAATACTTCTTTAAAAGGAAATTCAATAGAAAACTGTCATGTAAAAGAATATAGCATTAACTTCAGACAAGTTCATTTACATCTTCAGTCAAAGCAAAATGAAACTAAACAGTGTTCAAGTTATTTTTTTTATAGACAAGCACATAGGCTAAACAAAATGCTGTGAATACAGCATACCAAGACAAACACAGTTTCTGTAGTCTTCAAATTATCCGTTAGGAAAATATCCCAACAACAAATGTAAAATACAGGTGAATGATAACTAAGTGCCAGCTTCAATAATGAAACATTTTATTAGTGACAGAAATATCTGGTTTTAACACTGCTTGTGTTACAAAAATGCAGTGATAGTAATAATGGCAGCAAAGGGGGTTTGGCACTGAATATATAAAATAGCAAAAGCACGTCTCAGTGGTCTTCTAAATGGGTCATCAAAAAACTTATCCATGGAAAAAAGGATTCCTTTCAGTTAAACTGGCCAATCAAAAAGCAGAGTAAAAATGGTTTGTGTAAAATAGTGCAATACAACTTACACAAGGTTATTTTATGAAAGTTACTTTTCTTTTTCAAGTCAACTGCTGTAAATGTAAACACAAATATGCTAAGATGCATTTGGCAACTTGCACACCTGTGCATTTGTTTTTACTCAATTCAACTGCGCAGCATGGAAGCTTTTATTACTAAAAGGTGCACTTTTAAAACTAGCTTTATTTGTGGCTTGCTTACATACTTCTAGCCTTATTTATTTTTTTTCTTTTTTTTTTTTTAATTAGTCCTACAATGGCAGTGTTCCTAAAAATACATTTGTGTCAAATACCTAAGATTATCATTTAAAAACTCAACAACCTAAAATGTAATATATTACAGTGGTGTTTAGCTTACTATGAGGCTTTACAAGAAGTTTTGACGTTCTGCTTTCCATATGTATATTTTAGGATGTATATCAAACTTGAAGGCAGTGTAAGTTATGTCTGTGATTGGAGAAAAGATGTAGGGCACATTAAAATACACTAGCCATTTTGAACCAGTAGTTTATGTCTTTTAAAAAAAAAGTCTTTAATTCTCCTAAAGTTTTACATACAAACAATAAACGTAATATGATCTTATTTCCTTAAAATTTAATACTGGAAATTGGTGCAAGATAAAAATCTATGATGTGGTTGACTTGTTTTTAAACAGGAACCTGAGTAAGGGTAGGTAATATAGCGTTATGACTAAAAGAATACAATTCCTTAATAATTTAAGTAGCTGAACAGGTTTTTAATGTTCTACCACAAAACAGCAAGGCAACAGATGATAAAAGCCTTGTATTCAATGATTTATCATGAACACCCACTGCAAACCTGAATATTTTCTGCAAAAATAAAACATCAGATTATGCACAATAATAAAAAGCATCAGAAATAGATGCACCTGGATTTTTTTCCTTTTTAACCACAAATATCAGAATTCAGCATTTCTGTCACAGTCCTTGAACAGTTGCTCTAAGATGACTACATTAAGCACACTACTGCACTAAGTAGACACCCCACAACAGGCTTGCACTGCAGCGGTAACAGAGTTTTCATATAGGCACAGACTTTCTC
>VZZY01009939.1:6383-77875 GCA_013400335.1 Eurystomus gularis | reverse complement strand
CCAGCCTCTTCCACTATTTTGTTTATTTCAGATACGAATAAATAATCTTCTGATTAAAGAATTTCCTACCTGTGGTGCATTTGTAGCCACTAGAAAAGCATTTGTACGACCAGGATGATCATAATCATGCATGGCAGCTGCTACATATAAAGCCATCAATTCCAAAGCAGGAATGTTTGATGCCAGACAACCATAACTGTCATCGACAATAGAACAACTTTTAGAAGAAATGTAGCTGACTTGAACAGGGGCGATACCACTGGCTTCATCTAAGAAAATTGAAAATACAAAACCAAAATTTTTTAGAACATTATTAATTCATATTTTTAATACATTTTAAATTACTCAGCCAGATACTATTGCAAGCTATCTTAATAATACAATTATCATTGTAATTGTGGAGCTGACTACTTGGCAAAGAGACTGAAAAAAATGGTAATATTATTGTTTATAGATAAATCAGCAATTCTGAATAAAAGTTGAAAAGCCAGTAAGTTGTAAATTCATCATGGCCACACTGGTTGAACAAAAGGGAAGATGCAGTCTTAACAAATATTTTAAAAGCTTCAGCTGTTTCATACCATTACACAAGGAGGGCGAAGTCCTACAGGACAATATGGAGCCTGTAGGAAGTGTCCCAAGTATCAACTCTCCAGTCTCAACCCTTTTAACACTTAGAGAAAGAAAATGCAATAGGGTGCAATCGGTGGATATGGACAAACTTGGAAAAAAGAGAAAGGCGACAGCAAAGGGGCTAATTAATAAGGAAGAAATAACATACACCATGTGATGTTCTGTACAGTTCATAAATTACTTCTTAAAATCACAGCCCTTTACAAGCCACAACTTGCATATTGTCTTTTTTTTACTGCACATACAAAGCAGAGTTCTTAGAGTGCTTGATTTCCCCATTTTATTTTTCTTAAGTACATATATTTTTGTATAGAAGTGTAATTTAGAATAAGTATAATTATGCTTTACTTACGGTATATATTTTACTAAAACTACGAATCTAAATTTAAAAGTTAATTCCATGAAGTCTAAGACAGCACAAAAGCAAGCTTCACTAGAACTAATGTAAGACAAAATTTGAAGTCTTTATTTCTTGTTCAGGGATGGTCTTATGCAAATATTGTTAGGATAGGTACTTCAATGCCTGAATGTCTGCATGTGATATCCAACAGAGAATTCTGAAATACTCATTTTTGAATGAAAACCATTAAGGAGAACTTCAATTAAATTAAATACTTTGGTATTTTTTTCTTTGATCTATTAAATATCCCAATTAAGCTAAGAAATATTAGTCTAATGTATTTCAAATGCTAAAAATATGCTGACTGTAGCTTCATTCAGCACAGAAAATTTATTAAGTGAACCTGTATTCTTGGCTAACAAACTAACCATTACCCATCTCATAAATTTTCTAAAAATCTACTGCATGATACGTCTGATTGTGTGCACTAACATTGTGATTTCTACTGCCTTGTATAAAAATACAAAAAAAAAATAAATTTGAGAGGTAAGGATAATTGGATACTTTCTTCCAGAGTAATTTGTTTTGCCTATTGTAGGTTCATTAAAACATTCTTAAGCAAAAGAAAAAAATAACTTATGTGAATACATACCCATATCACTTTCGATCATATGCTCATTATGAATTTGCTGAAATCCAGGAATGGGCCGTGTTGTGAGGTACCATACTGCATGGAGAACATCTGTGGCATGTATACGATTGTGATCTGAAAATTATCAAAATATAATAAAAAATATTATCTGAAGTATAATCAAAAGTAACAAAAAAGGAAAAAAAAATGCACTAAATTTACTATAAGGGAGATTTTGATTAAAAATAAAGGAAAAATTGAATTTTAAATGGTGAGTAGAGGCTGTGTCACTGAATGTTTTTAAGAAACAAGTTAGATAAACATCCAGCATCCTCTCAGCGTACTTGTTCCTGCCTGAGAGCCAGGAAGGAATTATGCAGCCTTTTAAATGAGTGATGGTGAGGCAGCAGCATTGCTTCCAGCCTGCTGCCTGCAAGCACCTGCCTTGGTGCAAACATCTGTGGCACAGGGGGGTAGGTGTGTGTGCCTGTGTGCTGGGTGGTTTGGCGTACGTGGGGGGTATGTGTTGTGTTTTGTTTTCTTTTCCAATAAATTTGGCTGCCCTAAACAGTAAGATGAATAATATCAACATTTGGTATTTTCTTATTATTCTATTACAGGCCTAAACTAAATTTCTGTTAAATCAACAAACACTCTCCCATTTTTTTCAGTATGTTTGATTCAACTACACATTCAAATTCTTTAACATTATATTCAGCCTTCATATTAAAGAATTCGGTTTTGGAGTCCACTGATTTTTTGCTGCAATTCATGACATCACTTCTAATTATTGACAAATGTATTAGTTAAAAATATACTAAGTTCAGACATTGTCTATATTTGTATTAAACATTAAACTAACACACAGAGTAAAGGAGCCACACTGACATAAAAGAAAAAACACATGTAATCGGATAGTACTTACAGGGAATATCTCGGTAGCCGTTTTCTAGTGCACGGAAGTAATTCATGAATTCTTGAGTTGGGATTTTGAAAATTTCAAACAAACCAGTGTCTTGAAACAGGGTGTAAGTTACCTAAATCCATATTAAAATGAATTTTAGTTTGAAAAATATACGTAAGCATATTCTTTTTCAACTTTAAAAAAATATTCCTGTCTTTAAAATTTTGCATGCCGATAAGGATGGAAATTACTGAATTTCCATTAAAGATTATCTGAAAACTATTGTTATAGAGATACATTTAATGATTTTTTAGCACAAAAATGTGGATTTTTTTCATCCTCTCAAATACAGAATTCTAAAAGCTTTTATTGCTTTACTGATAAATTCCATGCACAACTGATTATTTTTAATAATATTCTCCCAAATGTCCATAACACTAAATAAATCATGCTTTATTCCATTAGTGACCTAAAAAGAAGAAACCTATATTCTTACTTATTATTCAAAAATTCAAATTAGTTAACTATAGTAGTAGAGCCATTAATATATAAAAAACCCCAACCAACAAACAACATTGTATTTCTTTTTGAGACTGGCAAAGAAATCCTATTTCTTTTATTCATTATGACTTATCTTGAGTATTTTTAACAAAGCTAGCTGGTAAATGAAAAAATATTTCCAAAATGTACATGGAGCACATGTATATACTGTGCAAATATATTATGGTTTACAAGTAGAACTTAGTGACTACAAAGATGTAATCGCCACTAAGACTGCAAATATTAAGAAAGCTATTGAAAATAAGTTACTGCTACTCCTTTTTGTCACTTCTTTCCCAGACATTTGAGAGAGAATAAGTTCTGAACTGTGGGAGGTGCTCAAAGGAACATAAGAGCAAAAGGAGGCGACACTCCTTCTTCCACCTGTCCCAACCACTCCCCTTACACAAACCCAACCTGAGAGCCCTACAACTGATGACGGTAAGATACAGTTTTTAATTGGCTGTTAAGTACGATATGTTATGAGATGCTTATAGCACAACAGATAAAAGGACCAGGGCAGGAGGAGGAGAAGGACAAGTAGTACACATACACACAAAACCAGGAGAGCTGATACAGACATTCTGGTAGAGTTAATGAGAAACCTGCATGCTTAAGAACTTTCAGGTTTGAATTGTGCTCCAGATTGCACACAAACAGAGTGCAGGCTACTGTGGATCACAGAGTACTGGTACACTGCAGTAAAAACACCACTCAGAAGTGGACTGTGATGCTGTAATCTGTACATTAACTGTTGTCACTAACAGAGGTGACAGAAGACCTGAAAACATTTGGCCAAACCAGACTAATTGAAGATTTAAAACGATACTCAGAATGTTGTGTATTATGAAAGCAAAGACAGCGTCTAATGACAAAAGTGACATTATGCCCATTAATTTTTCCTGTCTTCAGTATGGGCGCAGGTCTGTGGTTCCAATGGCACCTGAGTGTTTCTGACCTGCTTCCTTCCCTCCAGCTGACTGTTCCTAACACTACCCTTCAACAAGAGCAACATGCATTATACTCCATGGTAGGAAACCAAGATTATGGCAATAAAAATATTTTGTCTTCAGAGCAGAAGCAAATCCAGCTCATCCTATAGCTCCATGATTGCTAAATCCAGTATAAAGAAAGAGACAGAAGCTTCCAGATGACATTGATGAATGGGAGAGACTGGGGAAGCGCAAACAGGATCATACTTTTGCACCTGCCAGCAGACTGGCTTCAGCACAACATGAAACTGCACGAAAGAGCTTAGTAATAAGTCTGAAAGAGATAAAAGGGATACTACATGGAGAAAGCAGCATGGAAAAAAAATCCCATTGTTTGTAGGATCAAGAGGCAAAAGACTGCCTAAAAGATCACTTCTCTTCCCCCACAGGTGTAGCTCTGGCAGAAATATTTTACTGAAATAAAGAAAAAAGAAATGGTTGACAAACAAGGTAGTAATTCTGAAAGCAGGAGACAATTTTTCATAGGAAATGGCATATTAGTACAAAACCTAGTATGTGTGAATCTAACCTATTTTTACATCAAGAGTAAAACTCAAAAAATTTGCAGCAAGTTGTCTATAGGTAAATCACTTCTAATGGTTTACAACAAGATGGGGTACATGAGAAATGGTATTTCTACTTTTCAAGTTAGTATTCATATATATGTTGACTGCAAAATGTCTTCACGGTTTAAATAAAATATATAAGCACAACAGCTTTGCTTGGCCTCCCTCATACAATAAAATACAACAAACCTGGCTAAGGATCCTTCCAGAATGGTCTCCCATTTCTTGTACAAGGTCAAAAATTTGGAAATTCCAGTTGTTCATCTTCTCTATTAGTGAGCCATGGTCTAATAATGTTGTTTCTAATGTAGGACTCGACTCCACCTGTATGAGAGTAAGACACTCTAATATCTCTAATTTTTCAGTTGTATTGGCAAAAAAAGCCATTAAAACAATAAATCGTTACTGAACTTATTGAATGGTGCTGAAACTACAGCTATGAGAAAATCATAAATCAATAGTACAAATAGTACAGTTAAGGGCTTGGCTTTTCATACTTTGGGGCAAAGGATTCCAGGGCTTTCTGGTGATGCTACATGATGCTAAATTTTCATTCTTATTTCTTTTTAAACAAGATGAGTTAAAGCAAGAATATGCCTAGTCTAATAAAACATTTACTGAGCTTTAACAGCTCATTAACTGAATAAACTTTAAAAAAAAAAAAATTATGTATAAACCCAAAAGGTTAGTAAAGCTTAAAGCATTTCCAACATGCTGTACTGTATGCACATTCGTTTGTAAGTCTCACTGACACCGCCACATCTTTCATAGTTTATGAAAAACTAGAAAAACTGGGCAGTGTTTGAGCATAATAATATCAACATTAAATCTACACAAATTAATTTTGATCAACAAAAAATTACAATCACGATCTACCTTGTCATTTGCTAGTGACATTTACGCAAACTAGAAATACACAACTGTTAAATGAAAGTCTGAATTCCAACAATGCTACATTTCTGAAATTACAATTCCTAGCAGTGCTAAGACCTCTTTACAGCATGTTAGAAATGATAAATATTGTATCCATAAAAGTTATTGCAAGTTTTTTTTGCAATTACATGCTTACAAGCAGACTATTTTGTGTTTGATCGATCATTTCCTTCCTGTCATCTTTTTTCTTCTCTGTACAGTGGAAAGAGTCTTTTGAAATACTAGCACTTCCAACTTCACCTTAAAGAAAACACACACAGATACTAAATCAATAATTTGTAAATTACTACTGTCTAATAATTCTTGAACTGATGATACAGATTCTCTAGAGAAATGTAAGTAATAGCTTGTTTCTAAACAATTTTAAAGAATTTAACAACAAAGCAGTTGTAAAGGACAAAATTTATTTGACAAAACCTATCTGAAGATTGATAAAAGCCAGAAGCATAACTTTTTACTTGGAAAAATTGCTTCAGTGATTGGTTTAGCTGAGATGGCAGAGAACTTGTTTGATATATGGAGTATAGAACAATAAAGCTATGAATGGAAGTCTATTACAAAACCCTTACTCTGAAGCAGGCAGTATTTTAGATGATCTTTATTATCCTAAGTCACAAACTAAAATAAAATACATGCATATGAGTTACTCAAAGTATAGGAAAAAAATGATGTAGAAATAGAAACATTTTAATTTAATTGGCTTGAAAAAAAAAAAAGGCAGTAAGTTGATATCAAATATTTGTCTATTTTGAAATCCCACCTGATTTTCTGTCTTTATATTCTGCAGATTCTGGTTCTGGTGTTGGAACAGGCTTGAGTATCTGACGTCCACAGCTTACAGAATACATGAAAAATATTTACAACATTGAGAAATTTTCTTCTTTTGCTACTGCTGTGTTGTACAGAAAAATAGCTGCAAATTACTTTTCTTCAAATAGCATGCTTTTGAAGGCTCCTCCACCAAGTGACCTTAGTATTTTCTTCTAAATTTGGCACACAGATTTAGTCTTTACTTAGAAAATTATCAACCATCACCTCTCCTGGACTCACCTCCATGAATTAATAAAGTACAACTAATTATTTAGAAAGTATTCAGAAATACAGAATTCAATTCCAAGGTAAAAAATCCTCCTTTTCTAACTATCTGTAAAATATTGTTACACTACAATAACTGCTGCTTTCAAGGATGAGCCATTTCAAATCAATGGCATACATAAAGCATTCTTCAGTCTGCCTTGGATAATATAGTTACAGATTATTATGACATCACATGCCTTTTTTCAATACCAGTAGATGTATAGGTCTTGTTAGATTTTTTCATTTTAATTGTGTTCTTGTCAACATATACCAAGTTACTAAAAATGTAACAAGAGTTTACAGTACCTGTTACACACATAACCTACGGGTGTTTTAACTTGCTGCTGAAAATCTGGAGAACTAAATGTGTGTCCTGGAGGCTTATGTATATTAATGCTTGGTTTTGTAAGAAAATCAGCAGTATCAGGAAATTCTACCGGTGACCAGCTGCTGAAGGCCCCACTGGAGACAGATCCATGACTAGGTGAGCCCACAGGACTCAGGCCAGGAGAAGCACCTTCCAAAACAAACATTACATGGGGTTCAGATTACAACACAAACATTACCGTTTAGAAAGACTGAAATTAAACAAGAACCTTTATAAACTGTAAACAATGTGCATGTTTTCAAAGCATAGTGTTAAACACATACAAAGTATCTAGAACTGTTCCAGTTTGAAACCTACAACACAGCAGTTTAGGCTACACATCTGAATGGGCAAACTTTGGAATGTCACTAACATCTGGCTTTCAAAGGTTTGGTTTTGGTTTTAGCTGGGGCAACATATAACCAGTAGCTGAAATGTTCCACGTTCTCTTCTGATTCAGGTACGCTTTTAAAAAAATTTTCCAGGAAAGAAAAAACCTAATCAAAACCAATTCAGTATTGATAACTGACCCAGACAAAAATATTTTACCTCATTGTTTTGCAATAAAGAAAAAATATGCTTGAGACATTTTAAAAAACAAAGTAAACCACCAGAACATTGTAACTGTATTTTTGAAGCAAGGGATTAAATTGGGCAGATACTGGCCCTTTTTAACAGTGATGTATCCTTTTTTTATTGACATGATAATCTACCTGAATCTGCCTAACAAGTCACTGGGAAAATAAATAAATAAATAGATAAAAATCAAATAAATCTAAAGTTTGCTTATAGGCAGAGATAAAAAACAACCAACTAAACAAACAACTCCATCTTCCTCAGACCCATGAAATTCCCTGTTCCTTTTCAAACAGTAAGCTAGGGTTTACATCAGACTTGTCTATAAAATCTAGGAAAAAAAGCTGGTAAATCTGGACTTTGGGTACTCTGTGCCCAACGTGAATTTACAACAAAATTTTGCATTAAGCCGAAGATAATTTCTTTCCCTTGTGAAAATATGAAAAAGACAGATTACCTGTAAGTGCCCAAGGTAAGTTATAGCCATTGTAAACATTAGTCTTTTTTGATAAAAATAAGGGCGCATGAGCAAAATAATGAGGTATTCTGTGTACTTCCCAAAGCTGAACCACTTATTCTGCTGCAAACTATGAAGCATAAACTTCATCATAAGTTTTATGACTGTACAGTGCCTGATAAAAAATTGCTAAGAGAATATACAGTATTGCCCTTAGATCAGGAATGCATGGATTATATACTTCCAACAGTGTCATAGGCTACACTGACTTGACTCCCGTGCCCTAGGAGAAGTAGGTAATCACATTTTGTTACAGTAAAAGACAAGACTTTTCAAAGGCCACATTGCCAGATGCAGCAACAGAAGTTTTAGAAAGCAAATGTCACTTTACTGCTGCAAAGAGAGATCTGGCAAATTGAGAAGCAATTTGTAAACTCCCCTCCAGAGCTAAAACAGATTAATCATCTGATGTAAGCTGCTTAATTTCATCCTTTTTAACTGTACAGCAGGTTTTAATGCCTATCATTGCACTGTGTACTTTCCACAAGATTCCAGGTAGAAACATGCGGAAGGCAGCCCAGCTTTTTATGAAAACAGAGCCATTGAGAGTGTGCAACAACGTGTTTACATGTGGATCTGGCCTGAGTTTGCATGGTTCTTGGGATTCAGAAGAGCGAAAGAGAAACAACCAAACCATCACTAAGTGATATGGAGTAAACTGGTGAGGTTTAGTTTTGTTGTTTGTTTTTGTTGTTGGGTTTGATTTTAATAATTAAAAAGTGCATTTATCTCTCCCAATCCAACCTGCATACCTAAACATTTATAAAACAAAATTATTAGACAGGTTGTTATTTTTAAATCATGCAAAAATGGATAGGCAGAAATGTCAAAAGAAGTTATTTCACGTTTTCACTTACTATGGTCACTGCTGTTACAGCATCTACCAGCTAATTACACTGACAGTGTTAGAATAAAATCTACTCCAACTCCTTCCAAAATTTGTTCACATTTTCATCTCAGATGGCTATCAGGTATTTAGGAGTGTCCAGATGACACTGTTCCACTACAAAAAGTATAATTACAAACAAACAAAACTCCTTTATTGATGTACGTGAATGTTGCCGTTTTCAGCAGGTACTAACCATACTGGACATCACATTTTGCAGCTACATAGCATTAGCTGAATAGTTGCTATTTCTACAAAGTTGATGTTAACTGTAATGTTACGTATTCACTAATGTTATTTTAGTACTACATCTACATGAAAAAAAACAACTGTAATAGATGAAGTACTAACTACCCCCTTGACATCCTGTCACTAAGCTACACAAATTGCACGATCTTACCTGCTCGCCTGGGACCTATGTGATGAGTCAATGTCATTGAAGATGATCTTTGTTTTGGGATTGTCAGCAAGTTTGCACCAAAAGACCCATTTGAATGTGATCCTTGACTGAAAATAAAACAGTAAGAGGTTTCTTCTTTCCTATCTTGTCTTTCATTTTTATTAAACCAAATGCTTATAAAATGGCCAGACCGCTCTGTTACAGGCCTACTACCACTCAAGAAAAAGATACTACTAGAAAGAAGTAAAATTCAAGATCAGTTAGACAATGTATGCCAATTATATGGAACAAAAACTGCTGGATAAAAGCAACACACAATTTTATGCACTTCTAAAATAACACAACAAATATATTCAGACCATGTGCCGCAGGTTTTACACGCTAACATGGTCCTTACTTTTCTCAAACAAAGCAGGCTATCTTCTAACAGATCTGAGAATGTTTAAAAGATTGGTTACTTCAGAAATACCATGAGAGTCTTACAGCTTGCTTTTCAGATCAATTTTGCATTTTCAGTTAATTATTTATTATCATCTTAAGCTGGTTTTGACAAAATCATACTGTACTTCAGTAGCTGAATTGTTGAACTCCATTGTTGAATTGTGCCATCTGCTGTTCCAGGCATGAAATTGCAGCCCAAAATTCCAACCGCATTTCCTTTATTAAACAAAAATGTGACTTGCAATTAAAAATAACTGCATATATGTACTTTAAAGTGAAAATAGCTTATGTAAAACTAATTATTTCATTTCAGTATGGTAAGGCAGTATTTACCAAACCAGATTTAATCTTGTTTAATCAGATTTCAAACAGAAGTCAAAAACAGAAATAATACTTTATCTCCCATTGTTGGTTTAAACATGTAAGTATTAAAAACTTGTTAAAGAATAAAAGGAGATTTATTATCCTTCTTCTTCAACTTTAACAACTGGATTGACAACAGGAATAGATTGAACTTTTCACTATTTATACACTGTTTAGCTATCACAGCTTACATGTACTCCTTTAGAATACATAAAAATGTTGCAACAGTATGTACTGTAGGACAACTATATATTAAGCAAGATCAGTTGATCTGGAGCTAGTGTTTAAATGAGAAACCAAATCAAGAATTTGCATGCAAATAAAAATGCAGCTCTCAAAAGTTGCTTTTGCACACCATCTGTATGGATAGAACAAAATTCTGGAACGTTAAATCAATTTTTGTGGCAATATTATTGTACCACTGTGTAGTATCTTATATTTCTCAGCTCACATAGAATTCAACTGAAAGTAGTTAGTGTGTGCAAAAAAACATTTTTATTTTTATAAGCTTTCCTCCTAGTGAACAGTTTGCTGTTTCACTCTCCCTTTTTACTATTAGCTTGATTCTCCTTGCTTCTCTTCCAACATTCTTCCTTGTGTCCTTCATTGGACTGAATCAGTTCCCCAAGGCATGGAAAATTGCCTTTTTATTGTTGTTATTTTTCTGACAATCTAAGGTACTGGCTCAAGAGCCAGAGCCAATGGCACAAAGTGCTCTAGGAATGCAAGACTGTCTCTTTTGACAGCAGAAAAAACTGTGCCATCTAACCTTAGCTGTAAGGTCAGCACCCATGGGGGATTTTGAGATGATCAGGTGTTAGAAGTTACAGGGAACCTGATAAGAACGATCACAGGAAGATGCAAGGAGACAGGGACAGTGCAAGTGTTGGCAAGAACACTGACGGGCCGACACAAGCCACATAAAAGCAAACACATTCTAAGGCTTTACGGGGGCGGACAGGAGCAGGGCAGGGAACGTGACTGACCAGAAGTGCTAGTCATCAGGGTCAAGAGATAATGTAAAAGTGATGGAGTATGAGCAAGGGCATTTTCTGCATTGCTACTTTTAATCAGGTCAGCTTGAGTAGGTTCTTTGGTGGGTAGGAGATATAAGGAAACCTTCAGTAAACGTACGCTGTGTCTGCACCACAAGTGCTGAGTCTCAAATTGACGTCTCATGGTTTGTAAATTTATGGTGATTTCTCTGTTCTCTGGTTATTCCTAGTGAATATAACTAATGACATTCTTTCAAACACTGATAACCAAACCAGCACGAAAATACCATCTTTAAAACTACTACAACTGCTACTACTAGCATCTTCAATTATATTTTATACACATACCATAATTAAGTTTTACTATGTAAAAACTTGAAGAGCATATTTTATTCGAGGGGAAAAAGCCACTGACAAGGGCCAAATTATTTAAATGGTTCACTTTAAGATTAAATACAATATTGATTAAAAAATTCTTGGATGTGTGCATAAGCCTTCAACCACTACTAGTGATTACCAGTTATCAGCATAACTCATATTTCCTTAGAAAAAGAAGCATCTATTATACTTCCGTTGTGACCTGTGTAAAACCATTCGAGGCTTAAGAGATACCAAGTACTAAGAAAAAAAGGCAAAAGCAGACATTTTTCTGGATATAAGCTGCAACACAATTTCAAACATCTGCTGCAAATTCCTTACAAGATATTAAGCTAAGCCATACACTTTTACACATTTGAAACGGAGTGCGTGAAGTTTCATGTTTCACTCCTATACAATATTCAACAAAAAGAGAAAAACGTACATTTATTTTAATCCTAATTCAAAATGTAACCTTAATTCTGAAAAAAAAAAAAAGCACTTTATTTGCACCATATTGACTAACAGGTAAAGAAGAGATGACATTGTTAATCTACTTTACTGCTTGCTTGATGACTGTAGAAATAATAAATGTTGATGTACAAACAAAAATGGCTACCAAATACAAGAAAGTTATATCATCTTTTTAATTAGAAAACAAATTTGAGGGTATGTAGAAGTTGGCAAGGGATATATATTTTAAGTAAAAAGGAGGAGGAAGTCACTAAAGGTTTAGAGGTTAAACTGGTTAGTTTTGCAATCATGTATGTTGGACTTTTTTTTTGTTTCCCACTAAAACTGCTATGCAGGCGTACTTATTATGACAGAGCATGCTACGCAACCTCAGAATGACCTGATTTCTACTTGAGATCAGTTACAAAGTATAGTATATAATTAACTTCAAACCTTTTCCAGTTTATGCTGGCAGAATCTGGAGACTTAATTCACAAGATTTTACATTAAATACTTTCCCTGCCAAGTTCCAACATTACAGACATGAACATTTTAGAAAGACTGCATTTATTACTGCCCTTAAAATAGTGCTTACCTTGATGTGTTGTATTCCTGATGAGATCTCTTGCTGTTACTCCGTTCCCATCTAGAAGATGTTGATTCTATAGGTGGAATGCCAGACACTCCTGAAGATCGTCTCAGCTGTGGTGTTGGGAGACTATTCCTGCTATTTAATCCCTGTTGAGTAATTTAACCATGTTTTAAAATCTCTATAATTAAAAACAGACATTAAAATTTAATTCATTGTTTGTGAAGACTATTTATTGTTAATTTTTTCATAGTGAAACAGTAAGTGTGGTATCTTACATTCACTCTTATTGCTCAAGAAAAGAAAGATGAAATCAAATTAGTTTGCTTACTAGGAATAATTATTTTTTCATATCCCTCTTTTTATTTCCTCAAATTAAAATACCTAAAGATACTTGTACTCTGAAATCCATGTGGTCCAAAAAATTACTCTTCAGAGGTTTTAAAAAACTGAGAACTTTTAGAGATAGTCAGTTGCGTTAGGATCACGGATTCTTTTTCTACACATCCCAAACATACAACTACACAGTCAGCTCTCAAGGATAGCCTGAGATTGAGATTACTCAAATACTAAGTATTGGCAGTGCAAGTATTGTGGAACTTGTGGAAAGGGGGACGCACAATCCACAGGGTCGGTTCTGGTCCACCAGGCTCCCTCTCTGCTTCCCTACCAGCCCCATAGCACCCGGGAAGCTTCCCTGGCACCTCACCACTCCCAGTCTGGACGCTGTGTTAGTTCAGGCTCACTGCAGCCAGAGCACTGGGAATCACCACAGTACTTGAACACAAAGTCCTCTGCAAACCAGGGCAACAGCACTCTAACAGTCCTGTATGGAAATAACCCAGGACTTAGTAGCTCTGCCTTACTGAAATACTCTTGGAAAAGTATATTCATGTTTAAATAGCAATGAGTAGAACTTAACTGATAGAAAGGATAGGATCACTGAACTGAAACTGTCAAGCCAGCTCTAGCATATCTGCATCCATTGCACAGATAACCACACATTGTATTTTAAACCAATTTCAAAAAACCCTAATCTCTGACTGCATTCAAGACGCAATTCATTTGTTAACTCATCCTCTAGATTTGGCCATTCAATGAAAGGGGGCAGGGAGGGGTATTTTAAGTTGCATAACGCAGATGTGTGTAACTAGACCTTGCGAAGTAAAAAAGGATGCCAGGAAAAAACATTTAGAAAAAACGTTTTTGTAAAAAAAAAAAATTGTAAAAAATCCAAAGCACTATTTGCAATATTGAGTAAGGTCTGCAGGGTCATGTGTGAGGACAGGTGACCCTTGGATACTACTACTTCAAATGTCTGGCAGAAATAAGGACTTTGTGATTTTAAGCTTCATCAAGTGGGCAAAGATCATCATTAACTCACAAAGCTATTACATATTTCAGAAAAATGAAACTGTTGGCACAAAAGAGTACAGTATCTTGCCCTGAAAAATCGTCCTGCTTTGAGTCCTTGGTAGGGGATGTACCTTGACCCTGCTTGCTTTGCTGCAAAGCTGTACTCACAGCCAGAAGGGTGCAATTGGACAGGCCAAATAAGACCACATATTGCCCACAGAAACACACAGCAGTCCTTAACCAGGTCTACTAAAAGAGAACTGTTGGAGTGTGTTCTGTGTGCTGTCATACAGGGGTAGTGCTCTCAGGCTATCTAAAATCATTCATGGAATGATGGTGACAAGCACTATTTTATCCACCAAGTAAATTAATACACAGAAAAAACTCCAAACTTAAAAGAGAGTTACTTTTAGGAAGGAGGAAAAGAGAATAGCTGTGGAAAAAAACCCCAAATCTTTCAATCTCACAATCTTTATAGCCAGTCTTCAGTAATCAGTATTTTTCATTTCAAAGAATTCTGACTAGCTATAGAAAAAACTTAAAATCTTAAGTTACATTTTCACATTCACATAAATAAGGTTTTTCACATTGGTATACCAATGCTTAGCTGTTTTCAAAAAAATCCACGAAGAAAAACATATGCTGAATGATTATGATCCCTACCCAGCTGATTTCTGCTGATACCTATGTGACATTCCATGGAATTTCATACCGCAATGATCCCGCAGGATCTTCCACAGAATCTATGGACACTGAGCTTTTCCTCAAAAGCATCTGACTGGACAATGGTTCCCAACAGACATTTCACAGGCTGAATCTGGCTCGAGGCAGTTTACCTTGCTCCAAAATACTAAGGCAACAAGTTGATAAATCTGGGGCAAGCTGCCCACTGCCTGAAAATGGGAGCAACTACAGGGCAGGGACATCCCAGACCAGCCTCCACAATAAGCAGCCTCAAGCTGTCAGTACCAGGCTACCCTGGAATTATTAGCTCTGGTGCATTACAGCTGCGTTTTTATATTTGAATGTTTTTCTACCAAGTTCCTTAACATGTCACATTCTTGCTTTCACTTACTTATCCTAAGATAATGGAGAAATGACAGTAGATTTACACACTGGTCCCATAATGTGATGTGCTGCACAGAAATAAGAGATTTTCCCTTTTACATAGCTGATTTGCTTCTGTCTAATGGGCTAGTTAGATTGTCACAGGAGTAAACTTCTTTGGAAGAAAAGGTCAATTAAAAAGCCACCCTGACAGTAATCGTTAGATCAAGAATGTGGGAGAATCAAGAATAGGCCTGTTTGTGCCATATCATGAGAATACAACACCTTCATTTTAGACTTGCTTTTAGTTTTATTAATCCTGTGTATGTTTGGAGGAATCACGTGTTCAGAGCGCAGACCAGTGCTTTACCTTTCCATTCATCAACCACTTGAGTTTGCATTTTGGTACCTATCTACATTTCATTCAATGTGTTTTCACAGCTGCTCTTTTTTGACCTTAAACATAGTTCACAGGTATTCAGTAAAGGAGTATCCGTACAGGAGCATTCTTCCTAGATGAATTTTCCTTGATAAATTTTTCAGAATTGCAACATACACACAAATGAAAATTAAAGTCATTTGACCTTCAGCAGCTTTCGCTCTCCTTTTTCAGCAGGATCCTCTATTTCAGGACAGGGGAAGAAACCAGGAAATGGTGCAAATGGACTGGCCTTTGGCCTGCATGTGCCTGAGAAAGCACCAATCAAACTATTAATGCTTCGAAGGGAAGAAATCACTTGTGGTGGAAGGGATGGGTCACTCAGGATGTCTGTTAGCATGCTCCGAGCCTCATTTAGTACAGAAAAATCAACTCCACTTCCACTGCCAGCATTCTAGAATAGATGGAAATGATGCAAACTATTAACATGTCAAAACATTTTACAATATTCTAAGTTTTAAAGAAGCATCTCACCCACTGAAAATTTAAAAAAGTAATAATAAAAAAAGTCAACGTAGTGGTTTGTTTTTTTTAAGGAAAATATATACTTATAGACATATTCAGTCACCAATTTTTGCAAGTTTTTCCACATAATACAAATATATTTTGGAATTAAATGTTAGCTTTCCCTTTATTTTCCTCTATTTAAAATAAAGATCTGGTTCCAATTTTGAAACTCAATTTTTCATTTCTTTGCCTCAAAATGAAACTTAGTATTCTGTCTCTTCCAATAATATAAACAAATTTTGGTGGCCAACTTGTTATAAGGTCCTTACAGAGGTGCAATTTCCACAGCCTCAGTACTTTTATTAACCCTGATTCTACTGAAACAAATCCTAACAATTCTGCCAAAAAACTGATTAGTTTTTATTAGGCATAATTCTCTGAAGAGGAACAGCTATAGCTGATTAGATGCCATCAGTGATGTACGAAACAAGCAATCAAGAAAAAAGGTGAGAACCTGGTAAAGCCAAGTTTGGTGACGTTGCTGGGGAATCACTCCCTAACCTTATGCTTCTGGGTATTTAAAGAAAGCACTCCCATCTTGAGACTGTTCTCACACACACCATAGAAAGTAAATCCCTGTCAGCTTGGTCAGAACTGCTGAATATGAAACCTCTGCTACATAGAGCTAAAATGCACTAGGACAACTTAGGTAAATTAAAAGGAAGAGACTTGAAATCTAACAGTTTACAGTGAACTCTGTACTCAATTGCATCTCACAAAAGAATAACTAGATGCATAATACACTGACCTGGTAATAGGGCTTGTACCATTGCTTCAAATCCCAATCCCAAAGTATCATCTGTAAAGAAAAACAAAGCAAAACAAAAGAATAATTGATGATATGCTAATGCTGAAAAACAGTAATAGAATAAAACTTGATTATGTGATGTGATAAAATATTTCTCCCTTCATGTTTTTATCTATAGCTTAGACCATTTTCTCAGTTAATGCTACCACAGTAAAAGTCCTTAAAAAAAAAAGAGTTTGAAAAAATTGCATGCAACAGAGATATCTTGATGACAGAATAATTACATTGCCTTATTTCTGTGTTTCTGGACTGTTTATAAATCATTTAACACGTATACTAAATCAGGTGCTGACAGTGCTTTCCTGCTCCATCTCAACTTACAAAAGCAATTCTATCCTAAAACCTCCAATATATTTTATAATTGTTTTCTCTCCAGAATGATTCAAACAGTAGCAATTTTACAAATACAGCGTAGAAAGCACTATATTAACATCATTTGTTGTTAAAAAAGACAAGAAGTCTCCCAATATTTAAGATTAAAAATTGGTAATTTTAAAAGCATTTTCTTGCAGAAGGTTTTGTTAGATTTTTGCTTGAATATGGTTACAAATCTACATATTCTGAATACCTTCAACAAACCCACAAAAGAACGTCAGCAACACAATCTGAAGATGCTATCAGTTTCAAGTACGTCAACAGCAGTCACTTACGTTTTCTTCTATACTGACATAAAAAATAAACACAACATACAAGAAAGGCAATTCAGATGTCTGTCTTGTTTCAGTCTTTGTGGCTTCTTGACAGGTTCTAATTATTCTCTCATAAATTAATTAGTTTGCACAACATGCATTCTTAAGTTAAGAAACAAAGATAATCCTTTTTGTTCCCTCTTTTCTACAGCTACAGAGAAGAAAAAGTGCCAGTACCCTATGGGGTAGTTAATATTCTGCAGTCCCAAGTTTTTCTGCTTATTTTTGTAGGTGAGACCTTGTTTGGTTTTGTTCCTCTAAGACTAACAGCTCTTTCATGGAGAAAACAACGTTCCAGACTGGCACTCTTCCAGCTGAAGGTGCAGAAAGCGTCAATAAAGAAACACAGGAAAGAGCGGCAATGAAAGGCTCTTTTTCTTTTCTGGTATCTTCATAGAGATACCATTAAACCATGTTTGAAGTTAAATAGTCATGAAATCCATTTACTATGAAAAGTGAAGAGATCTATCATTAAGCGTGCACTTAAACAAGGAGTATGTTATATCATGTTGTGACATGACAAATCAAAGTAGATCGACATCAAGAATTAAAGGGTGAGGAAGGGGGTGGTTTTTTAAGTGATTAGCTACCATCTCCTCATTTTTAATTTTTTTTTTTTTTTAACAAAAACAACCAACCCACAAAACCCTGAGCGTATGGGATGACTGTTTGCCTATCAGTGACAAGCATTAAGATAACGACCAGCATTATCTGGATTTTGCCTGATGCATTTGCACGATCATTTTAGCATGATCATTGTAAAGATGAAAGGGTTTTTATTCTAGAAGAATGAACTGTCCATCTTGGCAAGTTGGCTTTTTTTGCTTTTCTTCATTCTCAGGTTTCTCTTTCTAGGTTGACATTTATTTACTGCATCAGACACAGGTAAATCTTTTGGTTTCATTCTGTCCCCCTAAGTTTGGACACAGACTGCATTAATCTGCTTCATTGACTTTTGCCTCAACCAGCAACAAAGATCAGATGTTCACATCAGTTTTGTTAGTTGTATTAGCAACCTTTGGTACTAATGGTCCACGAAGTTGCGTCAGCTTGCTTGCAATCTTGCAACCTCTGTTACAGGACACAAAAGACATTTCCCTTCCCCTAGTTTTTCTAATATTTTATTTTCTTTTAAATATGTGGTATGTTAACTAGTTTTATTTTTTTGTCATAAACAAGATCCCAATAAAATACTTAGCTCTTGCTAACTCCAGAACATTTCTGTACCAAACCTTTAACTGCAACAACTTTTACTGGTGCAACCTCCTTTATTAACCCTTTAAGCCATTGGGAGTTTTTGTGTACATGTCTGTACACACAGGCACGCTCATATGATCTATGCTGTTATAATTTGGGAGTCAATCTATACAACTAAAACAGTTCAAAACCTTCCTTTTGGCTCTAGCCCTGCTATAGTAAAGAAATGGGCTGAAAGTTGCAGAGGCAGAAAATATCCACTCCGAAGTGTTACCACTATATTTTGTGTCCCATACTCACCCAATATACACAAAGTGAAATAATGTGCACAGCTCATGCCAAATCTGCTTCCAATGCAAATAATGGTTTGATATTTTAAATGGCAGGTCTCAATTTGATGCACTATTTTATTTAAATGAAAAATTTCACAGCTTGGATTCATGACAAAATTTTCTGTTGTCATTTAAACCAGAAGATCTAAGCTTCTCCAAGGATCCCAATTTTCCAGCAAAGTCACTAAAACAGTTTTGAAATAAACAGAAGCTTACCTGTATGCTGCCAACAGATTATTTTTTTTCATTCACTATACATCACCATTAATTAGAAGTCCTACCCCCTGAGAGAAGACCAGTGCAGTATATTAACTCAGCTAGCAGGCTACCACAGTCTGTATTAGCTGTAAAATTTTAAGGGCTCATTCCATGTGTCACACATTGAAGTAATTAAAATAAGCTGATGAAAATCTTAGGCCCAAAGTAGCAATCTCTTGGATTGCTATGGAATTGCAATGGAAAAAATGCAGCTCACTATATAATGAAAATTTTTTCATGGTAAATACAACTTGGTAAATCTCTACACTAATCAAATCCTTCCAGGTCCGTAGCGAAAGGGGGTTATTGCCTTTCCTCAGATGCTTACGCACACACCACAAGATGGCACTCAGCTCCAGAGAGCCTCCCACACCAACAATTCCAGGAGAACGGAACAGAAACCAGCGACATAGCCCGTAACAGACCTTCTGCAGAATTGAAATGGTTTGAGGGGTGAGGGGGTGGCAGTTGGAAAGGTTAACAGCTGATAAATTCTGCTACTTTATAAAAACGTAGCTCTTTAAAGAAAAATTTACTCCTTACCATGGTATTCAGAAACTAACGGCAAGGAAACTGTACTTTGTTTCTCACTATGTACCAGACTAACTAGCCTACCTCCATGACTTGCAAGTTATACCTGGAATATTAAACAGCAGCATTTTGGCATTATTTTTGTTGAGAGTTTGGCTTTAGTTAATTACTGTGGCTCATCACCGAAAGTTACAATGTATTCCCAGAACTGCATTAAACTTACAGGAGAAGTAAAAAGGATACAGTTTATTTTGACTTAACACGAACAGACCAACAGACCTTAAAATAGGTCTTAGACAGAGCCTCAGCAATTTTTGATTTTGCAACTGTAAGACTTGTTGCAGAAAGATCTGTACACTGTAATACTAAGATTTTGTAATCCATTGCACATAACATTCTTTGTCACCTCCTCCAACAAGAAACACCTGATCTAGGAGGGACTTGAGTCATGAAAGTTCCAAGCTACAACTGAAACCTCTGCTTAACAACTCTCACATTTCAGCTTTTGAGCATCCATTGTCAGTGCCAACATCCCAGCAGTCACCCATCTGGGAGCTCCTCTGAAAATAAAACTGCAGTGGGCTGATATTGCAGATGAACTTCTGAAAGGGGAGATATCTATGGCTCTCCCCCTTAACCATGTACCAAATTACCAGTCAGCTTGGAGAAGTTCTCCTACCAGCCTGACTAACTCCAGAGACTCCAAGTCCACCCAAAGAACAAGGATCACACTTTTTCCCCGGTTTTACGTCATTTCCTGCCAAGCTGATCAGGGTTTTGAATGAAAGTCAATAAAAAACAGAACAAAACCTCACACAACACAGTACTATACCTTGCTCTTTAACAGTCAGGCACAGTATTATGTTAAACTATATTAATTGACTCTATTTAGCTTAAAAGAAGACAAGCCAGCTTACAAAACCCCTTTAAGTACAAGTGATCTTTTCCAATTTGGTCACCATCAGCCAGGAATGAGTTTAGGTCAAACCTAAACACATCACTCAAGACAGGATCAGATTATCTGAGGGAATCACTGGAAATAGTGACTAAAAAAGTTGTTAAAGCGTAACATATTCTCCTTAGAGCTGCTGTTCTGAAGAATGAGCACTATATTGAGTTCTATGGATGTTTAGTCAAATCTCAGGAGATTTTAAATACATATCACACACTGGAAATACACAGGAAAATTGAGAGTGGGCATCTGATATTACCCTTTGCTTGTATTTTCTCAAACAATGAAAATGGTATTGCCAGAGGAATTGCCAGACAAGAATTTTAAAATCAACTTCTCTACCATTATTTGAAATCTATTCACAGAGGAGAGGAGGGAAAAAAAAAAAAAAAAAAGAGAAGAGTCAAAGACCCTGGTTGTTGAATATCAACCTAAGAGTTACCAAAAGTGAAGGATGGCACTTTTGGCAAAGCACACGTTAGCAACATCAGGTAACACAAGGTAACAGTAATAGGGGCCTTCCCTAACACAGCTGAGAGCCCAAACAGCAACAGGCAGTATTAATTTTTACCAAAAAAAGGTAAAAAGTGCTCCTCTGAGAAGCTTATAGTCTAAATAAACTAAAAAAAACAGATGAGAAATGGGAGAAGACAGTCAGTGAAAAGTGGCAGAGCTTCAGGGATTTCTGTTTTGTTTAAAATGATTTTTCTATATAAAAAGTTATCGTTCCTACGATGGCACAGCCAGTGTTTCCAGGGCCTGGAACAGATACAACTTTCAGAAGCCAGTAGATGCCGTGGAAGGTGGAGATTTTTTGGATCTTCTTTGTACAAGTGCCACTGGTCTATTTGGCTAAAGTTATGTTTGAGCAGTATTTTAAACTTCTAAATGTTTAAGAGCAGTAAAAACCCATGGGTTTTACTTTTCTCAAGTTAAAAACCACTAAAATCACTATGAAAGTACGCTAAGCATTTTTTAAAAAAAAGTAAAATTTAACGCTCAACCCAAACTATATTTGGCTAGATAACTGTATAATTAGATTTTCAGAATAATTTAACTTACAAAACACAAAATAATCTCCTCTTAGCTACTGCAGAATTACTTGCATTTGTGCAAAGTTACACTAAGCACAATATTCATACTTACACAGAGATTTAAAATGCAGAGCTACAAAAAAATGTTTCAGAGCTTAAAAATCTAAAAATCAGTTTTAAAACTAGACTACACTAATACATGCACTCCATACTCTAAGCTGCAATGTGCACACCACCTAAGGCTGTACACAGTGTTAAGATTTGTCACATGGCTGTTTGATTGCCTGAACTAGGCAAGTGGAAAGTTTGTTTCAATAACAATACTATTCAGGAGATTCAGCGTGTGCTTTAATGCTTGCTAAGAAAAGAAAAGTTGTCCTATTTGACACCACCCATTCACATTCCATGATCCAAAATTTTAATGGAGAAAAAATGACTATAAAAATGAGTTTCTACTTCTGAGTCTTTCATTGATCAAATCAAAAAGATTCCTAGTTGCTAGTAGCATCTGTTTGACACCATTAAGCATTAGCTCCGTAAATAAGTATTTCCATAGCAACCAAGCATGGAATTAACTAAACAATAAAACCAACACCATAGCAACTTGATTCAAAATTCAACTCTGTAAAAATCACCTCATTCAAAAGCAAAATTCTACAACCAGATGAAAACCTAATTTAATGTAAAATATGAAAAAGGTCACATTACACATCCATTTCTTTTCATGATTGCCTTTCAAACAAGACTGATGCTAGATTGATTTCTTTATTTATAAATTAGTCTGTTGTAACAACTTACAATCAATTGGCTTTTTAAACCCATTTAATTTAATGATATAAAAACAAACACAGCAGTATACAACCTAGAAGTCTTGTATTAAATTAGGATTTTTTTCCCTTTCTGCACAGAAAATGTAGATTTTAAAAAACAGTATGTTATTAAGTAGTTAAGTTGTATTCAGTATGAGACCAAAGGTGATGCAGCCAAAGACTGACTGTCAAAGGAGAGGAAGCACAAACATTCTATTGTGAAATCTTGCAGGCCAAAGCAACAGCTACTTGAGTAAAACATTGTAATCAAGAAAAAATACAGCACTTGGAAAAGCATTCAATATGATACTTAAAGCATTTAGAGTCAAGATGATATTTCCCCACCCACTAAACCTTCCCATGAGAATAAATGGGACAGGAAAAAACTATAGTACTTTCGGAATCCTAACACTTATCACTTCCTGACTCTACGTAATTTATTTATCCAGCGTTGTCAAATGGCTAGTAGGTTGTGAAGTCTGCAGAAAGCCACAGTCTTTAAACAGAAATTAAGTGTGCTTTCTTGGTCCTGAGGTTTGGATACATGTACTGAAGGAAAAAGTCATATCTCCTATCCTAGATTCCACGGAACTCTTTCATAAGCAGCATTATCTGCACTTCTTTAAGAAGCCTAAAATCTCTGTTCAATGGAAAGAGACTTGCTTCTACTCAATTGCTTTAATAAATATTATTCTATACATTAGATAGTACCTGCAACATATTTGGCTGGACACATAAGAACAACAGCAGAACATACGGGTGTCTGGCCAGCTTAATGTTTTCACGAGACTCCACAGCACTCTGATCCTCCTTGCAAATACAAATCTTTGACAACAGCTGCACCTCAGTAAACTTTAACAAGTCACTTCAGAGTCTTCACATGTTCAGTTACTGTTTTCAGCAACTTTGTCCTCAGCACAGATACAAAAAGAGAGAAAAAATGCTCCACTGTTACGCTAAAGTTTCAAAGAAGCCTTCAGCAGGCTTACTCTTAATATTACTCTCTGCAAGCAAAAAAATATTTTTGTTTGTTTGAAGTTTTGTTTCTTCCTTGTGTTTGCTTCATTTGTTTGATTTCAAAAAGATGCTTTTGTACCAGCAGGTTAGCTTCTACTTTGCTGTAGAAAGTTTTCAGTTTTCTTACTGCTTGTTATGTTTGCTATCTTTTAAAAGATCTTCAAATGTTTCAATTCTAAAAGGTGTTTTGTCTATCATGGGAATGTTTATTTTTTATCTTCTTATGTAGGTAACGAAAAAAAACTGGCTAAAACCACACTTAGGTCATTTCCTGTTCCTTCTAGGTTTTGTCAGACTTGCACATCAGAGTAAAGGCCAACCAGTAATTTATGGCAACAGGGGGAGGGCGGGCAGAGGAAAAAAGCCTGCTATGTGCAGATCCTTTAATTGCCCATTATAAGCATTTTCCTTTAGAGCATGTGGTTCTAATCACCATCAAAGAAAAGAAATAGTGCTAGGTGGATTACTGCTCTGATCCCGTACCACTGCTTCGGTGTTCTGGCATTCTGTACTACTTCTACTGTCACCTAAAACCATTTATTGAACTTGTGTTTACTTTACGAAAAGCAAAATCCAGAGATTGCTCCCAAAACATCCTTTTCACATTTACCCATTGGCAGAATTTTACAATTACAAGCAGTAAAAGCCTTTGCTGCTGTGCTGACATGCTGTTAATGTACTGTGTTGGAGCAGACAGAGCAACCTCAATTTTTATCTTTCTGCAATAGACGGATGTGCACAAATCTCATGCTGAAGCATTTCACTGTATGTTGATGTATTCTTAACACCAGATAGAAACACTTACTAGAGATGAACCAACTTCCCCATCTATTGACTTAAATTTTTTAATCAAGTGGATTTTTTCCACCTGTTACACTAGAGATATAGGAATGAATCTCAGATCTTTTTCTTTTCAGCAAACAAGGAGAAACTATTTCATATGACCACAAGTTTAGGGTTTTTTTCACCACAGAGCTCAATTAAAGGACACACTTTTTCACAAATACTTTTACCACAACTTTCTCTTTAAAATCTCATGAAAATACATTTCTCCTCTCTCTCCAAGTCACCCTCCAAAACAAGCAGCATAAAATTAACCTATACAATCTCTTGGCCACAAATTAACATGAAGGTGAGAATGGTTCACACCAAATGAATTAGAGCAAATGATCATCTGGTCTGGTATCTTGCCACTGACAAGAGCAGCCACCTTAAAATAATAATATTCTCAAGTAAGCAGTGCTAATTCTCACAATAATCTTTCAGCCTCAGCAACACAGCTTAAGGAGCCCTATGTTGGCTGCCTTTGTATATCATAAAGGTTAATAGATTTTTTCACCTTTGCATTTCTCTAAGCATCCTTTCAGAATCCACATAAACTTGTGACAGATCCAGTACCATACCCAAAGGCAGTTCACAAGTTAAATACAGATTATGTGAAGTTCCATTTCATTCTGAATCTGACAAGGCTCAGTTCAAACAGCGAGGAAGCAAACAACCAGCAAGACTTTCATGCAGCCTACCCACTGAATGACTTGTTCTTGCAAAATCTTATAGTTGGTTTCCCGTTAACTTCAGGCACAAGACAACTTTTTTCAGACTATGAAGCTGTATTTTCAGATCCCCCAGGCTAGTTCATTCAGAGACGTTGCATCTTCAGGGTAACAAAACCTCTAACTCACTAAATGCTGCCACATTATTTGAGTGCATTAAGTGTTGTCTTAAGGATTTATATTTACAAAATCACCACGAGGTACAAGCTTTACACAAATCAATGTTATTTTATTTCAATGACTCGATGACGACACAGAAAAGAACATTACAGGTACTGAATTTAGAGAAGTAAGCTGAAAGAAAATGGTCAAGAAGCCGAAGAAGATATTATGTCATAAAGGAAAGCAAATATTGCTGCCATGTTGTGGTTGGAAGTTATACACGGGGATTGAACTAAATTCGCAGTTGCTCAAGCTAAAGAATTAAAAAGCAGTAATTTAAAAACAGATGAGAGAGTGTAATTATGAGACTGATTACAAGAAGAATTGCGTTAGCAAAAGTTAAATCAGGATTAAAAAATAATCTTAATGGACAAGTTTCTGGCTGAAGTGCCAGGAAATACAAGATGAGATCTCTTGGGGGAAAAAAAAAAAAATTCAAACTGCTGTCAGAAACAGAAGAACAAGGGAATGCAAATTGCTGCATTCTACAGAAAGCACCAATTTACTTTTCTCTAATGTATTCATGTTAAGTAGTACTTTAGTTGGCAGCTTCACAAGCAGCTGAGAAAAAACTCAAATGGCAGCACATTTGAAAGAATGTAGAAAATTTTTATCCATGTACTAACGTTGTGATGCTATTCTAAATGAAAATTAAAGAACAATGATGCCTTCCCCACTTGTTGTAACATTAGATAAAGACTAGATTAAGTAAAACTGCTTGGGGAGATCCACTTTATCCCCCAAATGGCAAGTCTTGCACAGTTAGCTGTTCGTGTCATGCTTATCTTGCATGTGCAAAGTGAACAAAGGAACCACCACTAGCAGTATGAGGAGGGCCACACACTCCATTCCACCTTGCCTGGTGATAAACTGATCTAGGAAAAGGGTATGCAGCCAGACACCTCTGGTAGTCGTTACTGGTTACTAATCTTGTTCTGGAAATGTTCTCTATGAAGAGACTGAGAGATGAACAAACTCAGATTTCAGTTAAAAGAGGGGAAAAAAATCCCCAACACCCTAGAACTCCCGAAGCCACTGTGAAATACGATGTTTTTCAAAAATGTTTAATAGCACATCCTCCTGAAATAGACTCACTCTCTGTAGATGTAAACAGAACTTTCACACTGTTAATATGACAACTAAAGGTATGCTTCCAGGAAAGAAAATTCATCTTTGTGCCACAATCAACATCTCCGAAACTAGGTTCTTTCCTTCATTGGCCTTTTCATAAATTATGTTCCATTCTGCTGTTCAAACTATCACAGGATTCACCCACACTTGAAGACACAACTGTATAACCTTCTATATGCAAATGTAAATGGAATCACAGCCCCAAAGCCTGTTTCACTCCAGTGTTTTGACTGATTCTCTAAGCCACTTTGCTATGCTGTTCATAAAGCACAGGTGAGTTACGTACAACATTCTTACTGCAAAGGTTTCTGAACACAGGCATATGAAAATCTAGCACAAAAGAGAATTGTGAAAAATAGTGAAGATGACTTGTTTCTTTTTCTAAATAACTGACTGGCATTTATTTCTATAAGAGGTTTTCCTATGATTTTGATGAGTAAAATTGATTACACACACACCGCCATCGCCCCCACCCCTCCCCCCCGCCAATAAACCCAACCTTGAGATATCTCTGCTTGAGCCAATTTTAAAAATATTCAGGCTTTACACAATTATTTTTTTTCTTTCATTTTGGTAGTGTGACTCAGATGGAGAAACTAATAGGAAAGACGGAGGTCAAGATTGGTCAAGTGTCTTCCAGTGGCTGTAAGATGATAAGAATAGCTCGCCAGCCTTTTCTACACAAGCAGAAAAGTATTGGGATGTTCTTTTAAACTGCGAGACATTTTTAGCAAAATCATCACAATAGTGAAAGTTACATAAATGCCTATAGAGTACAACATTGTCCGGGAGAATGTAATTTGCCATTTGGGACAAGCATTATTTACAATAAAGTTGCAGTGCATCACACCCAATAAATCCATCAAATATTATAAATGCATGCAAAGTAATTTTTCCTTGGGGAACACCACTAATTTTTTTCATTTCTCAGGCTTTTTCTAATAGCCTTTAATATGTTTGCTATAACCTCTCTTTCAGACTGTGTTTTCCAAATAGCTATTGATGAGATGAACCTAACAAGCCTACACTCATCTGTGACTAATTCTGTGTTCTTATCAACTTTTTGACTAGCATCTCCTAGAACCTGCGTGTTTTGCTTTTATTTTTTTAAGCAGAAAAGGGAACAATACCTTTAAAAAAAACCCTCACAATCTTTATGCAAGACAAACAGATGTCATTCTAAAAATCAATACATAACTAATATCTTCTACAGCATTTAATTACAATCTTTACATTGAAATGTAGCAATTCAAATTTTTTCTCTGAGCATTTTTAAAGTATCAGTTAAATGATAACATTCAAAATTTACATATTAATCAAATACCCTTGCAAAGCACATAAACTAAACTAGAAGATATACTGGCCAAAATAAATAATCAAATATTTAATCGTGCCTGATCCAATACATGAAAGATAAGACTATTACAGTAACCTTCAAAAGAGTAAAATCTGTACCATGTGGTATAACCAATTACAAGTTGCGACTTGTACCGCAGGGCTAGAAACTAGCAGCTACAAAGCAGCTTTTAAAGGGATCTAGAAGAATGTGGGGAAACTGTCAGAGGAAATGGCCAAAAACTGGGGAAAATAAGAAAACTCCACTAAGTTAATTTATAGATGCATCTTTTAAATGAAACAGACAAAAATCCGTAGGATTTTCATACCTGGATACCATGCCCAACAAATCTATTGGGCTCTTCAAAACAGACTGCACACACCAATGAAAGTCAACCAGTCAGCCAGTGTACTTGGATTTAGAAATAAACAAACCAAGACAAACAACCCAACAAAAACTTTCACATGGTCTCCCTTCAATGCTTCTGAAGAAATCACATTTACACAGGAAGAAAGGGATGGCTCCTCTCTGGATTAGCAACTTGTTAAATCACAGAAAGTAAAGAATAAGAGTAGAAAGTTCACAAAAAGAAAAAAATGGCCAATAGAGGTGTCTTCAAAGATTCAAGCTGGGATCTATCTTAATCATCCCACTCAAAATGAATTGAAAAGGCAAGAGAGGTCTGAAGCATCAACATGCACTGATGATGCAAAATTCCTGAGGATAGTCAGAAATAGAGTCGATTGTGAAAAAGCATCCAAAATCCTAATAGAGCAAGTAAATAGACAATAAGACATTGCTGAAATTCAGTGCTAACTGAATGCTGAGAACAAAAACGAATTTTAAACTATTTATAAAGAAAGTTGGGCTCATATTACATCAATAGCAACCAGGAAAGATCTTGAAGTCATTTGCATCAGCCCAATTCTCAAAGGCATTAAATGAAATATCAGAAAAGGAGCATCAGACAACAGAGAAAAAAACGTCACTGCATAAATCCAGGCTACAGCTACAGTCTGAGTGCTGCACGTAGGCACATGCAGCACAGGCTAATAGAAATCAAAGATAAGGAACAGCTTCTACTGCAAAGAGCTATACAGACTGGGATCCCTCAAGTGTGAGGAAAATAGAAGATTGTAACAATGTTCTGTAGTTAAGGATGTTACTGAGAAGGTAAATACAGAATGGTTAGCCAGTGCTCTTCATAAGCACATGAATGAGGGCCATGTAATTAGATCATCTGGCAGCAGGCTTAAACCAAGCCAAAGGAGGTATTTCTCACACACTATGTAATTCAATTATTGCAGTCATTGCTGCAGGTTTTTTTTACAGAAAGTAAATGTAACCAAAGATGTTTAAAAAAAAAAAGTTAGAGTCTGATCAATCCATGGGCTACTCACCACAGCCCAGACACATCCTCTAGCTAAGGATGGCCTGAACTGTAATTTGCCCATACAGAAGCTGTATTTGAAATTTTCAATTAAAATGTGTTTGTTCTTAATTACAGTCCTAAATGAAAACAAATTTTGTTCTTTCCCCATTCTTTAGCCTCCAATAATTTTACTATTACTGCTACTAGAAAGTAGTTGAGCAGCAGCTTGAAGGAGGGGAAAGGTAAGGAAGGACTAATATTCTGTGGAGATTCTAAATTACTATTCCTTAACTTGCTATTTTCTTTCAAAAGGATTATTTCATATTTTAAACACACTTTCCAGACTGCTCAGATTGTCACACAAATGTCCACAATCTGCTCTATCTACGTAATTCCATATTTTTTAATTTAATGGTGATGATCATATAAGCACATTCCACTGTATGGGATCAAATAACCTGAAAGAACAGTTTTAAAACTTAAATTTACATGTGTTCTTAAATAACAACAGTCATATGATAGTGGAAGTGGGGAGCAGCAAATCTTGAAGTGAAAGGGATTTATTCTTTTCAACCCTGCTAGATTTCTTAAAGTCTATCACTACAGCATTTTCTTTGCCAACCGCAAATAGCAGAATGTAAGGCTAAATTTCTTTAATTCTCCTTTTTAAGAGGGAAAGTTTTGAAGTAAGGACAACCAAAATAACCAGTATCTTAGTCCCCTGAAAAGTAGTGGTAAGCATATACAGAATATTTGTCTCTTCACTCCAAGTAAATAGATACTATTTGCTATAATATAAGACAGAAATAAACAAATACTATATAGAAAAAGTTCTATTTATGCTGGTGGAATTGGAAGGTAAAATCACTAACATGTAAATTTATGTTATGAATGCTATTGAAAATAAAGATACTTTACAGATCAAATGTTTCAAACAAAAGATTCAAGTCATGCAGCCATAAACTCAGAAATGAAAGAACAGATTGACAGAACCTTTTCTGAAATATAAGGAAACAAGGAATTATTTCTTCTATGTTACCTTTTTTGCCTTTATTTATCTTTAAAAAAAAAAAAATCCTCTTTTCAATCTGACTGTTCATACTGTCTAACTTTCTTCTGCCAAGGGCAGTCAGCTGGCCTACATAACCAATTAGATCTGTAAGACATAGGCTAATTGCCATATATATTACCAGGGATCCTGACCCAGAGATCAGTCAATAGGAAGTAGATGGCAGGAAAAGCCTCTCTCAGATTTTGAGGAAGACAGACTTCATAAAAAACAAACAAACAAACCAAACCAAACAAACCAAAACCACTCACCACCCCCCCCCAAATAAACAAACAGACCAACCCAAAATAAGCCCAACCCACCTGAAAATTGCCAACAACCTTTGCTGTTTTTTTCTGCTTACACATGTTCACAAGAAAAGAACCAAACCCCACACAACAGTCTGCCTTTATTTCAGTTCTCTCTCTCCTTCAGAGCATTATGATTTGAATCCATCCAGGTCTAGCTATGCAGTGGTGCTTTCTTGGCCAGTGAAGACAGTTACACAGGTATGGGTCTGAAACAGTAGCAGGTCTTTAATAAGCGTTACCAGCTCCAGGTTCATACAAACAAGGAGGACACTCTTCTTACTTTGGACTTCTGTGACGGCAGTTGCCTGTGTTTCCTCTGCCTCAACTATGCCACTGATTGCTGAAAGTATCTTTTAACAGTGAAGAAGAGGAGCCTAGCTAAGCTGTGTAAAGTTACGGAATATTAGGCCCAAAGGGACTATTTTTATTCTTTACTTACATAGGACAGACAGATTGTAGTAATTTCTGCACCCATTCCATAACAACCAACTGCTTTACTCTAGAGCTTATTTTTTATGAGAATGTCTGGGTCTTTTCACAGAAGCCAATTTTAGCTGAAAGAGGTATGTGTGAATGAATGTTTTAAATATTTGCTCTAGATTACGTCATATGCAGCCTAACTAAGAGTGCTCTAAATCACCTCATCTCTATGGACTATGTGGGAGCACAGAAAACCCAAAAGTAATGTTATTTTGAAAAATAATTCTGATTTGAACACTTGCAGCAAGAGATAGTTCATATCTCTTCAGATTCCAACTTCTTTCTCTCCTTGAGAAGAACACGTACATACCTACAGTATCTTTTGTACTTACAAAGAGGATTTATAGAACAAGTTTAGCATGGCAAGAAGATCATCGTTACATTTCAGCTTTTCCTTTCAGAAGGAAAATGAGCAAATGTGGCATTTCAAGAAAATTAAAAATATTTGGGACAGGGTGGAAGCAACTGACACCTGTCATAACCACAAATGCTAAACTATTTAAATGTTTTTAAAACAAAAAAGCAATTTACAAATAACAGCATGATAAATATAGACAGACTTTGGTTCTGTGGCCAGTTTGTAAGCAGAGCTGCTCCCAAGTGCTTCTTCACGGTAAGGCAAGAAGGCAATGAAACACTGAGATTTAACAGTAGTCTCCTTACGACGACGATAGCTTGGACCAATATTGTAGATCAAAAGCTCTGACACAGCTCAACTTAAGAGGACTGTTTCCCCAGGAAAGAAGGAAAAACTATTTCTCTGAGATAAATTTGGTTAGAGATAAATTCTCTCTCAGAGCCTGTTTTTCCCCTCCTTTATGTTATGTCCTAACTGTGCCTGACTTAGATTCAGAAACCTTCCCAACTTGCCACCAGAGCACGAAAGCTTAGGACTTCACTGGAGAAAATTACTGATATTTCCTCTAGTAATCCTTTATTTCCTGAGTATGAGCCCAAATCAAATACCACATTTCTCAAATGTATGTCTTACTGCAAAGATGTACACAGAGACATGAATTTCAGAAGCAGTCTTTATAACTAGGGTGGTTCTTAAAACCCACTGAAGGATCACAAGCATGGTCAGCAGTAAGAAGAATATTTGAGGCACAAGCTAGAAAAGACCAAAAGTAATCTGCTTTAAGAAAATACAGCAGTACAGGAACAAAAGAATAAAACAGACAGCAAAAGTAGTAAACTGCTCTGGCTTAAAATTGCTATGTAATTTTAAGAAATGACTATTCTAGGATGAGATTTTTGGTTTATGCTGGTACAGAGGCAGATCAAAAGGCAGGGTTTGTGTGTGTTTGTGTGCGTCCATGCATCCTGCTCATGCAAATTTTCCAGCCTCCAAAGCAGTAAAATGTGTACACCTACAGAATGAACACATAGATGGAGAAGAACAATAATAGAATTCTTAAATACAAGGAAACCTCAAAAGTCCCATACTACTCCTTAGAGTTTTCTAGAAGTCTAGCTATTAAATGTCTTCATGGGAACTGCGAACATGAAGGAAAATGTCATACACAAATATGTCTAAAACACCTGAGTAGACCATGTTTTTCTATCGTACACCATTTAACTTTCTCTGTAGCTACTGCCCTTAAAAATGCTCTTACTCTCATCATATAAAGTGTAGGAAGGCTCTTTCCTCTTCCTAATAGGAATTATCTTTTTTTTTTCAGAATCTTTTTTTCATACAGAAACTTCATCAATGGTTCTTAATATAATTTAACATTTTCATGCGGACTATATTGTAGTGTCTGTACTGCCCTAAAATTATCTTAAAAAATAGAGATTACTGTAAAACATGCTATTTAGACACTGACAAAAAAGTTTCACAGAGTGTATAAAAAGCGCTTTGAAATGTCACCTCATCAGGTTCTCTCTCACAGAATGGTTTGAAAAAAGTAGCAATGCCCTAATTTATGGGTGCTTCTCTTACAAGTCATCTGCCTCAAGCAAAACAGCTGCCAGTGATGCAAGCTGGGAAAGTAGCCAATCTGGCTCACATGCAACTATATACCCAAGAGAGCAATTAATAAGTCACAAAACAGTACCCAATTATGCAAGCATTTTTGCATCTTGGGGCTCAGAACAGGGTTGAGAGAGAGTACAAGACAGCCTGAAGGAACTCCCAGCATTCAACTACAGTGTCTGGATGCTGAAGAACCATCTGGTCTTTCCCCCTTATCAGCTTTTACACCAGGTAAAAATGCAAGATTAAATTTCACCTAAAAGCTAGCAAGCTTTTTTTTTTTAAACAGGAAACCAAATGACAATATTTAAATTGCAGGAAGATATCTTAAATAATTGCTTAACTCCCAAGACTCATGCAATGCTACCTTTCATTCAACAAGCACAAGGTACTTATTCAAGAAAAGAGTCAATATTTACTAAGTGACACCATTTTACTCATGTAAGGGAATTACATGTTATTTCTATTGTCTTCTTTCAAATATTACCCTCTGAGTTTCAAATAGCTTGTTCTTTTTAAAAAATTAATAATTTAATAATGTAATAAAGACATCCTCTCCAGCCATGAACTGAAAAGAGCCATGGTTATTTTTTTGGCAGGTAGTGAGCAAGATTCAAGCTGAGCACATCTGAGTAAGTGTTAACAGTTGTATCGTGTCAAATTAAATTTTTTGAATGGTCTTTTGTTCACAGCAAGTTTTCTCCAATTATCAAAATATATGAAAATTAAGGTCCACACATGTTTCAATCTCTGGGGTCCTTCTCTTCACCAGGAAAAAGTCACACTGTGTTAGAGCTAGAAACACTAGTCCACTTCATATTTTGACAGATTAACTGGAGAAACTGTGCATTAGGAAACTATCTCCAGGTTTATAAAAAGAAGACACACTAATCCACACACAGAACAGAAACATCAAAACAGAAGCATTATCAAACACGTAAATGTGCCTTATTTGGTGGTGGTTTTCTGTTTTGTTTTCTAACATAGCAGGAATGGTTGTTTGCCAAAATATTATTACAGTATCACTGCTTGGCAACCATCACTACAGTAGAAGATGTCATTCTAAAATGAAGAATACAACCACACTTCGGTTACAAGCCTTATGGCAACATGACTTCCCCAAATGAGTGTAAAAAAGTTACATTTTGAATTCAAAACTAGAAAAACTGAGGAGATGCTTAAATCAGGCACCTCTCTACCTTCTTACTTTCTCCATGCTCCCCAAAATAGATAAAATCATTCATAAAGCCCAGTAATTTGTTCACACTTGTAGCAAAAATGAAAATAAGATTCATTATAACAACATTTAATAAAGTAGCAAATTAAAAGTCGTAAGATTAAAATTAGTTTGGTAAATTTTAATTCCAACAATGTAAACAACTTCAAAGAGGTACGTAACAGTTATACACCTACTCAAACAAGCTACTTGCTTCAACAACACGTTTAGTATAGACAGTATCTCCTGCCACTATTCCTCTTCCACAATTTGTTGCATTGATCCAAAACTTTTTTTTTTTTAATTTCTTGATGTCTTATCCTTTATACAACCACATGGTTCACACTATGGCTTTCTCATCATTGAATCAACTTTTTGAAGCAAGCTAATAATGCCCTTCCCAAAGAAGTTCCTGAGAAGACTTCCTACTTCAGAATGGTCAGAGCTTCTGCAATTCCTGAGGCTAGCACCACGCTGTAATACCCTTGCTGGTCACAACCTTATACACAACTACTGAACACTAAATTCAAAAAGTGTTATCATTTGAAACTTCTAAAGGTCTAAGGATGTATTCTATTTTCAAGCTACCATTGTGACAAATTGAGATACCAGAAATCAAATAACTTGAGTAGTTTAATGCTCTCATCAGTGATGCGCTAAGGCTACTGCATGGGGCAGATGATGCCTACACAAAGCTAATGCTGCTCCTGCCTTCACCCCAGCTCAGATAACTGCAGACTATGAACCATTCCTCATCTCCTGCAGCAGAAACAACTAAACACATTTAAAACCTTTTACTAAAACTCTGTCATTTCAGGCATATATCACCATGGCCATTAGGGAATTTAAATGTACTTCAAGGTTCCCAAATCTATATGGCACCACAGTTTTACACTGAACTGTAACACAAAAGGCCTTGAATTTGGAAAGCTGAAAGTCCCATATCCAAACAGTACTTCAAACCTGTGGGAATGTTTCAGGGGGCATGAGTACACAAGGCTTGCTTTATTCATCAGCTGATAGCTGAGGGCCAACAATCTCACTCCTCAAGCATACATTCAGTGATTCCTCTTCATGGCATTATTATATCCTATTATGTATAACAATTATCAAAAATAAAATATTTCTTCAGTGAAATGACAAGATTGGTCAGTAATTACAGAAAAAGCTTATGTACTCCATCAGTTTAACATGTTGGATATGGAAGAAAGATAACTGCTGTATACACTAAAAAAGGGAGATTATTTTGGCTGGAAAACACTTTCTAGAAAAGTGTCCTTCCCATGTCCTTTGCCTATGGTATTCTTTGGGGCAATAATATAAACTTTTTGTCCACTTGAATTGCAAATTTATTTTTTTTTTTTGAGACAACCCATGCCCTCTTCTCCTGGAGAGCTTACACTTCCAAGGTAGTTTACTTAAAATCCAGTATTAAACTGAGAAACTGCAAAAAGAATCACATAAGCATCACTTTTTTTGGAACCTGCAGACATTCTTTTTTTTCCCCCCCACTCAGAGGCAATTTCTGAGTTGCATTTCAGAATATTATGATAACAGAGACTACTTGAGGTAGACAGATTGACAGATAAGAGAAAACAAAAATATTTTTACTTTGAGAAGCCACCAGTCTGCACTTGGACAATACCAAAAACCACTGCCAAGCAGAAGCAAGTATAGAGGTAAAAAATAGGTGCCAGTAGTGTCGTCTTGAACAGTAATCACTGTATCCAAAGAATACTTCTGCTAATGCATTGATATTTCTTCTGTGATGAGGAAAAAATGCAGACTGAACCTCAGAGGATTGCCAGATGTCCTGTGTAATTAAGATGTCCTGTTCTAGTGGCCAATTGCAATGCCTTATGAAAACCATCTAGGGTTTCCTAGGCAGTCCAGCTTTTCCTGGATTTCTGTGGTAACAGACATTTTTCCAAACGTGCAGAAATCAAGGCTAGGGGCTGAATCCCAAAAAAGTGGTTATTACGGAGACAAATTGTACTTCCCATGCACAGTTAATCTATGTATCCACAGTTTAGTTCTCTGCCATTGTCCCGGATTTTAGCATCTAAACTCTGGCAACCCTAAAACACTGCTAAATTTCTACAGACAAAGAAAGAGTTTGTTACAGCTCCAGATGTGATTGTGACTAAGGAGCTACTTCTGACCTCCCCCCCTCTCTCACTGACCTTCGCAAAATACTTGTAAAATGGGACTATTTATATGCATGAGTTGCCCTCTCATAACTGGTTCATTACTGCATCATCAGTCTGTACAGAAAATGATTACTAGTGGTAAAAGATGCAAATTAAGACTTTTTTATACTATTAACATGCAAATGCTTGAACCAAATTGCTACAGGCTGGTGGGAAAGGAAAAGAGAAATCAGCATACTACATAGTGAGCAGATAAAATTGTCATTCTGAGCAGCATGTTTACACCAACATGGGCAGTGAAAGGCTGGGAGACTGTTTTTCATGCACAACTGAGAAAAACTTGAATGCCACTGGAGTAGATCCCAGAAATTTACTGCCACAGCAATGGAGACAGCTCTCCAACTACATATTTATTGGACTTCAGCAATTTTAACCTGAATCTCCATAATATATGTCAAATGGTGAAATATTCCAAAAGAAAAAAAACAAACAAACTGCTCAGGAAATGTATCATCAGTTTGAAACTGTCAGTGAGCATGTGAAACTACTGGGTCAAATCAAGGTGACAGAAATTATATTAACTGAACCTGTACTCAAACCAAAGATAAATGCTGAGATTCCTAATACTAATGTTGTAATAAAGCAAATCAACCCATTTAACACTCTTACACACACTGTGAAAGCAGTAGCCCACATTTCTCCGTAGTATTGTAAAGAAAGTGCAAAATGAACTCTTGGAATTTATGAATGAAGTAATAAAACACTAAAATTACTGCAATCTTTTGAAGCAATCTGACAAATCCAAAGCTCTCACTATATATGCCTCTTAACTCCAGGAAACGTGAACTACCTGGTTTCTCAACTGGTAGAAACAGGTTGATAATGCACACTCAAGATCTGAGAACTGCTGCAGTTTCACCTGGAGCTGAATCTTGCCCCAGTGAAGTGGGATGTTTTTCTAACCATTAGGCCCTCTCAGACCAATCCATTAGGCACTTAATGTGTTGCAAGCTGTTACTTTTCAGCTGCTCCATCTGAAGCCTCTTACACTTTTTTAAAAACAAAATACTTCAAGTTATCACCCCTCAGAGAAAATACACTGGGAATGTATCACTACACTGGAAATAAAAGCAAATCCATCAGCAATTACTGCAGAATAGCTGATGTATCATCAACTAGCCAAGCCATAGTAACATACCCACCCACACGTCTAAATGATTATGGGATAAAAGGTTAATTTAGACTATTTTAAGTAAGGAAACAATTCAGTTTCTTTCTACTCCACACGTTTAGTGTGACCTCGTATGTTCTTTACCGTAAACCTTCCAAACTGAATAGCATACAAATTAATTTTCTAATGAGTTTTCTATAATGTTATTAAAAAGCACCTACCTTCTCCATCTACTTCAAGACAGATGAAAGCATTCTGATAAATATTTTAAAGACAGAAAGACAATTGAAATAGACTGGTTATCAGCATAACAGCACTGTATGAGACAGATTCTTTGTCATTCAGCTATTAGAACCACAAAATGATCCTTTCTCGTCACACTTTCAATCCTAGACCAAAATAAGGCATAGCTCTCAAAAAGTCTTATCAACTATAGAATTTATTGCATACCTCTATCTACATATTTTTTTCTCCTCAACCTTTGCAGTATCTTGCAATCTGCAGCTCAAGCGCTTCCTCAAAGTGACACTATTTAATAGCTCACCATGAATTTTCTTCCTAAAACTTCTGGTATCTGCAATGTCTTATGAAAAGAAGTTTCACAGCTGAAAATACACACAATCTCAAGCAGGCTCAAACATCTGATACCCCTAGCTTCTCATGGCTTTCTCTGCCATCTGTGATTTCACAGACCACTATCCTATCCTCCATATAGTTAGCTTTTTCTTTCCGTGCTGCAGTCCCAGCCCATTCTATTGAGTCCAACTGGGATGGAGCTAACTTTCCCCATAGCAGCCCTCATCATCCTTTTATGAAAGGGTTTCCAACAGGTTTGATTAGCCCTGCTACTTCTTTCTCTTCCCTTTTCCAGTCTGGCCTTTTAGAAATCCAAGCAGACTGTATCAGATTCATATTTATTACCTATGAACTTGCTGGTTCCTTCAAAAAATTCTCGTAAGATTATTTGATACCAGACTCACTAACAAAAGCAGTGTTGACTCTTCCCCAAAACATCACTTCTCTGAAATGAGTAATAATAATTGTTATGATTTCTACAAATTTCTCTGCTATGAAAGTGATGATTATTGGCCAACAGCTCTTTAGAACTCTCCTGGGAACCTTCATAAAGTGGTATGACATCAGCCAGCTTGCAGTCAGCGGCAACCTAATCAATTTTAAGTAAAAAGCTGCACATGTCATTCAGCAATTTTCAACACACTTCTTTAAAGGAAGATACAGACTTACGCTTTTCAACAAAATATACTTCAAAGCTCATTCTATCATGAATTACTTCAGCAGCATTAAACAGCAGTATCCAAAATCAACAAAGGTTTCATACCAGTGCAGGGACCGAGAGAATAAATTTAAAATATCAACAAAAGGTTTTAATTTTTGAAGAGTTCAGTCACTGACATTAAAGGCAACTAATGCTGCAGTCAGAGCACATTGCAACTTGTTGCTAAAGCATATGAACATTTTCCTCAAAAATTCACAACATTTAACCAAAATGCTAAGTTAAACATCACTGCAGCTTAAGATTTATGTCATGTTAGCCAAGTTTTTCAAGTTTCAATGATATTAAAAGGCATAATATGATTTGAACACACAGGTGGTATGACTGCTGTCCTATATACTGAGAACGTACTACTGGCATCTTAAATGCATGTCTCAGAACACTAAACATTTGATCTGCTCCCACCACCTTTTGAAAGAGATTTAATACATGCTGGTAAGTTGACGTTGACACAGTAAGCTAACAGACTTGTTTGAGGTACTGGTTAAAGTAATGAGGATCTCTCTAGTTTTTTGCAAGTTCAAACCCAAGAAGAGACATATGGGACACATGAAGTTGTATGGCCTATTTCTACAAATGGCAGAAGAGTTATGAGGAGTAGTCAGAGGTGCTGATGTTTCTAGTTCATTCATACAAGCTAGCAAGGGGTATGTCAGAAAACTCCTAGAGAACTACAAGCTAAAAAACGCAGGTAGTACTAGCTCAATAGCCACAGTGGCTGGAGTTCAACATTGACTCAATACTTAAATATTTGCTCAGCTTCTTTCCCAGGATTCACAGCCTGAGAAGAATTATATGCTACTGCAAACATGCCCTCAGCAGTACCCGAGCTAGTTAACTATGTCTACACAAAATTTCACACTAACAGTTACATAGTCTTCTAGGACAATTCCATTTGAAAGGAACCTGATAAGGTCACAGAGTCATAATATGTTAGTAGAAGTTTTCTATGAAATAATAAATGTTATCCTGTATCCTCATCTTACCTTTATACCAAAAGGAGCAGACTTGTATTTTATTTCCCTTGTTGTGATAACTTCCATTTCAAACCTTATTTGTGCAAGTGTTAGAACTCCAAATATTAAGAAGCAGTTATGTTTTTACATGAGGGGTGGAATTCCCCTTGCAACTGCTGTAACTCAAAGTGGGATGGTAACCATTAGCCATCCCAAGTAGTTTGGGGATCACTTCTGTACAACATGTAAGAGAACCAATTATTTGGCCAGAAAGAATGGCCAGTTTCTGAAATAAGGCAATAAGGCAATAATGCAAAGCTACTTAGGCAGAAAGAGAATAACTAATTTTTGTGCTGATTCAACCATCATCATTTTACACTGCCATCAGTTGCCTGACCACACAGACCAATGCTGAACTCAGCAACAACCCCTCAGAAGTCTTCTTTCAGACAGTCCTACCATAGGTTCCTGTGGGCCCAGCTCCTCGGCTGCCCACTGTGGTGCCAGCATCACCTGTTGGACACAACAGACAGAGATGGCTCCCTCAGTGGCCTCTCACATGGAAGGACACCATTGAGAGAGCTCAGCAAGATGCAACCAGCCCCAACAGAAGCCACACCCAACAGGAAACTCCTCCAACTGATCAGCTCCTGGTTGATATAATCCTGGCCTCGCCCACCACCCCAACCACAACCACCTGGGTGGGGGCAGAGCCACAAAGACACAGGTGGGCCAGGTTCTGCCTCTGGAATATGAAGCCAAACAGGGAAACCATTCTGCTAGTTGTGACTCATTCACAGGTCAACTTCAACTTAGGGCCCACAGCTCAGGCCCCAGCACTTCACTAATATTTCACAAAATACGTTATGAGTCCACTCTAGGAACAACATGTTCAAGTGGTTGCCTCCAAAAAAGAACAATTCAAACCCAAATCACTAAATAAAGCATATGTATCCAAATTGCTTCCAAAGACTACATTAGGCATTACCGTATTTGAGTTGAAACTAATTCTTTCAGACATTGTGCCTAGTTTATCTACAAATCTTTCATTTTTTTGGCAGCCATATCTGAACTATCCCTCGTAGAAGTGTTTATTCTGGGCTACAGAGACAAAAAGCATCTTCACCACTTATGTACAAACATTTGATTTGTAACTTTATAAATGCACTTTATCAGCAAACTTTCCTATTAGTTTCTGTAAAACATGCTAATGAAGATCACGCTGTATCTGTTGAAGTCTCCTAGCCTTTCAGGATATTTCTGAAGACACTCGCTTTATACTTGTTTAACTTTGCATCTGGAATGAAAGCAGAAGTCAAATGAAAAGTAGGAATTACAGGATTAAAGTTAGATTCATTTACATTTTCTTAATCTTTCAATAAGCAAAATTTTAAAATCTTACCTTTAGCCAATTATCGGTGAAAAATTATTTCATTTTCAACATCTCATACTAACATCACACACTTTCCCAATTTACTTCACTTATTTATTAAAACTTAATTTTCCTATGTAAATGAGCAAAGGCATTCTGACATGTTCTGTTGCCTCTACATTGTGTTTCAGAATTTTAAAATTGTGGTTGTAAGCTTAAAATGTATTGAAAATGTATGAAAAAAGGCTAGATGAAAAAATAATCCAGCTTTAATATATTACGATACTGCACTGAAAATGTAACTTTTAATAACCACTAAAAATCACCCAGCAAATAACTTACCACAAAGTTATCAAGAACCAGCATGGGTATTTCTTGCAAGTCTAGAGAGAAATGCTTTCTCAGTTTGTGTATTATAAATCTACAGACAGAAGTTTTTGTATCAGAGCCCAGTTAGAGTTTCACAAACTAATAGAACATACGGGATGGTAACTAAGAAACCTGAGGCAAGAATGGCTGCTATAGGTTGTACTGCAATTAAGAAATGTAATAAGAGTCTGTTGCTTTGTCTCAGTTTAAGATAATTATGGTTAACCCACAGGTGTTCTTGAAAATTTCATTTTAATATTTTATAACTTTAACTGAAGGGGAGATTATAATAAGTGTTTGAACTCTTTAACAAATTAAACACGTTCATTAAAAAAATATATCATTACTGAAATTCAATGTATCTTGTATAGTATGCCAGAGCAATAGCTTTTAAAATTTGAAATAAGATTGTTGTAAAGTTGTAAGTCAAACAATGAGTTACTAAAAAAAATATAATTATTATTTTTACTGTTAACCCATGACCTAACAATGAAAGAGCGACCTTTTCTCTGTCTAGAAAACTGTATTTTGGGATCTTTGCCCAAGCAAAGTTTGCTCTTCGTGAACAGGAGCAGAACAAATACTTGTAAAAACCCAAACCATATATGCAAGATGCAGCCATTTCTCTGTAAGCATGCAAAGACAGTTATAGTCATTCCAACTATCTCACACAACACAGAATTAACACCTTCCCTCTGCAAAAGGAAATGAATGTAATAGCATGGTATCATTTCTCAGTGAGTGGATTTTTCTCCTGTTCACTTGTTTCCAGGTGTTTTGCACAAGAACATCTGCTATCATTCGGCAGAACTTTGAATGGCATCATCGTGCAATGGCAGACAGTTGTCAACCTCTAGGAAACAGCACATCTAAATATTACTGCAATATATTGTCTAAGAATATACAAACTCATGAACTTTAACATATGAAGCTGGTCTCTAAAATCACCATAAAATAATTTTAAAACAAATTAGTTATTGTCACTGCTAGATATCATGCATGTTGCTACTCTGAACCCACAATTGTTGCAAATTCTGCCAAAGGAAGTGGTCAGTAGAAAGCTAAAGTCAATAGACTACTTCTTTACAGCACAAGAACCAAAAGCTATCAGAAAGAATTAGGACAAGCCAGGTCCAAAACAGAACAAGGCAGATCTTCACTAGCAGGTAGTAAGTAACCTGCCTTATCAAAGCAAATCGTAGATGCAAGAAGTTTAAATAATTTCAAGGGGAAACTGAGCAAAGGAGGAAGTGCCTCTAAGTTGAAAAGAGGACTGAACAGGCCCTTGTAACTAAACAGCTAAAACAGATTCAGAAGTCCCCTGAGCTGAAACCAGGTGGAAGTTGGGAGTGTAGGAAGGTACTAAGGGGAAAAAAAAAACTATCATATGTTACAATATTTTCATCGTTCCATCAGCCTCTTATTAGGGCTACTTTCTTTCCCTCCTTGTGATCTTTAATGCATTTAAATGCACATTAGCCCTTGTAATAGATGGGAAGATGATAAGCAGCAACTTACGATTACTGTTTTTATTGATTTTTCCCTTGGTGTGCTGCTTCTGGAGATACTGCAAAGACAGGCAGATGCATAGGATAGATAGAAAAAGTTCTAACCCATCTTTTGGTCCCAAAAATCTGATTAATATGACATCTTCAAGTCAAGGATGTAAAAGATATTTAACTGATAAGAACAGATGTCAAACTTGACCATACACAAAAATCAGAGACAGAATATTAAGTTAAACAAACTCTTTAACTGAGACACTTTAATGCTTTTATATTAATGGATATTCGCAAGCAACTTCACCATTTGTTTAAGAACTGTTTACTGAATTAAATGTCATTTCCTAACTCTACCTTTGCTATTGAAAGCTGGAGAAAAGATTCTTATAATAAGAAAATATGAAATAAAGAGAATGAAAATTCAATAAAGACCTAGACGAAGAAGCAGGAAAGGCAAATGAGTAATAGCATCTGCAGCTACTTAACTTTTATTAACCAGAATTAGAAACTATGTTTTTCTGAACAATGGAAGTTTACAAGACATGCTTAGAGATTATACCAAATTGAGGGAACCAGACAGCACACGCTGGGGCAGGGCTGCCATCCAGAGGGACCTACACAAGCTGGAGGAATAAGTGAGCAGGAGTCTTACAAAATTCAGCAGCAATGTACACAAAGCCCTGTGCTTGGGAAGGAACAGTGCCCTGCAGCAATACAGGCTGAGAGCTGCTCTTCTGAAAAGGATGAAGGGCTTGAACATGAGCCTGCCCTGACAGCAAAGATGGCAAACAGCATGCTGGTCTACATTCACAGGAGCACAGCCATTAGACCAAGAGAAATGACCACCCTGCCTGCTTGCTCCTATGAGACTATATCTAGGACAGTACATCCAGTTTTGCAGGGGGGAGCCCAAGACAGACATTGATAAAACGAAGCAAGTTCAGCAGAGGACTGCCAAGTTGACTACAGGACTGGAAAATCTACCCTGTGAGGAGAGGCTGGCAGAGCAGCATCATCCAGTCTGGAGAAGTGATGGCTTTTGGGGGAACAGAACAGTAGCCTACCAGTGTCCAATAGGAGTCCACGATGACAACAAAGCTGGGCCGTACCCAGTGGTGTGTAGAGGGAAGATGTGAGGCAATATTGAAAAACGAGAAGCTCAGACTAGATATAAGGATTGCTATGAGGACACACAAGCAGTGGGACTAGGTGAAGCAGAGTGTCAGAGAAGCTGTGCACTCTCCATCCTTTAAGGTTTTCAAGGTCAGATTGGATAGCATGGGGCAACAGTACAGGAAATGTAGAAAGAAAGATTGAGGTAGACTTCAAGACCAGTAAGACCATTGCAACAGCCACATCTGAAGTAGACCTTATTTAGCTTAATATTTTCACCTTTATGCTTGCTAATGTCCTCCTATGTCCCACAGGCATTTTGATTAGTCTTAATGTAATCTAAATTAATTTGGAGCAATTGTTCTCAGCTTTTATTTAGTTCTGAAAGTTGCTGTTTCTATTCTTCAACCTGAAGAAAAGGTTCTATGCATGTCATTTTTCTTCCTACCTTACAAAACCATTCGTTACTACTACTTCCTATAAAGTTTTTAGCTTCACTCTTTGGCTTACCAGGGCTGTGGTCTCACTACTATTTCCTTTGCTTTCATAAGAAGATTTTCGTACAAAGAGCTTTTGCTACAGGTAATTTTTATTCCATGTGGGTGCACTGCAAGTATAATCAGGACAAAAAAACCCAAAACCTCACAAATGTCACCAAGCCAGCTCTCCTCCAACTCTGTTTGACACAAAGGCATGCAGTACAATATTCCAAGAGTATCATCCCAGCTTTTCCAAATGTATAGACTCTGGCCAAAAATCTCTCAGAAAACATGTTTCACTTAAACTGGAAATGGTATGCCTGCTTTCATTTCTAGTAGTCTTATTTCTAACCTTGAGATCAGGTATGTGAAAGCTTTACACTACAACACTTACTCCTTTAAAATTCTCATTCTGACTATGCTATAGCGAAGAAGAAAAAAGGCTACTCCTTTAAAACAATAGCAAAGAGAACATATACCCCTCCTCATCGTCTCCTGCAAACTAGACACTGTGGCATATGCAACACAAAAGACAAATGCTAATTAAAATAAAATGCAGAAAAAATAAAGTATGACATTGCAAACAGTATGCATACTTATTTCAAGCAGCAATCTCTTTGGCCTAATCTAGTTACATACTTTCGTCTTTTCTAAGAGTCTGCCCACAGCAGATAAACACACAAACCTTCTTGTGCTGCACGAACTGACGTCAGCAGTCGCTTAGGAACAGCGTTTGGTGCAAAAGTGGTAGTACCGAAACTATGTTTACAATTGAAAAAGAATGACAGTATGCAGGGCTCACCATAGCTTCAGGAAAAGAGATACAAATTTATAAATAAAAACTACAAAAGACCTTTTCGAAAACTTCATAGGATTTTCAAAGAATGTTTATCTGCTTAAATATCTTGCAGGGAATACCAACAGTAATAGATTTCTTTACGTATATTTTCAAATGGTACAATTTCCATACTCACCCCTCCACACATTCTCACTCCCCCGCCCCCCCCAAACAAAATAACAAACAAAAAAAAACAACAAAAAGTCGTCAGTTTTGGAATGCCAGCTTTTTGAGCTTCTTTCACTTCTGTTTAATCTGTAAACAAAGATTCAAATCCAGTAACAACTTTGTTGAGTAACTGTTTACAGGGACAAAGCCCTGTTGTTCCCACAGCAGGAAAACAAAAGAGCTCACAAAAAAACCTGCATCAGTAGAAATAATCATCCCATCACTATTTCCTACAGTCAAACGTTTAGAAAGTCTAGCAGTTAAGGAACTTAAAAGTGCTCTACTTTAAATAACTCAATACAAAAATTATTCTAAAGACTCTCAAGAATAAACAACATAAAACTACACAGCTGCAAAGCTATTTGTGACAGCTTCCCAAACAGACTTAGTTTTACAGTTGCAGAATTTTAATTTAGAAAGAATGTGTGTGAAAACTCGGTAAAGTTTCTCACCACTTGTTACACTTCTGGAAATCTATTGAAGAAGGAGGAAAAGAAAAATTTGCATAGCTTGCAGAAGTTCAAAAAATGTTATTTGAAGTGCTAGACTTATGTATTGCACCTCCAGTAGGTATTCAGCTTCAGGCTATGGAAATTAAGCAGTTTTCTCATCAGAGCTGGGCCTAATAGGAATGTACTGTTATGTTAGACATCGTAACTGACAGAGTTAGTACCTCATGTGCTCAAATTCCTCCTGCTGGCTCTGAGAAAACCTGAAGGAAGAAGCTAAAACTAGAATGGCCAAAAAAAGGGCATTGCAGAGAAGAAAACTGAATAACATGAGTCAATATTAACAAAAACCAGAATGCTTATTTTCATATTCTTTTGACATATTTCCAATACGAAACCTCACATTCAACAGCCACTCTCAACCCCTGACCTATAATTAGTTACTGAAACAAGAGAACCTGTGTGTGCATTTATCACAGCTTCTTGCTGTACACATCTCCAGTCAAAAAACTGCATGGAAAGTGAAAATGATCTGCCTCTTCGTTCAAGCTAACAAAAGAATTACTGTAAATTTGAGAGGGCTAACTGGAACATATTCTATATGAAACGGAAGAAGTTATCAAAATCAGGAACATTCCCCCTTTCACCACACAAAGAGAAACTCACCGTCCATTTGCAAAGCAGAAAAACTGTAATAAAAGATAGTAAACAGAAATAATCCTCTTTTAAAAAAAAGATTAATGTCCTGACATGCAGTTTTACACAATTCGTGACCAAATTCTCCAAAACCAAGACAAGGAAAAAGAGCAAGTAACACCAATTTGATCTGAAGCAGATAATGAGTGATTTCATTCATTGCTCAGTATTTTTCTTGTCTGCCACCAGGAGTGGGAGAAAGCTGTTTCAATGCACCTCTAAAGAATATTGTCTCTGGACAATGTCCAGAAGTAATTTTGGCCAAGAATAGCTATTTGAACCCAAACTGAAACATTACAACACCAACCAAATGTCTAAGCAGTTTACCGGGAAGCCAAGCAACGAAAACTGAAGAAAAAAATTAGCTTTACTAAACTCAGCAAAGCCTTCCTCATTAATTCTGTTATAGTTCAGAATTGCTTCAGCTTGCTTTCTGAGTTCAATTCCTGTACGTGGACTCTAAGACAACTTTTCCAGGATTCTGAGTTTACTTCCCATCACACCTCCCACCAGGACAGCTGAAAACTGAGTTGCCAGTTTTTTAATACTCTTGGGAAACAAAGCATCATTTTTCTGCTGCTGTATCTGGAAACAATCAGGGTGCCAAAGGGAACAAGTAGCTGTTCAAACTGCTACACTTTGAGAATTTTGAGGGGCTAGAACACACTTCAGCTGTGCTTCCCTGGACAGCAGGAGACTCTGTTGTCCAAGGCTCACTGCTGGTAAGCCTCCCATACAGAGACATTCAGAAGCCACCTGGATAATCTTTAAAATATAACGTGTGATTGGAAGCAAAGACCCAAAAGCAAATGCCTAGTTGTTACCAAAAATGCAGCCAATGCACTAAGCACACACTTGCAGAATTCCAGCTAGAATTATGCTCCTACAATGCCAGCTTTGTATCCCATAAAGAAGCAAGACTTACTGGGAGATCGATTTTGTTGTTGTTCTAATAACTGGTCTTGGAAACAGCCAAGTTTTAAGTACATGTCTTTTTTCCTTCTTTGCCCTTTCCTTAATAAACATTAGCTAGTTAGTTTGAAGCAAACACCTCAGTGCTGAAATAGACAATGCACACATACAAACAATGCAATAAATGATAAACATACAAACCATCTTATCTGCAAACAAAATGTGAACTTAAAGATACAATGAGAAACACTTCACACGCCCAAGTTTCTTTTCTCACAGGGTAAAAAAATAACTTGGAACATCAGAAAAAACTGTGGGGAAAATAAATGGGAATAAATGTTACTAAACTTAATGAATGTTAACAAAACTTCAGGCTTTCTGGTCATTCTAGGAAAATAAATCCTACAAAAATTCACCTTTCCCTGAAAAGCAAGCTTCTTTGCTACATCCTTATCTGCTGTCCATTTTACTATTCAGGGCTCCACAGATATAGACCGTGACCTGTTGTTCTACTTCTGAATAGGTACAACACCAAATAAAATCCCAGTGAGACAACTTGCTTTGCCGTCGCTGCAGTGGCACTGAAGCATGCCTCATGCTAAATCAGATCCTGTTTGAGCGCCTCCTTCAAGGCATGGCCATTGCCATTCCCATCTAGTAGTCTGTTACAAACACAAGAAGTTACAGTCTACTGTGAGAAAGGCTCAGAGCATAAATATATCAGTCAATAAATGAGACAGCATTTCATTTATCTTGGAGCTGTCACTGCCAGACAGCTTGTTTTTCAACTGATAAAGCCTGAAGAACAGTAAATGAAGTCCTTTAATATGGCACGAAATACACTGTCATGTTTCACTGCATAGAAGGCTATCTTCCCAAAAGTTTAATAAAACATTCCAATAAGGAATATCAGAACAGTAAATACACTTTTTCAGAAAAAGGGGTAAGTAGCTCTGTGAGGAGCACCAATGATGAAATCCTTGGAACATCTGTCTTATGACTAGATTACCTGGCAACAGAGCTGCAAGCTCGAAATGCCCCATTTTGCTGTATTTAGAGTATTCCTGTGTTTATCTATCTTTTGTGGCTTCTTCAGTCTTTTTCACAGGGTGCTGGTAGGTTTACTTCTCTTGCTGACTACTGATTTTTATGAGATTTACATGAAATTTCTTATTCAAGATGACTATCCTCTGTCAAACTTAACTGAAATAATCACATGATAAAAAGATACTTGATTTAAACACATACATACGTACGTGTACATACCTAAGTTTGTATACATTTACAAAATGCTAAAGTCATAATTTAACACAGGGTTATATTGCATATAAATTAACCTACAAAAGTGCACCCATAAAGAATGTCAGAATAGGCCCTTTAGAGATAATCTGGAAAACATCTGTGGTAAGCAAACAAGAAATCCTCACCACATCCACATATTTGACAGCACAGGACAGTGCCTTTATCTTGCTGTTAAACACTAATAAAAGTAGGTGACAGGAATTTATTTCTAAAACACTTTGTCTTGTAATGAACTTTAGGAATACTTTTGCATAGCTAAAAGATGCTTTAGCTTCTTCTAAGGACCATGATTTTGAGAAATAGTGCAAGTTCAGGACTAAAGCTTTAACAATGAAATACATTTAGAGGAAACAACTCGGACTTCACAAAAAGGAATTGGTCAAGACTAGAAAAAGCTGCTTATAAAAGAGATGCTGGTTCATTTGCAGAATGGAACACTTAAATTACTCTTCAATGAAAAAAATCCTATTGGTGCTTAAAAAGATATGTGGAAATTTGCTATTAGAAACACAGTAAGACTGACACTACTTTTAAACAATGTTAACTATTTAAGTGTGATAGTGAGAATTAATTGTGTCAGGAAACAGAAAATGAGCTACTGCTTTGCAAACTAGAAATGCAGTTTCTTGGTGTGTATAAACAGTTATTGAAAATGACTACAACAGCTTAAACAAAAGTGTACTGTACAGTTCACATAGGTTATGAAACTAGTCTGAATACTAAGCAACATTTTTTAACTTTCAAAATGCTGTAACTTCATTTCCAGGTTTTTTGATGGTATTTTTGACATTAATAATTTTGCTAATATAAAAAAGTTGTGTAGGTGCTTTGAAGTTATGAGATTACAAAGTAAACATAAAGGGCATTTTACAATATTAGACATATTATAACAAGTCAGTAATTGAAGACATCTGAAAACAGGGTGGGAAAAACACCTTTTGTGAATGTTAGGCATTCCACTTTTTTTGTTTTGTAAAATTTCAGAATTTTGAGGTACATGGATTTGCTTTTTCTTGGGTGGTTTCTTTTGTTTGATGGTTTGGTTTTGTGGGGTTTGTTTGTTTGTTTTAATCTTTGAAGCAAATATCCTAACAATCATTATTAAGTAACCAGCAGAGCAGAGTGCAGCAATCCTTCAGTCAAAACCAATAAAGCTCCACAAAGCACTTACACGAAGTTACGACGTGAACAAAGAAAATAATCCACATCAGTTCACTAAACAATATCCATAATCATCTCAATATTCCTATTTCATATTGAAAATTTGAAACATTTTGAATACTTTGTTGGAATTTCCTGACAAAACATTATCTTCCAGAAGTTCTATCTTTAAGCATTTTGTCAAAATAAGAATCCTTTTCTTTATACGTGTTCCAAGAAAACAGAGACTAAAGCTCTAGTTTATAGAACGAAATCTAACAAGTTCAAATGCATTACAGATTTTTATAGCATCTTAACATAGCAACAAAATCTGTAATGTTATTATGAATCACGGTTGGTATTAAATTGGTATAAATACCAACACAAACACTTAAGAGAATCTGAAATCACTTCTATTTGCTATGTTTCTGACTAAGAGATAAATGGGTAATCTTTAATTTTCCTCAACCCACACGGGCCTGTAAACATGCTAATTAATTAAATCAGCACGCAGGATGTTTGCATTGAGAACAATGCCTTTCATGAACATAAAAGAAAGATGAGCTTTTGACTGGAGGGCCCCAGATAGTGTGGCAGAGAAAATAAGGCAGGGAAATCAGATGAGAATTGCCTAGTCTGGCCTTAGGTTATACCCCTGCCAATACTGACCGTTTATAAAAAAACATCAGCCAAATTTCATAGAACATGTAACTTTTGATAGTTTGGCCACAACAAGAAGTTTTGGCAAAATATTTAAGCCTCGTGGGCTTTTTTTTTCAAATGTACAATTAATCAAAAAGATTAATGGCACAATGGAATTCCGCACAAAATATCCACCCACGTTTGCCCAACTCCCTGAGCAGGTTTTGCAGAGTGCTGTGGGTTGTCTCAGCTGGAGCTGTACTGCATTACATACAGCGGTTTTTAAACCATCACATACTGTGGTCACTGTACCCTTTCTGGAGACGCTCCAGGGTGATTATACCTTTTTGCAGTCATTACACTGGATGACTGCTAAGGGTTGCAATTTTACAACCTGCAAAAGTGCTTATCAGACTTGAACAATTCCCTTCAACTATTTCTTACAACATATTTCTAGTAATGTTTTCAGTTGCACAGTCTTTGCAGTGTTTTAGCTCTTCAGTATATTTCTGCCTACTCTAGCTATGCTCCTTAAAAGACCTTACAGGCCACATTCTGGGAATTCCAGTGACAGAGGACCCTGAATGTCCTGCACACTTCACACAGCAATGTCTAGAACAGATTATCTTGTACAATCGCTAGTAAATAAATAAAGCCCTAAGAATTGCTAAATTCTTATTTTGAGATAATAAAAAAAGTGTTGTAACTCCATCTTCTGGCTAGGAATAATTGGTATGGAAGATCAAAAAAATTACGAAGTGAATTCAGCTTGACATCAGGCTTTACTAACAAACTTTATGCTTCTACAGTCTCCTTTCTTCTTTATGTGATTAAAGTTTTCTCTCCAGTTTATCATTCCTTTCACTTCCCTCTCACTTCTCCTGGTTTGAGTTTAATCTTGGTTAAGCACCTATGTAATCAACATGTGTTAATGTTTTGGTTTAAAAAATGTGAACTTAACCAAGGGCAAATTTCTGCTTTATCTTCCTAAACATTTTTTTTTAAATATTTTATTAGGTGATGAAAACTGTCCTTGTATTTGGAAAGCATTATTACTTGTACAATGCAAGATCTAATATTTCAGATTTGATGAAGGGGTGGAGCTAACAACTCAAAGCAGCAGGACTGCGGGTGTTTTCACAAATTTTTATCTTTTATCACAAATCTCCAGCATACAAAAAAAACCCACACTCAAAAAGTTCACAGCTGAAAGATATCTGACGTCACTTGTGTGTACTCCTCAACAGACGAATTTATTCAAAAGCTGAAATGAGACATAGTGTGCCAGCTTCCAGTTCTCCACTCCCAGCCTCTTCTACAAAAAACCGATCACTATGGCTAATGAATTTTGCACTGGTGATTCTACTGGGGTGATGGCCTGAACATCTAAGCAAACACCTCTATAAAATGAATGTACTGCAGACTAAGAATTATTATGAAAGGAATAAGTTATCCATGGTTGAACTGCACAATTCCATATTACAGAACATTGTAAACTTGACAGAACTCCAAAGCTGGCAGGAACAAAGGCATGGGATCTATTTGTTCCAGGAAGTTCAGTCTGGGATTAAGCTATCTATAAGAAATAGTTGTTTTAATATTTTCATTTTTCTTGCTGTCACATATGTGACTTTTTGACAATATGAAAATTAAGAGCCAAGGAGGGTTACTACAAAGAACTGGATTGAAGCTTCCTTACAGTAGCAACTTATTTAATCAGAAACCAGGTACCCACAGAAGCGAGCAGAAGAATAATAGAATTCCTAGAAGCATCAAGGAGGGGCAGACATACTTTTTAATTCAGCATGAGAGGACTTCCACTTTTACATTAAAAGGTAATAGCTTTTCTCCAGTACAATATTACATACTTAGTTGTGGAAGCACGATGGATTGATGAGAGTCCAAAACTCATGAGGTGATTCATGAAAGTGTTGTTACAGTTTTATAACGTTTTCATTTTACTTCACTCTGAAAATAATGAAGGATTTTCATATAAACACAACAGTATTAAAGCACTGTTTTAAATGAGTGCCAAATGCCTGGGTATTAGGAAGAACCTGATCCACATGTGTCCTTTACCAGTTCATTCTGGTCCCACACAAATGCAGCATCATTCTGTCTGTTGCCACACAATCACAAATTGTTTTTCCAGAGAACTCTCTGCCCCATTTACTGTACAAGTCTAATTTAGGTATCTAAACTGCACCTTTCCATTCAGGGTCTTAGTGAAAACTGTGTGTATAATGTTACATGTTGCAGGCATAGTACCACACCTCACTGCAGTTGTTCAGTATCTTACATTTTCAAGTACCTGTTTGCTATATATTCAGCTATCCAATGTTGAAGCATTCTGTTCTCTTCAATCAGACAAACACAGAATGCACAGTTCCCTTAAGACATAGAAAAAAAAAAAAGTGTAGAGGCTTTTTGGTGTGACAGTGCACCATTTAGATTGATTCACTGGGAAGTTCTAACACATCCATTCTTTACTCTGCAGCATCATTAGTTTTCTTAAAACAGCACAGCTTGGCATTGCCACAAAGTAGCAGTTCTGCCCTCCCTCAGCTCCTCATTCCCATCCCCATGTCACTCCCTCCCTTATGCAGCAAAAGCATTCATGCAGACACGTGGCAGAGAACTACAAAAAGAACTGATTACTTTTAACATGGATTAGTTCCCCAATTTAGTTCACTGTGTAGTGTCATGAATGCTTGTGTCAGCACAAAGGGGGATGGTGCCAGGGCAGGAACGAGCAGACACTGCTGGGAAGGATCACCGCTTTCAGGGGAAGGGCCACAAAGCATTCGGGGAATAGCAACATTTGAGTAGAGGTGTTCTGATTACAAAGGATGAGTCCAAAGGTGAAAAAAAAAAAAACCACCACCAAACACAAAACCACATACCTTTTTTTCTAACTACATAAAAATTAATCTAAATTGTACATAGTTCTTAACATCATAAAATTATCATGCTCTGATTTCAGAACTCAACATTTTAACTAAGACTTGAACAGCAATTGCACCTCTCAACCACTTGTTTAGTTACCTCTGCCGCTGCAAAAAAAAAAAAAAAAAAAAGGAACAGTAAGGAATGCTGGGAAAAAAAAATATCAGAGTCCAGCATTCCAAAATAAAAATAAATAAATAAATGGGAGGGAAGTATAGAAAAGTTACTGATAAATAACTATAAATTAACTTACAGTTAACTGTAAGTATCAGTAGCTATAAGTAACTGTAAGTCACCAGATGGGTGGACTCTAGAACCTATTGAAGTCTGCATCTTAGCAAAAATATTTCCTCTGAATAGCTACTGTACACAGAGGATAATATTTTAAGTCAGAAATATTTATAAATTACTATCCCAGAAGAAAACGGCAGTGGTAATACGAAGACTGAGCAAAAACACCTGCAACTGTAATCTAAGGCAATGAAAAGGAGAAACGAGCTCTCCATTCCACAAGATTTTAGGGAATTGTTACATTCTAATAATTATTTAAGGACTGAAATTCCATGTGGATACCAAACACGCTGCAAGAAAGTCTGACACTGAAGAAACTGGGAACAAGTTATTTAATTGGACACGGAAAATAAATACTGTGAAAAAAAATTTTAAAAAATTCACAAAATAGTAAAGGAAAACTTGAGACATGCCAGGAAAATTTAAGAGATGGCTAAGGCATGTCTCTCTGCAGCTTTTATCCTCTGAAAATTCAAAATAAACAAAGCCCAATGACAGGTTTACTGCAGGCTGAGGTTGTGATGTCCTAGGGTGGAACTGTGACGAAACCTCCTATCCAGAGGAAAAAGGAAGATTTTAATATCAGAAAAAAGGGGCTGGTGAACAGCCAGCCCACATCATTTCCTCTTGATCTTAATGATTACACGGAAACAAACAACCATTACTGACAAAAATGGTTTGAAAATAAAAAGACCTAGGAGAAAGTTCTTCACAATGAGAAAAATTAAACATTGGAATAGGCTCCCAGGGGAAGTGGTGGATTCCCCTACATTGAACAGTTTTAAGACTCAGCTTGACAGAGTGCTGGGCCATCTCAAGTAAACTATATATATTTTTTTTTTTTAATTACTGTTATTTTTTAATTTTTTTTGCCTTGAAAGGTTGGACCAGATGACTCCTGAGGTCCTTTCCAACCTGTCATTCTATGACTCTATGAAAGTTATTCAAATGAGACAATAGAAAAAAAAAAAATAAAAATGTAAAAGCCTGCCCATCTTAGGTGATTCTAATGATCATTTACAAACATAACCATATGATGAGAAAACAAAATACCACACCGCTTGTGTTGCTCAGAAAAGCATGAAAATATTCCTGATACACAAAACTATCCATGCAAGGTGACTGCTGGCAATTTTATCTACATGCATAAATAAGTGAATGACAGTCACTCTCTTGATGTTTCAGTGGTATTTTCTACAAAATACTTCCTATTAAAAGGGTTGCAAAGAACATTTCACTGATTTGCCTTCCTCAGTAAAAGTCACAATCGGAAGAAGACGGAAGAGATCTCAATTCCTTTTCTCTTTTGAAAGGTTCACATTTCTGACTGGTTCTAGAAGTCATAGAGCACACAGTATTAGACAAGTTGACTCACCACATCAGGACACTAGGACAAATATGAACCAAATATTTCCCCAGAAATCATACAAAACCTTAGAGACTTCAAAAAAAAAAAAAATGCAGTACCTTACTGTAATGCCTGAAAGATTAAATAGCCAAGTAGTGTCCTACTGCACTGCAGTTCCATCTGTTATTACAGACTTATCTTTTGAAACACACATGTATACCAAACAGTCTGGCTGAGAACAGCCATACAGAGAACAACAACTGAATGTTGACAGCTCATAAATGCACTTCGAATATAGCTAATGAGTGCCAGAATGAAGATTAAATTCAGATAATTAAACAATATTAAAAGTTACGCAGAAAAATAAGTATGTGATCATGTAATTTGCAACTCCTTCATTGAAGGAAGACTGACAAGGCTTACGGGGCTAAAATACCAAATGGGGATAAAACAAAACATTCAATGTTTGATGTATTGCATAACTTGCAGGCATTGCCCTAAATAAACGGCAAAGTTCCTGGACATACACGCATGGAACCCAAAGGGGACCTGACGATACCATAACCTCCATTTTACTGTCCAGAATTGAAGGGGTGAAGAAGATTAAGGCCAAAATTCACAATTCAAAATGGAGATTTCCAGATCTTGCTTTGTTAACATCTACATGATCTGTTTATTAATTATACATATTTAAATCCCAATACTCATCGTGTTCAATGGTAAAACTTCATAACTTGTAATTGAGCTAATATAATCCATTCCAAACAAAGCACATACAAATAAAGCGGTGGGCACATGCAACAAGGTGTTAGTGAGGTTTGACAAGTCAGTCAAACAATTGAACTAGCAGCAAAAACAGTTGCTTTTCCTTTAGAATGGCATCCCAGTGCTTTAGCCAGCCTCACCCCCACACGTAAAATTGCAGAGAATCCTATACAAAGATCCCAGGCCAGGTAGACGGTGATCAGCGTTTGGAATGCAACCCCAGTGAGCAGCTAACCTGGCCTACAGTGTAAAAATATCCTAAAAATATGGGCTGACCGAGTCTCATAGACAAGCTCATCTACCATAAACGTGCAGAAACGCAGATACTCAATCTTTCTCAGCCTTTCAAGGGTTTGGGGGGGGAGGGGGTTGGAGTTGGGCTTGGAGTTGTGGAGCTTTTTTGTTGGGTGGGGTTTTTTGTTCAGGGTAGTTTGGGGGAAAGGGTTAGGGAAGTTTAGTGATTTGGTTGGTTGGTTATTCCTCCCCCCAAGAACTTTGCGTACAGACTTCAGATACTAACACGGCTTTAACTGATAATTTATCACAGTTATTATTTTAACAAGGAAGAAAATGTGTAGGGTTTATATGGAAGAATCCTTCCAAAATAATCTGAAAATCCTAGTATTCAAGCATTTAAAATACACTAACTTTTTAAGCTTCATGCAAACACAGGAATACAAGTATATTCTGTATTAACCTTGACATTTTAACAAGTTTAGCCTTTAACTACGCCCTATAATACTAGTTTGCTCATGTGCTTGCCTATGTAACAAAAAACCCAAAACAACAAACAAAAAACCAAACAAACAAAAACCCAAAAAACACACACCACAAAACACAAACCCAATAACAATCCACAAAACACTCTTGTTTTAACCTGCTGGTCACTGCATGATTTTTCCCTAAAAATACAACTAGCCACAGCTAGCCATAAGGCAATATCCATCCTAACAATGTACATCAATATTAAATGAGCTCCTCTGAATTTGTGGAGAGTTTTTAAGTGAAATGCAGAAGATATAACAATTTTCTGAGATAAAGCACACACTGCTTTCAACACTAATGGGTTTACTTTATTGGCTATGTAGCTACTCAAAGTTATTGAATTTTAATCAATGCAGGAAAAAAGTATTTAGACAAAGAATCCCTTGCTTTAGAGGTTAAAGCTCATATAACATTAATTCGGAAAACTACGAGTATGCAATACACAAGAATACTTCAGTCTAAGTGCTAGAAAAAGTGGTGATAACAGGAACACCGATGAAGCTTGCTAGTACTTCATTTTCCTAACTAGGGAAGATCCTTTTCATACAGGTCACAAAAATTTGATTGTGCATCTTTCAGAATCAAGCACAACTACAATTTTCTTTGGAGAAGTAGGCTGGAGAGTTTAAATAAGTTTTCAATTTATCCAAAGAAGCACTTTGCAAATTCTCCTGAGCGCCACAGCCGCAGTCACAGCGGAACAGCTTGAGATGAAGCCAGTCTTTTCCTTTGTAACAGTCGAGTTCAGCTTGCAACACTATCAAAAATAAAAGAACTGTAAGCTAATTGCTGGCAAGTATGACGCAAGCGGTTTCCTAGGTAACAGCCCAAGTTGCTGAAGTGCCTGATCCAGCATTTCCTCATCTGTTTGCACTCACACCAGCAGTCTGACAATGTAGTCACTGCATCCTGTTTCACTCAGCAGCCAGCAAAACATACTGAGCTTAACCCTTGACTAACATCTTTACACTCAACCTATCCTACCTATAAGTTAACTTGTACGGTGATGCTTTGCGCCGCCTTCTTAACTTTCTCACACCTCTGCAGTAGCTGTCTACGCTATGTTTTCTTTTTAATTGAGAAGGAAAACATAAGAAAGAAAACAATCTAAAATTTAAAAGTACAGAACAGATATCTTTTGATTTGCATTTGCACCACTGAAAGTTTTCTGCCACAAATTAAGTTTAAAAAAATTAGTCACCTGCGGATTTTACATAAAACATCAAATTATCTCTATCTCTGATTTTAACTTTACCATTCCAGAATTTTCCTGATTTTATACCCCAAGTAAATTAGATACAAACATAGAAAAATCTATCAAACTACTTCTCACTGCCTTCAAATAGATGTGCATTCATATACAATTGGGAAGCATGTTTTAGAAATGTATCACAAAACATTTACCATACACACAAGAAAAACAAAAATTACATTTTGATCTGAAAAAAAAGAATTGTAGAGAGCATAGGTCTTATCAATGAGCTAACCTGCAGGGAAACTGCACAGTCTAGAACAAACTGGAAAAAAAAAAAAAAAAATCAAACATGTTAATAGAAAATGCAAATGCTGGCCTTTCTGACAATATATTGCACCAAAAGATAATTTTACAGTTTATTTTTAAACGTGAATTTGATTTCGGTCATTTCAGGACATGAATAAACTTGAAACAAACTATTTCCAGCATGGAGCTTTTATGTGCTAACATCGGTGCTTATCCAGTGAAAAACGTAACTGTTTTTCTGTACTATGCAATAGTTGTGGGGGCACAAAAAACCAACAAGGCAGGATAAAAGTAATTTTTTTTTGTTAAATATTCTGGGCAATGCTTCAGCAAGGCAAAACGCACATGAAATTTACTGCTGGGAAAAAAGTCTCTCACCTTCACTGCCTGAGGTACCCAGTGTAATTTTAAATGGGAAATCCCCATGAGCATTCTGAACTAGACAGATGACAGCCAGCCCAAACAACCTGTCACAGTAGCTTCCTGACCACTAAAGAGAACTGGGTATCGAAAATGTGAAGGTGCAGGGAGGAGGTGACATTGGGGACTTTTCACTATTTCTTTTTTGCTCACTCAGGAGGCCAGGTTCATATCAAATTAAAACTGCTCTAAAAAGAGATCTAAATCAGTCCTGATTTTCCAGTAACTGGAAGTCTCATTCTTTCAAAATACATAATGGATTCTCCAGTTCCTCATTCAAACCTAGTACCACAACTGAGCCATATTCCAAAAAACAAAATACAAACTTAGGCCCAAAAGCCCAGGGGTACAGACAAATGAGTGGCCTGAAATAAAACTCTGAAGAACAGTATGCAGGTGTGCACTGGCAGCTATACTTATGTAGAAAAGAAGAAACAGAAAAGGGCTACCATGTTTACATAATATGATCAATGCTCTGGCTTAATCAGCAATCAACTACTTGTTAGCATCTCAGGGATGTTTTTCTCTAAATGCAGATGTTTCATCAGCAGGATTTTCTACTCTATTAGTATAGTTTTCCCGTATATCACTTCTTAGCTGCTTTTCATACATTTGCATTCTTCTTTGTTCTGATGTTGCAGTACTCACACAGTAGGTAGGAAGGCAGAAGAACACAAGAAGGGATACAAAAGATTCCCACCTCAACTCTATTCAAGAATGGATCAGGGAGCCCTGAGAAAAGTCACGAGCCATGTGACAGCTTTGGGTTATGGGATTCAAGATTCAGACAGGTTCTCCAAAATTAAAACATAAAATGGCTGCTGAGGACATCTGTGATAAAATTAGTCTTTAGATGCCTGGAATAGGCTTGGAATTCTATTCAAATACTAACAATTTAATACTTTTGCAAACTCACAATTGCCATCTGTCTTATAACAATCCACCAATTACGGAATCAATTCACCATCACGATCTACAGTTTTTCTCCAGCTCTGTCTCCTGCTATACTCTGGGACACAAGGAGAAAAAATACAGCCCTGTCCACCAAGCTAGATAACCTCCCAAATGACACTTACGACAAGATAGATGCAGGGAACTCACTGTTCTTTTTGACTCTGGCTTTTCTTGGCTTAACCATCTTCTTGAAATCTGCAGGGGTACCACTGCAGAACATCTCAAAAAGAGAAGCAGAGCCGACGGGAAGAAAAAGACAGACCTGGGACACAGCTGGGAATCTAACAGACATGCTGAGCCAAAGTATTACTCAGAAATTGGAAATGAAGTTCCAAATTTCCTCAAAAAAGAAAGTTCTGTAAAAGTCCAGTTAAATTTGCTTACCCTGGAGGCAAGTAAAGCTCAAGACACCAGGACAGGGAATATTCCTCTGTTCCTACTGACCCTGTTACAACCCAAGCTATAATCAGAATGAAATAGCTCAAATTCATATATGAATGTCAGTATTATAAAAATCAGGCAAAGCTTTCTTAACAGCTTTCAAACATTGCAGGAAGGTACACTGACAGACAGAAATAGTCTAATTCTTTCCCTCCATTTTGAATGGGGGAGAAGTGAAGGGAGTAAGATGTTCAATATTTATTTACTGAGGCACGGTTCATTCCCTATTATCCTTAGTCAGTGAGCTACTCTTGCTACAACTGCAGCACTTGAGCCAATACTACTCCTATTTCTTCCTCCTCACTTGCTCACAATCGGAAAGAGGCAAAACATAAACAAGACAGTTAAAGGCTTAGTCTTCTCAAAAAAAAAAAAAACAACCCAGCAAAAAATAACAACCTAGAAAACCTTTGTCTCCTCTATCCAGGAAATAAACAGAGGATTGTTTTCAGCTTTGAAAATACCTAAGACGTACAGATTCTCTTTGGGCAGCAAAGCGTAAGTTCCTAACTACAAAAGCCTACATATTAAGATCTCACATCTTATAAATTAATTTGCAGTTATGCTTATAGGGAATGAAGTAGGCAAGCAAGCATCTCACATCTAACTTGCGGAACTAAAAGAAAGGGAAAAAACAAAGAACTTTACAATATTGTATAGTATCTAGGTAAAGAATAAGGTCTGTATGAGTATGTAAAAAATAAACATACGTGCAATCTACTTATGTATCACTTTTCAATAATGGATATTTACATAGTGCTGACATCAGAGAGTCTAGAAAAAATATGTTATGCTGAAATGCAAAGAAATATTTAACTCTGTTTTATAAGTTATATGTTACCTAATATTATACATTGTTTTAAAACAATATTTTGATTGCTAGGTTTCTAAAAAGTGTAAAATGGTTTCTGTCAGAGTGTTTTATATCTTTACTGAAACATACTTGTAATTTTGGACCCAATTATGCTACTCATCTTGCAACATGCAGAAAGAAAAAGAATATGCTGGTAGGAAGGGGTGTTAAAAAATATTGTAAAGTTAAGAACAGATAGGGACAGGCAAAGGGACAGAAAAATGACATTTCAAAAAAGACAAGACAAGCAATTAAGCAATTTACTATTAAACTTAAAAATCCTGGGAATTTTTCTTGTACTTTCAAGGCCCAAATAATTAAAAATAAAGATGTGCCTTCTAAATGCACACCAAGCCTCTCCATCACCAGACAGGTGCAAGGAACACAGCTTTAAGAATGTACTCATTTGAGATTGTTAACACTTACTACTAGAGAGACAAAGTTATAAATTACATTAAACCCTGTGAATTTTTAAACAGGTAAGGACTATAATCTTAACCCTTAAACACTGTAAAACACATGTTCTTTTCCACTTGAAAGCTTAAGTACTCTGCTGACTCTAGGGAGCTGCCTACTAGAGTGTTAAGGCAAGTACAGAAGACTTGCAAATCTTTAGCAATAAGACTTTAGCACCAACTAGTCTCATACAAGAAAAATGACAGAAGACAAACTAGATACTTTTATAGGTCCATTATTAAAGCTGCACTGACTTTTGCAGTTAATCCTTAAATAGCATCTCTTTATTATATGAAACACAGTGTCAATCTTTTCTAAAGTTGTAAGATACTTTCCTGAACAAGATACCAATTTAATATTTACAGATACAGCATGAGTTTCTAAATGAATTTGTCTTGAAATCTTATCTTTAAAGATCTTACTAGTAATGGGTTATGCAAATTTAATACGTAAGCACAGAGTTTTACTCATTTTTAACAAGACTGTTTGAAGCTTAAGGTCTTTTAACTAGTTTTGATTTTTACTCTTCATTAAAAATTATTATCCTTCACACAGACTGAAGTACTATTTCCTTCTTCAGAATATTCTGCAGATGTCTCCGATATGAGGGTCATCATCTCCGTGGGTTTGAAAACACAGGCACCCTTAAAAACAATAGCCACCATCTGCCTCTGCTCGTCTATTTCTGTTTTCTTATTTTCATCTTGACATCATACAAAATTACTTGCAAACCTGTTATTTTCAAGCTTCTTTAAGAATTCTTTGGCATCTAATGAACAGGCTGTCACTTATAAAAAATAAACTAACTAAAAGCAATGACAAAAGAGACAGGTCATTAACACAAAAGCTTTTCCAAACTCTTCTGTCTTAATAAAACTTGTTCAACCAGAAATTCCAAATAGTAGGAAAAATTAGCTTTTCAGTATTACCACAGCATGGAAACATTCTGCTCTCGTGAATAAAAAGCAGCAAGGAACTCTGATACAGATTCTAATTCATGCTTTTCTGTAACTACTGAAAAATAAGTTTAAAAATACTTAATCAAAATACTTTCAAGTGCACTTTGCCATAACAGCACAAAGCTGATATTTACATCATGGCAGTCACTCAGATAGACATACTACATTTCTTTAATCATTACAAAGCTCCTAAGTAACATTCCTCAGCTTTTTACTACTGAAAAAAGAAAAAAAGAACAGAAGATGCCTAGTTAAACATCTGTGCACATAATCAATTGAAATTCCCTCACTCAAGTTTCATTTGAAATTTGCTTTGTAAGCATGCTTCAGTGATATCCAAACAGATACTATGCTGCCCTAAAAATGCAGTTAGTTGAAACAATGACAGAAAGAGGACACATACAGGGTGGACAACACAAGCTTGTTTGTGTTTTCTAGTTAAGATATGAAATATACTGCCTGATCCTATACTAACATGTTAGGAAGAACCAAGCCCCTGCCACCATCAACGCTTATGTGTATTTACCTCAGTCTATAAGCAGCAATACATAGTAGGTACATTTGTGTTTCAATGCACTTTTGTATGGACAATCTCAATGGAAACAGTATAACCAAAAATCAATGTTCATCCTTCCTCGAGCAAAATAAAGCCTGCTCGCAGATCCAGCTAGCCAAGAGGGCAACTGTGCTAGTGTGCCTTTACTTCTTCCAGTCTGAGCCAATTCCTTCAGGGCAGTGCCAGAGCAGATGGCATTTCACAGGCACAGCAGGATCTAAACTTTTTCAGTCTGCTAATCACACCTTCAGGTTTCAACACAAATTTTCCTCCCCTACTATCCAAACGTAAGACCATAACTACATCTATCTACAAAAATGCAGTTTAACAGAAATTTAATTTCATACTATGTAATGAGGATAATTGCAAGGAAGTGAGAACATGGAGGATACCATGGAATTGCAAGAGCAGGTATCAAAGAGACTGCATTTACAGATGACACTATCTAGGTGGCAAACCAAACAAAATGAAGTCTAGTGTGGACATTAAACGAGATAATAATCACTTCTCTCAAAAAAAATTCCTTTCTTTTTAAAGTTAGCACCATTAAACTAAACACATGACACTGAATTTTATTAACTGCTAATGATGCCCTATAAATACAGAGATCAATCCCTGCCTGAGAGAAAGCTCACAAAGTCACTTCACTTCCAGAGTTACAAGCACGGCTAAGAGGCAATCCACTTCCGTAAAGCATACACACTGGACAGTTATCACTCACACAGAAGATAACAAGATGCCTGAGGATTAGTGTTTATCAGTCATCAAATGTTGAAAAACAATGGGTGTATCAGCAATTTCTGTGAAAGGATAGAAACTGTTCTGGAGAGCCAAACGTACCATAAAAACTCACTGATACCTGTTCTTAACTAAAACTTCACTTATTATCCTATATAAGTAACTTAGAGTACTCAGAAATGTAGAGTTCTTTTAAGAGAACCTACAGAAATTATATTCCTGAAGTGGCAAACAGGTATCACACAATTGTGCTTAGCAGAAAAGAAAAAAATACCCAGAAAATATATTATGATTGAATCTGTATTTTTAAACTGACGCTAAGAACAGTAAAAAGACCCTAAATGTAAATACAAGCCTTTAACTTTAGGTCACATTGGAACAAAATGATGCTAAAGATGCAGACAGTGAGCCTAGTATAAAAATGCCTTTTTTAGCCTTTAGTTTAGCTCCTATCCTGTTAGAAGTTTCTTTTTTATTACATTAAACAATAACACGACCAAAAACGAAGGTTTAAAGAGGCACTCTAATATTAGTTTATTTCATTAGTATTGTATTTCATAAAAGATATTAAAAAGTAGGGATGGCCCAACACATCAAAACTTACTCTTGGTCACCAGCTGCCTGTATTTGTATGAACTACATCCTTTTCCAAAGCTGTATGATGCATTTTCAAATATAAAACTGCTCTGGAAATTATAATTTTATTTCAGCAGTTATTCATTGTTATGCCACCTCTACTTCCTAGAATACTTCATTTTGTCACGCTCACCAGTAAGGCCATTCACTTAACTGGTCTTCCTTAAGGACAGATATCTCTGATCTGCTTCTGTCACGCTTCCTCTGCCCAAACACCATCATCTGCCACTTTACTTGTTACACCATGAACTCTAATTTAGTAGTATTTGTGGTTCCTGTCCATTTGGAAGGCTCTAATACTCTTTTACTTCCACAGGATCCTTAAAATTATTGGTCGTTTTTATGCTTCACTAACATTCACTCATATATTACACAGTCTGCCCTGACTAATCCAAGCCCTCACTTTTACCTTACATTTTCATTCCTGCTGTTAAGTTACAGAAAACTCCCAGGTTTTTTTCCATTAAAATTTATTCTGTTGCATCATTGCATCTTGCCAAGCATTGTTTTAACCCACTGAAAAAGTCATGTTGAAATTCAATGTTTCCTTTGGCTCCTCCTTACTCTCATCTTAAACTACTTTTTCAGCTCGCTCTCCATGTAGTTTTATTGTGGAAAAATGGGTGAGAGTCCAACAAAATACTCCATGGCTGTAGCCTCCCCATGGTCTGCCCTACCTTCTCACTTGGTGGGCAGAAGTTTCTTATCTGTTTTCCTCCACAAGTTTTCGCATTTATGATAGAACAGACTACATCTCCCCATTTTCCTGTCTGTAATCCTTATCTTTGCACAGAAGTACAAGATTTACTCTTTTCCATCTTCAGCAACTAGTTTCAGAACAGGAGACCTAACAGTTACAGTTAGCTTTGTCCAGTGATTTTCTTCAATGATGAGAAGGCTGCACAAAGTTTCTAGGTATAACAAAACCAAAACAGGAGGAAAAAAGCTTTTTACAAATATAACTTTCCTACCAAACGTCAAGTAAGGCCTAGGCTTTAACACAATTGCCACCCCTCAGTTCTGGTGTTCACTCATGACATGAGAGACACTCATGTGGATTCAGAACTTTCTGGAATTTAGTGTCTTTAAAACTCCTAAGGCCCTATTATTCAATCAGTTCAGTTGGTCAAGTTCAGCTGTTTGGATGGAACTGTCAAGCGTATACATACACACACACGCATACATCGTGTCAAAAGATGAGTCTTTTGCTCGGGAAAATATACCTGACTCCTTGTATTCTCTCCCCTTTCATATTTAACCTCACAGAACACAGTGTTCACAAACCACAGCATGGGGCTGTTCTTTTCACCAGTGCAGAAACTCTCCTGGGAACCCCCTGTTCCTCATCTCTACAATTGTCTTTCCTAAGTTTAAAATGCCTTCCTAGTCAAAGCTGAAAATTAGTACTTCATCCAATTTATCCTGTTAGTTTTCATTGACACAGTCAATCATGCAGTTCTTGGAATCTTCTCTCCCAGCTTCCTCCACTTTTCCTACGGGTACTCTGGTCACCCACTCCTGTAACACACCACCCTCACCTTGCTCCAAATTTCTCCAGCTTTTCCACAGCAGTTGTCTTTGATCTCCTTCCTTTCTCTTTTGACATTTTCTTTTCAGAAAACCATAACTGCAGAAACAGTCAGCCCCCTTTTCTACACTGATGACTTACAGACTTGTTTCCCTGCTTTTAGTGTACCTGTTCTGTCCAGAATACCAACTGCCACCAAGTCTTGGATATCTAAAAACCGGCTTAAGGTAAATTTTGCTAACAGGCTTCTTAACTGCACTCAGTCTCCCTAACAGCATTCTTTGTCATTTTCTGTGAACCACTATATGGTCCTGGTGGTCCTTTTGCAGGGGATACCATCTTAAACTCTGACCTCTCTACAGGTTTCCACAGGCAGACCATGCTCAAATCATCTTTTCTTTGCAGTACAATACTTCCAAAAATACAACTTCAGGGCTAAAAAAAAAAGGAAAGAGAAAAGAAAAAGGATGCAATTCTTACCAGGTGGCTTCTTGTTTCTCATTTCACCCAGTGCAAAACATTGTCATGGTCAGAGAGAATCAGACCAAAACAATATAATCCTACTCATACGAAATAGAGTTGCACAGTTTTCCAAGACTGTTGCTTTCACCATGCATTCCTTCTCTTTGTATACTCCCTGCACTCAGCCGCATCATATTGGCATGGATTACATTCACAGCTCAACACATCCACTTTTCTACCTTGATTGTCCCCATAAGACAATAAAAAAAAACAAGAGATTTGAAAAAACAGAATCAAATGCAGGGACACTTGGGATAATGTACATATTAACAGACAGCTTCTGCACTAGAAAGTTTATACCCCATGGACTTAAGGACAAAGTATCATTTGTTTCACAAACAGGTAACAGACACAGATATAAATTGTATAAACAAATAAGGAACTGCATTAATTTCAAGCTATGTAAATGTTTTACTCTTGAAATCAAGCCCTGATCTTTCTAAGGTAATGCATCAAAGGTACAATATAGCTTGGAAGAGAAACCGGGGAGAGGTGGTGGTCAATCCAACAACCTAACCACAGACAATTCTTCCTGTATTTAACAGAGTGCAACATGAAAGCAGCTTTTATCCATGAAATATCCCTCCCTGCCTACATGTTTGAACCTAGTCAGGTAACTAGGAAAAGTATCAGCTCTGTTTGCAGACTGTTTTGGACACATACCCTGTATGTTTGATCAGGAAGGCCAATTCTTTACTCAAGGAAAAATATGAATTTTAGAAATCACATATTCTTCCTGGATTGAGAAGTTCCTATGTATGAGTTCCTATGCATAGTTACTTGCTCTCATATACATGTTCACCATCATATTAGAGAAAAAAAAAAACAACAACTTTACTACAATATTTTTCAGAATACCAAGTGCTTTCCAGATCTGAAATACTAACAAGCACCTTTTAGATTCCCAATTCTGATTTGGCTTTCATGGAAAAACAAAACATTTAAAAAATTAAGTCCTAAACATGCAACAGTCAAAGATAGACCCTTTGATACCAGTAGCAGTAGGTACAGCTAACAGATTAGTGTCCAATTAATGTATGAAATCAAAACAATCTACACAGGTTTTGTACTGCCAATCAATACTGCAATCATACTCCTAATAAGCGGTTCCTCTCTAGGTCCAAGATGAATACCAAAGTAAGGATAAAAAAAAGCCTGTTTACTGCTAAAATCACACAAATTTCTGTGAGCAGAAGGTGTTAATATATTAAGAGTTCAGAAAAGACACTACTGCAGAAAAACCATACAGTGTGAGCTTGTAGGCTTTGGTGGCTAAAGCAAGCATAGATAGTCATCCAAAAGCTAAGAATAAAGGCAATCCAATTTTATCAACCTTCCAGCATTATAGTTGCCACACGTGTCCAAGTACAGAAAAGAATAACCTAAATAATTTTCATAAGGATTGCTCCTTAGAAACTATTTACAGGATTGTGCTTATATGTCCTCTTTCCACTTCTACCGCAGAAAATGATGATAGCTCCACCCTGTTCCAGTGAGCACACTGCTGGTTGCACATACCTGTTCCCTCACACACTCTCCATGCACACAGACCCCTTAGAACTGTTTGCTTGAGCTTATTAATGGAAAAAGTCAACTCTATATAATTATTTTCTGATATATTTAACTAGACAGAGTTGAGCATAATCTCAAACCAACAAGTAAATGAAAACTTAAGGTCAACACTAGCATTCACTGTTTTCCTCAAAGAGCAACTCAAATCTACACAAGAGAAAAAATTTTCATAAGGAGAACAATCAGCCATTAGAATAATCTCCTCAGGGAAGGGGTGGATTCCCTAACACTGGATACTTTTAAGATTCAGCTGTACAGGATGCTGGGCCATCTTGTCTAGACCATGCTTTTGCCAAGAAACGTTGGACCAGACGATCTTCAAGGTCCCTTCCAACCTGGTGTTCTAAGAGTCGCTACATCTGCCTTTTTCTGTTCTTATTTACCCCTGCTTGTATACAAATCTCTACATACAGGAGGTTCATAACAATCATACAAAATACATCCAATAGAACCACAACAGCAACTGAGTTCTCATTTATCAAAATATTGCTGTCATGATGGACCTGCAGCACATTCCTTGTACACCACTGATCTTCCCAACAATGCTCATTAAACTCAGTCTTAAAATATTAATATTGTGAAAGAATCATTTTAATGTTTTGTAAATATCTGCAAAACAGGCAATCAGTCCTTAAAGAAAATTCACATAATAAACGCTCTCTGAAAAGCATTAAGTGCGTACATTCCTTCTGTTTCAAGGAAGCAATATACAAACCTTGTAGTGTTTATTCAAATAAAGTCGCACATTAGGGGCTTACTTCTCCCCCCCCAAACAACTGAGGTTTTATCAGCTCTGATCTCTCTAAGTCACAGAGGAGATCAGCGGATTTAACCGGTGTTATCCTTATAAAATCACATATAAAATACTGCACAGAACATTTATCTATGAATTACATTTAAATTGTTCTTAGTACAGCACGGATATTTAATGTAAAGCACAATAGACTATTAGGAAATTAAAGAACTCCTGATGTCTTTGTTGTCTCTGTTCACTTCTAGTGATAACAAAGATCAAATTTTGGAAGTCTACCAAACAGCTACATTTTATTATGAACACGTGTGATTTAAGTACTGTCAATAAATTCTACGTATTTAGTTTGACATTTATGACGTTACTTAAAGAATAATAAATGCCTTAACTTTAAATATGCACATGCCTTTAGGAAGTGAGCTGAATATCAAAGGAAGCATTTAGTAATTTGCATGAGAACAAATATCTTCTATCATCTAGAAAGGTTAATGAAACCACATTTTCTGAGGTTTTTGTCCTGCAGACAAATGTGACAGAAAGAAGGCATTTACTATCCAGAAGGGAACAAAGAAAGTAAACTATTGCACAATAATCCCTACATAACTGCTAATACAACGTTTTAATGTTTCTTTCATAGTATGCATTAGATAATTTCAACCTCACTGAATGCGTTACTTCTGCAGCCTGTTACAGCATACTGGCGTTTCAAGCTTTTATGCAAAAAAGTTACCCGCTGTATTACTGTATAGTGCAAATGCAGGGAAAGAAATGCTCAAAAGCTACTCCAACACTTCAGATTCATCTCTTATTTCCTCAGACCTATTTCACAGTCAATCACAAGAAGCACACCACGGAATATATGTCAAAGCAAAATCAGAAAGTTTCATTTAGTATCCATTAACTTCAACCACAACAGTATAAGATGGGGGATTCTGCAGCAACAAACCTCTTCCCAGACACTGTTCACTTGCACGTTTATTAAATACACCCCCCTTATTCCCCCTCCTCTAACGGGTTGATAATCCACTTGCAGAAGCCTCGGGCCAGTTCCACCGGCAGCACAACTCGATGTTCCAGCGGTTCACGTGCAAGCTCCCAAATAAAAACAAACTCCACACACAGGGGGGTTTGCGCTACAAAAAAACAAGACTCACTGAAAAGTTTTCCGGGAGGCAGAAACCAACAGAGTTCCATTCAAGAAAACTGAGCGTTTCGGGCATCCCTCCAGACTCTACTGAACAGCTCTCTCTTCAGTAAAAAGAACTTTCTTAAATCCCATCAACCTTAACCTAATGTTAACTTACGTGGAGCAAGAAAGAGAGTGAGAGAGAAAGAAGAGACAATAATCTGCAAGACAAGACAGCTGCCACTCAAACAAAGCCAACATTTGATAAATAATAAACCTCAAAACCTGATATTTCTTTACTACTTGGCAATCATTTTGTCGACAGAAAGCAGGAAGAACGAGAAGTGCCGAGCAGCTAGAAGGCTGCGGTTTCTTTCTCTCGTAAAGTCTGCCAGAAGCGGAGGAGGTGGTGGGCTTTGGAAAAGAAACAATCAAAATAACAAGGTAGTTGATAGTTGAAGATGTTTGCTTTGGGGTTTTGTTTTAATCAATAAGAACTACTTTAAAATATTTTAAGATCCTACGAAAAGTGAGCGAGCGTTCTGCCCTATAGCAAATACATTATTGTATTTGCTTCTAGACAGACATACAGGATTATATCGATTCCGCAGAACCAAGCTGAGAAACTCGCTGAGGGACTAGCATTTTCCACCATTCCTCTAACAGGAGATTGACAGCAGACATTCAGCACAGACAGATACAGCAGTCAGGAAAAGCGAGTGTGGCCCTCATTCCTCAGAAAGTTTCTCCCTTCAGTTTCAGAGAAACCTACCTGCTCTCTGGAAATGCAAGGCAACGAGGGTCTTCTAAACATTTTGCAGCTGCCATAGTAGCTGGCCGAAGTTTCCCCTAAGGATACGCAGCTCGATCTCCTCCTGGGTCTGATCACAGGCACTTTTTCCTCCACGCTGGGAAGCCGTGGGTGGTGATGATGCTGGTGGTGCGCTCCTCGGCTCTGAGCCGAGAGGATGCCGTGCTCCCCGCCACAGAGTGCCAGGAGGCAGCCTGCCACCCCGACCGAGCCGGCCAGCAGCGGTCTGAGGGCTGGGGGGAGCGAGTGAAGGCTGCTGAGCGACACCAGCCACACCAGGCTGGAGAAGACCAAGACGACGAGGCTCCGGCGCAACTTCAGGGAGCTCTGCAGCAGGGTCAGCGCCGCCACCGAGCCCAGCACTGTCAGGAGCCTGCCCAGGACCATCGGCGGCTCGGCGGGGGGCCCGGGCTCCTCTCCGTGCCCTTCCGCGGGCAACAGCCACTGCAGAGCCACGAAGTCCCCCGAGTAGCAGCACAGGGGAAGCGCCAGGAGCCACCAGCGGGTCGTGCCGCCGCCGTGCTCCCCGCGCCTGCCGCCGGCCAGGTAGCAGGTGAGGAAGAAGAAGGCACAGGCGATGCTGAAGAGGGGGCTGAGGCAGCGGGACAGGCACAGCACGGCGTGCAGCGGCCGGGGGCTCCGCCAGCTGCTCCCGTCCTGCTGGCCCCCGGCGCTGCCCCGGCCGGGAAAGGCCAGGAGCGAGAGAACCACGGTGGCCAGGGCGCCCAGGCTGAGCAGAGCCCGGGAGGAGGAGGAGGAGGAGGCGGCGGGCAACAGCAGCAGAGAGAGGAAGCTCTTCGGGGGGTCCTGCCTCAGGGGGGTCGCGCAGCTCTTCACGTAGCCGTTCCGCAGGCTCTCCGGGCTGCCGCCGCCGGGGAAC